>CM023199.3:9828678-10315910 GCA_004115045.4 Sinella curviseta | reverse complement strand
CTTCTCCTTCGCCATGCAAATTAAGCCACGAAATGATCTGTTGTTTTGATCTAACATAGAACTACATCCAAACTGTCAAATAGGGGTGTATCAATAAGCCACACTTTCAAAAAGCCACACTTTCAAAAAGCCACGATTTCAAAAAGCCACACTTTCAAAAAGCCACAATACAAAAAGCCACAATTCAAAAAGCCACACTTTCAAAAAGCCACACTTACAAAAAGACACAATTTCAGGAAGCCACAATCCAGAAAGAACTCTTTGTTTGCTTATGCCTGGTAGATGAATTGAATGTTTAATCCTTACAGTAGAGATGCGTTTAACATTTAAAAAATCCTTCAAAGATACTATTATTTTCGCGAAAGTCGAGAATTAAGTCTACATGAATTGTGACAATATAATATCTTCAGAACCTGATTTAGATCATTAAAAATAACACAAATGTATGCTATCTTATGTTAAACCGAATGTTTGTAGGCTCTCTTCGGGTGTCAGATATAAATTGTGGTTATGGTGTCTGATTTTCAAAGATTAGTACAATTTTGACGAAACAAGTTTACTGTCAAAATGTCTTACCCTTCTGGACATTCCACGGAAATGGTCATTTACCAATTTCCATTTTACCATACATTATACCTGCCCTCTAGCTCTGGATCTTTGGAAGGAATGGTGTTAATTAGATCTTTGCACAATCAGCGAATAGAATGTTAGAAACTTATAAATTGCCATCTATCAAGGGATAGAAAATGATTTATTATATTTTTATAATCACATTAGCACATGGGCAATGTGTACAAAGCTGCAAAAAGTCATATGACAAGCCCATTGATAATGTTGTTTTGCCACAAAAATGTATAAAACCACAATTATGTAGAATATGTTGAACACCAATCGTCGCAGCAGATCGCCTGTATTTTAGCCAAGGCCTATTCTGCCGAGTAGTGAGGATAAAATTATATAATTAAGTTTTCCTCAGTTTTTCCGAATTACTAAAAATGATTTTAAAAATGGCCAGCGTCAAAAATCCCCAAGTCCAATAATCCCCAAGTCCAATAATCCCCAAGTCCAATAATCCCCAAGTCCAATAATCCCCAAGTCCAATAATCCCCAAGTCCAATAATCCCCAAGTCCAATAATCCCCAAGTCCAATAATCCCCAAGTCCAATAATCCCCAAGTCCAATAATCCCCAAGTCCAATAATCCCCAAGTCCAATAATCCCCAAGTCCAATAATCCCCAAGTCCAATAATCCCCAAGTCCTATAATCCCCAAGTCCAATAATCCCCAAGTCCAATAATCCCCAAGTCCAATAATCCCCAAGTCCAATAATCCCCAAGTCCAATAATCCCCAAGTCCCAAAATCCATTAATCACTAAGTCCAAGAATCCCCAAATGAATTCCTTGGAGCGTGTATTAATTCGAATGATTAACATACGCAATTTTTTTTTCAATCCATATCTACGTGCTAACAAAATATCGTTACAGTTAAATGGCTTAGCAACTGAAACTTTAAACTGCAAATTTAAATAAACTTAAACAGTTCCCCATAAGGATTCCATAGCGTCTCGCGATCAACACTTTACGAGCTCGAAGGTCAGCCTAATGTTTACTTTGGTATGAATAAGTGTGGAGTGGAGCCTCAAAGTTCGTTAGTTATATCGGCGCTTAACCCAAATGATCCAATGGACAGCTAGTCCTCTGCCAAAAGATTATTGGAAAATGTATGGGAAAGTTCGTTTCTCCACACTTCAGTATTGGCTTTGAATTACAGATTATACTTTGTGTGAAGTCATTCAGCTACTGAAATGGTCAACTGCTAAAGTAACTGGTATCGTATTTCAAACTAATTTTCAACAGAATGAAAAGCGTGTGTTCACTAAATTACCATTAACAACAGTAGATTTATACCTAGACCCCCACATCGTGACTACCTTCGGACAAAACTTCTAATCCGTTCTCCGATTGTGACAATACCGTCGCCAATGTTACTCAATGGACTCTTGACAGCAATTGAAATTGTTAGAACGGTACAATATGCATATATGTATATATGTATATATGTATATAGAGTAGCCCTCCTCAAATCTGGAACGTTCCGTCATTTTTTTTTTAAAAGACGTTAGTGTTTCGTATTTATAGAAATAATGTGTGGTAATAAATGCATCGGTACAATGCCTTTGCCACAAAAATGTAAAAATCAAGAATTTGGGGTAAATTTTTTTGAAAACATGTCGCAGCAGATCGCCTGTAGAGAACGATCTGTTATAGATAGAGCCACGATCTCTTTTGCAATGGAAAGCGGACAGAATTATCTAACTATGTTTTCCTAAATTTTTTCGAACTACTAAAAATAACTTTAAAAAATACCCTAAACTTTGTCAAACATTGGACGTTTCCAGTGAAATTTTCATTAAAGAATAATATTTTATAGGTCCGTGATTTTTCAGTTTTGGCGTTAACATGCTAAAAATATGTACGAAAGCGATACTATTAGGTTTAGAACAAAATAAGCCCATTCTCCACTTGAACCCTCAATATACTTAATTTTGGCTCGCTTAAAAAATAACGCACTTCCAGTTAACACCTGTTGTTAGTTTAATTCACATGTTCAGGAAAAGATAATGACGACGCCTTTGTTTGCCAATATAACATAATAACCAATAGAATGATGAATAGAACAATTTGGCAGCATATTTGTTGGATTTTATATACCGGACGAACAAATCCATTCCATGTATATGCAATGCGCAACAGCTCATGTATCTCAGGCTCACCAGTCCACCAAGGGGAACCTCCGAGAGACATACTGGCGACAACGACCACTCAACTCATCATATGATAATAGTGAGATTCAATTATGAGATTTAAATGTATGATATGATAGGCTTCCAATACCAAACAAATTCCAACCAAAATTTTTCAGGTGTCAGCTATAAAATTATAATTTTAAAATTTCTCATTCCTTGTCATATGTATATTTCCCATGATTGAAATTAATTCATCAGAGATTTCTTGAGAGTCTAAATATTAAACTTAAGAAATAGGTTGCGAAGCATATCAAGTTACTACTTGAACGTCATCCATCATTATGTGTAGCTTTCTGGAATTAAATGCGAGTACAGGTAAAACTGCAGAGTTTACTGTTTTGATGCTGGTTGAAGCTCAAAATGGAGTAATGGTATGGAGTTTATCATTATTATTCTGAGCGACCATTGATGTAAAATTATCGCAAGAAAACGGAAGGTGGCAAATAATACAATTTAAGTACTTGAATGAATCTGCAAGGTTTTGCAATACGCACATTCAGCACTTGCAGTTTGTGCAATAGAGATTGATATTGAGTTAAATTCTGGACATGAAAGTCAGCAAATCCTTAATTCAACCTATGTAAACCCGTTAACGTTGCAATGTAAAGATTTTAGTACATTCCTGCATTCACAGAAATGATACCAACAATGTTGCGCATAACCTTTGCAGTTACGGGTTAGCAGAGAAGCATATATGTACAATGAGACAAATACATCTTACAGTTCGATAGACAATCTTAGTTTTGTCTCTGGCGCATTAACGAAACTGTATTCATGGGCAGGTAAGACCAATGACTGCGGACATAGTGATAGATTATGACTATCGAAACTAAAGTGCATTTGCGCACCACGTATTTCTAGATGTTCAAAACAGGTTATAGACAAAACTGATCATTCTGATCTTGAAATTCGATAACTTTTAGCGTAAACTTGTCAGCGAAAACATTGTTAATATTTCAACGTCATTTGTTACGATACGGGCGCCGGATTTGCTACATGTTATGTCAGGTTAGTCTTCCCGTGGCATGATTAGTGGAAGTTAAATGTTGAAGTTAAGACGGTAGAGTTAGAGAGTCGTAATGCCAAATCCAATTTCATCTAAAAAAGTTGTTACTTCAGAGTATTAGAATGGCCACATGTTCCTTTCGGAGCGTCTACTTTGTTACCACTTATCTAATTATACAACAAGAGCGAAGGGCGATGTGTACGTATTCTATAGTCTAATTCAAATAACTAACAAAACCAAATAACTTCCAAATCCAATTTAATTTGTCTATATAAATTGATACTCTAACTCACCTCTTATTTTATATAAACTATGCCTTGATTTGAATGGCACTTAAGCAGCTATAACTACCATTGTTTATTATCTTGCATGATTGTAAATTGAAACACAAATTGATCTATGGTCACCGAAAAGATTATAAAGTCTGACTTTAAACAATACGAAAACACAGACTGAAGCTATAATGGCTAAATTCGATTCACGCAATTTGAATTTATGACAATGTAAACTAAAACGTTCTTGTAGATTTTCACAATAGCAATTGTGCTAATAAAACCACAAGCAACCTATTGAAAAGTATATCTGCTTTCTACAATGTGATGAATTATTTCAACCAACAATCATGCCTCTCGTTGATTTGATACTGATTTTGTGACAAACACGGTTCAACTCCTCTTCAACCAATTACTTGGTAATATTATCCAATGCTTGAGCTATGGTTATTATGGCGTCTTGGTTAACCAATGGGAATCGTAAATCTGACTTTCTCCGCATGTCAAATGAAAATGCTTGCATGTTTGAAGGGTCAAATTGGTGGTGCATTTCATTGATTCATTTCAACGTTTTGATCGTTTCATTTTGTTATGGACACACAAAATAATAAATTAAACATAAATTCAAAAGAATGGCAAATTTTTTTAATGAATTTATTATTACATCAAATGTATGTAGAAATTACCGAGCAAGAAGTGTGTCTCTTTTTCAAATGGCGATTGAAAGAACAGAGAAAATATTTACAAACAGCGACTGAAATGCACAGTATTTTCAAAAATGGGGTTCCAAATTACGAATATTTTCCATATAATGTACCTCACCAAGTGGCTTATCTTGATTTCGCATATATATATATATATATTCTTAATTGGAGTACATTATTCTGAAGCTGGGTTTGCAATGTCTGTTCTACTTGCGTTCTACAAATTAAAGCCATTGGCGTATTAATCGCTGCGGATTTACATTTATAAATTAAAGCTGGAATTAGTCAACTTATATACAATGAATACTTCAGCGCCACTGCTGGACATCGTGATGCTGGGAAAAAGTTTGCCAACTAAGGTGACGCTGACTCGTCGGACATAATTGGAAAATAAGGTTTGAGCTTGTGACGGAGTGGTAAAACATGTTAAATCACAAAACAATGACTACCTTGTGTTTTTCGTTGTTTGAATGGAAATTGAACGGCAAACTCAAAGGAAGCCGGGTTATTAAGAAGTTTAGGATATTGGCTAAATGAAAAATATTTCTCTTCTTGGAATTTGGAATTGGGATTTACAGTGATGGCTATCTGTTATTTTATTGCTGCTATTATTGAAAGTTAATGCTATATCATTTACAACAATTGGCGTAACTGCGATAGCAATAAACCGTTAAGGTCAGCAATTACTATTTGAGGACTTCAGTGTTTTTGTATTCCTCAAGGTAATTATGATTGATGGGCGTGATGGATCCATGTGTACATATGTATGTAATTCCAACTCCAATCAGCAAACTCGTATTCAAATCACTGAAGGTCAAAATATATTTATTGGCGAAAGGACAGCTAAGTTCTGTTTCCATTTTCCAATATTGATGGCAAATAAAATATCAATTCAAGCACACTATTAGCTCATGAGCAAGTAACTTTTGACTAAAAATGCATTTAAATTTTGACACTAAATCACTTGTATCGACAGTAGTAATTCATCAGAACACTATCAAGTAGACCAATGATTACTCCAGTGATTTGTAATGAAAAAGCAAAGTAAAAAATCATGAAACACAACACTACCTCTTAAATTCACATAATTCTATTTATATACCTATTTTTATTTATAAACTGTCTGATTCATCCACATAACAACTCGCTAATGCTAGTTGCCGCGATTATTGATTGGGGTCATACACTGTTCGCGATACGACATTTTCGACGATGAAAAATATTCCACCCACCTCCGAATTCTATTTTTAACTATCCCAACAAGACATCTGATGCATTCCCTACAATTTCATTCAAAAATACATACACCTCTATACCCACAACATGTTCTCCATGGACAGCCCCCTCCTCTCTTTCCCATTCAAAATTTCGAAAGGGCAAGTTTTGCTCCTAGTAAGATCCGAGCAAATCTAGGCGGTGACCGGGTGTTAGGCTTTAAAATGGCAACCAGGTGAATGGCAGTAACAAAAAATGGCAAGTAAATGTCCAGAAGGAGAAATACATTATTAATACACGAAAAACATTTAATATCATCTCCTAACCGAATAATTGGGTCGATTTTCTTGAAATAAAATTTATTGACAGTCTGAAAAGGCAGCAATGAGTGCTGCCACCGAAAATATTTAAAAATGCAAGATTGTTGTCGCATAAAATTAGTTTTAATTTGAATTGACAGGGAGCCAAACGAAAATTTGCATTGAGACAAGCAAGAATTATTAGGGTTTGGGGGACGATATTGTTCCTTTTCTCCTTGGCTATGATCTCAACCATTTATCAACAGATTTAAAAGTGGATCCTGCTGTAACTCATTTCACGTTTCCAGCTGTTTCTTGCTGTATGGCTTTACATTGTCAGTAAATTTATTTATGTGGAGAAGCGAGACTCAATTTCTTGAAGTATATTTATAAAACGGGGGGACACCTGTTATGGAATAACAGGTGTCCCGAATCATTTTATTTTAATGAGCTAAATATGTATTCTTATTATGAAACTAAAATTAATGAAAATGTAAGTGGTATACCGTAACTAAAATAGCTTTGTCGACATGCGTCCATTTCATTTATGGTAATACATGTTTACTGTAGCCAACTGAAGTTAAATATCATGCTAAATCCTGTGAGGCATAAAACGTTCGCCAGATTTTCAACACAGGGAATCGACAATCATGCGGCATCATCAATGACATTTGAACTCTGACAAATGATACAGAGCAGAAATCGATTCGCTTCGCATGTCGCTTGAAATTCCTACGAAACGGGATTTTTTGCAACAAATGTGTCAAGAAACGGCTTCCGCGTCTATGCTGTTTTTCAAACTCCGCTATAAATTGGAACTCAATTTTTGCTAATAATTTTTTAGTCAACGTGTTGCCGACATTTCAACGTCATAAGTTAACATATTGGTACTGGGAGATTTTTTCATAAATGCAGTTGACGCAGTTTCCGCTGGACTAAGTATTTATAAAAGCAGGGTATATGTTTTAACATGCATAAAATGATATTCTCCATTATTACATGGAATAATGTAAAAATACAGGGAAAAGTATTCAACATATAAAAAATCCAATAACATTGGAACAGGGTATCATATGGCTTCGTTTGCATCTATTAGTTAAATGAAAACGATAAATTGATACTTTTCAAACAATACTGAATCAATCATTTGATAGAATACTAACGTTATTAACAGTTTCGGGCCTTTGATTGAGTTTAGGAGGTATTTTGTCAATTAAAAAAAATTCCCATATATTTTACATGTTCATGGTAAAAATGGGATTGCATTTTTTTCATGTTATAACCCATTTTTTACATATTACTCCATGTAACATGTTTTTACATAATCATACCTTGTATAAAAGCGTGAAACAGATAGGAAAATACACAGAAGTAATAATAGTTGCACATCTTGATTTAATCAACGTTTTCTTAGATTGTGAGAGCAACAATATCGACGCCATGTGGAACTTCAAGGGAACCACATGTACGGGAATCAAAAATATGGGTATAGAAAAGTTGATATTCGAACGGAATAAAGTTTCTATTTTTAGGTGGTAAGGTAGGTTTAGGTGGTTTCTATTTGAGGAAATTAGGTGGTATCTTTTGGTTGGGATGGATTGAAGAATGTGATGAATTAAAAATTTCAACCATTTTGGTTTGATTAAAGAAGATATTCGTCAAATGCGGCCATAATGTATTGAGAATGGAGACTAATTTACATCAGTTGCACTGTGCTGCATACATGCTGCATAATTTGTTAGCATGCTTATGAGTACAGTACACTTTCTATAAAATACTTGTTTTGAGTACAATGTACTCCAGTTTTTATATAATTGTATGCAAAAGCATACTCGAGTGTACTCATGAAGACAAATATTTTGACGACAGCCAAACTATCTTTACTTCTACCCTTCACTAGCTATGATCTCTTCTGAATACTGTAGAACAAACCAAAAAGTTCTTTAATGTTATAAATAATATGCCTTGTTATTACAACATTTAACTAAATAATACCTAGGTAGGTACACTGACAAATATGTGATCATCTACACAAATTCTTTCCATAATCTATTTCACCCTTTCAAGAGAAATCTATCACGGTTTCAAATTTTGATTCAACAAACGGCAAGTGATTTTCTACGTGCCCCAAAATTCCAAAGAACCGATCTCAACCTTTATTCCGAGCAGTATCATCCATCGAAAGAACTCGACCTAAAGCATAGTTTGCGATTGGATTTGGCCAATTCGAAATTCGGTCGTTGATGCAACTCACTCCACCAAATTATCTGCTTACGTTTGACGAAACTATATTTAATGAAACAATTATATGTACAACTTGTACAGTACAAGAAAAGTAAGCATTCTTGTCACATACCAGCTGGATCGTGTTCTAATTCCCTGCACGTGGCATGTTGTTCGTGTAATTTTGCTGTGTATTGGTAGTAAATTTATTTCTGAGCTACAGCGGCCACAGGTGTCTCGAGCTTACTCAAAACAACGGAGTGATAGTGTGTTTCCATTTTGAATGTTGTAGATCACTTTGATGTCTCATCATGTTTTACATTCAATTCAGAATCAAAAATAAAAAGCAGTGGAAAGAAAGAAAAGTTTATTTTGCTTTTAGTCATGAACAGTTTCAACCAACAATGCATCGTTCTCATTAACTGTAGTTTGATTGTGACTAGCAACCCTAATTATAGTTCAAACCTATTTTGGTATTACCCTCCTATGTTTGAGCTCAAATAATGACGGCGTCTTGGTTAATCTGTTAAACTGAGAACGTGACTGCCATCGCATTTTCAAACTAATTTTCGACAAAATGAGACCCTCCATATGTTCACTAAATTGCTATTAATAAAATTATCTTTGATAACTACCCCTATAACATCCCCATGCAATCAACATACCTTTCAACGAAAATTCTAATCCGTTCTCCAACTGTGACAATATAGTCGCCAATGTTACTTAATGGCTTGACAGAAATTGAAATAGTTAGAACGTTGCAACATGCATATGTAAAGTTAATGTTTCACATGTCAACGCCAGAAGTACGATTCCGTGACTGGTTGTCATAATTAAAGTGTAGGTACAGTACAGGATAAGTGTCTGGAAAGTAGTGACCTGGGACAAATAATGACATTGAAACATGCTTTATCGCACGTTTGATACTATTGAAATAGTTCAAGGTATGATCACTTAAAGAAAATATAAACTCAGGCTGTGGTCTCCAGAAAACTGACAAAAGATTCGTAGTTAAGCTTTTTAGTTACGTCCATAATGTAAGAAAGCACTGGTAATACCAGGCTCAAATACATGTTTGGTCACATCGTAGCCATTACGTGTTTGACCAAGTAGACAAATACATATTAACGCTTTTTGCGGCAGAATTTAATATAAGCGGAATATATCTGTAAATTGAGCCAACGTATGGAGGCGATTATATTTCGGCAACTTTAAAATGCATGCTAAAGTCCTCCCGTAAACTAATCATTTTCGTAATATATTATGTGACTGCTGAACGTCCACGATGTACATGATGGCTCACCCGCATTAAATCTAGGAGAAGGTCTCCTACTCCCTTGTTCGACTTGTGGAATGGTTTGTGGAACGGTCACCAAGTTGGAATTGTGGTTTTGGATTTTAAAAATTCCCTTGAATATAAAGACTTATTTTTATCGGTGCTAACGCATGCAGTTAAAGAAGATGTGTATAAAAGGGCAAAGGAAACGAAGAAAAATTCTGTCAACAACACTTTTCAGGTGACTACAATAAATACCGCGATTAATAATATTGAAGGAGCCACTGTACAAAAATCTGCTCATCCAGCATAAAGATATTTTTGCTGGTGGAGATCTGCTTTCACATCGTTTCCATTTTCCAACCTGAATCGCAAATATCTATATTATCAACTCAATCACAGTATTAGTTTATGAGTATTTGACAAAATACACTCTAAAATTAATGTACAACAAAGGCTCTTGCATTTTCCATTTCAAATGAAGCCGATACTAGCCTCAACGCATCACTATAATATTGTTTTCATTTCATCGCCACAAACTAAAATTCAAGTGCTGTGCAATTCAAATGAAAATTCAGGTTCGGAGTAGTATTTGGATTACAATGGAAGTTGAAAGATGAAGTTAAATATTGCACTGTGAGAGTCTTAATATAAATCCAGATTTTGAAAGATGATATAATTTTGAGTTTAGATTCTTACGAATAGCAATATTTCCGGAACGGGAAACTGCAAAAGTAGAGCAGTTAAGGTAATATGTGATATTATGTTAAGAAAACTGGACGTCAGAACGAAATCAGACCTTGATCAGTCGTATTTAAAATGGTTCATATGGATCAAATTGGACTAATTCATAATCTGAAGTTGCATGATTTTCAGTAAGAAGATATTCGTCAATAATGCCATGAGCATTAACAAATTTTAGCAACAACCACGCAAGGTTAGTAATGCCGGTATACAAATAATGCAATGTCAACACCACTAGTTGTTTATTTCATGGTATCAACATAATTTACGTAGCAGGTATACTTCTCCTGCGCGTTGTAAGTTATACCATGCAATAGTTTGAAGATTCAAATCTGTCCTTTTGAACTAGCATAGAACTACATGCAAACTGTCAAATATATGATTATATTCGTGAGAGACTCTAGGCACAAATAATTTCACTCATAATATTAAAATCTAATCCGTTTTTTAAATCCTCCTTCGACAAACGGGTTTCTATTTTCTACCTATACTGGAATTTCAAAGTATCTGTTTGTAAATTTAATCCAAATAGAAAAACTAACAAATGGAACCTGAACAAATGTTTTCGGCGTTTTGTTTTTTATTTGTGCTACAAAATCTAAGAACTTATTTGCAAATTTACTACACTCAGATTGACATTACGAAACTGTTGAAGAGCTCGCGATTTGATTGGGCCAATTCGACATTGCAGTCGTCATTGCGACACAATTATCTTGACTGCATGTCAAATGATACACAAATTTATCTCTGGTAATCAGATGCCTTTCTTTCCGTTTCGGACGGATTCATAAATTATTTTTACTGCACAGGTGAGGTTAATAAGGCGAACACGCGGGCGATATGAACGCCTGTCCTCAAAAAATGGGTAAGTAAAAACTGAAACTTTAAAGCCTAAAGACATTGCGTTAGGTTATGACGATCGAAATAAAACTGTTCTTCTAGATTTTCAAAAGAGCACGTGGCGGGCAATACTCATTCTGATCTTGAAATTCCATAAGTTTGTGCTTCAACACATTAATATATACATCTGTAACATTTCGGCGCCAGCAATTAAAATATTAGTTACGTGGGAAGTTATTGGCAATGTCAGATTGTTGAGGACCCGACTGTTATTTTGGAAGACTAAAATAGAAATTTGTTCTGCCGTTATATACGTATAGGATGTAAATTACAAATCAACATTCCATTCATTTCGACTTGAGATTATTAGGATGACAGTGTTGACTAAGTCTTGAATTAAACGAAAAAAATATTGGATAAAGTTAACATTAGAAAGAAATAATACTTTTCTTACTCCCCCTATTTCGGTTGAAACGAGTCGAATAAGACGGATTAATGAATTCACGATTTACAATTCACAACTATTATGATGTAAAAAATAAGAAATTATTTAAAGGCCATACTATTTCTAGAATGAAGAATAATTCGATTCAGAAATGATGAAAATTTTGCAATGGAAGCTTAATGCGAGTTTAGCGCCACAAGTTATAATTTTGCTGCTTACGAGTATTGCGTAAAGAGCAGATAACCAATTGTCAAGAGTAACTTTCTTCCAGTCGTGTTCATACAATAAACATAAATGCATTGAGTAAGGCCAACGAAGCGTACCACCATAAAAACACGACCACCTTTAATTTTGTTTATTTGCGCTTGTGTTGATGGACTACAGTGTAAATGTAATATGCGCCAAGTTTCAGCTTCCGGATGTCTCCCGTGTGGTAGTGGGTGAGTGGTGATGATGGTGATCCCGAAAAAATGGAAAATCCTATATTTCTAAAAGACGATTTTAGGTAAGAGCACCATAATTTGGGACATGATGTCAACCAATAAGGTGCATTTAATCATCAGATATCTTGCCCATTGGCCAATATCTTCCTTGTTTAAAACGATATTTTCGGACTTTTTTGAATAGTTGGCTTTTTTCACGAGCTGCCCAAATTCCCCAAACCAGTAGTTAGGCATGTAACATATTGCACTCCGTAGCATTTTTTGTGCTCTATTTCGTGCAAAAAACCGCATGCCTGTCGGACGTTTTGGTACGGAGAAATCTCTAAAATTGTTTAAAAACCCGTTCCGATTTGTGACATTTATACATTCAAACCCTTGCATTTTAGCCATTCCAGCAATAATTTTAAAAAAACCAGTGCTTTGTTGGAATTCGAGTGTCTTTTGACTTGCTTTCTGAATGCTTTCTGAATGATCCAGATCGGTTAAATAGTTTCTAAGTAACGGCTTGGCAAAACTGCTAGTCAGATTAGTTTATCAGGTTAACGCCATAATTGTCAAACAAGACGAAACACGCGCATTCGAACAAAGCACTGGTTGTTTTATTTTTTGCTGGAGTGGCTAAAATGCAAGGGTTTGAATGTATAAATGTCACAAATCGGAACGGGTTTTTAAACAATTTTAGAGATTTCTCCGTACCAAAACGTCCGACAGGCATGCGGTTTTTTGCACGAAATAGAGCACAAAAAATGCTACGGAGTGCAATATGTTACATGCCTAACTACTGGTTTGGGGAATTTGGGCAGCTCGTGAAAAAAGCCAACTATTCAAAAAAGTCCGAAAATATCGTTTTAAACAAGGAAGATATTTGCCAATGGGCAAGATATCTGATGATTAAATGCACCTTATTGGTTGACATCATGTCCCAAATTATGGTGCTCTTACCTAAAATCGTCTTTTAGAAATATAGGATTTTCCATTTTTTCGGGATCACCATCATCACCACTCACCCACTACCACACGGGAGACATCCGGAAGCTGAAACTTGGCGCATATTACATTTACACTATAGTCCATCAACACAAGCGCAAATAAACAAAATTAAAGGTGGTCGTGTTTTTATGGTGGTACGCTTCGTTGGCCTTACTCATTCGATCTGTGAGATATATGGAATCACAACAATTCAATTATTATTATTATTATTATGTCACGTTTTATTCAATCATTTTAAATTGCTCAGTATCGAAGAATATAGCATACATTTAAGTAGGACTTACAATAAAAGTAAACAATCAAACCTTAAAATAAGACACTTAACGTAATTAATTATACAAACAATATTCAACCTTATATCCTTACCGCTTATAATTCTTGAACATGAATTCAGATAACCTTTTCTTAAATACATTGTATTTTTTGATAACTCGAATACCTTCCGGCAACTTGTTCCATAAAAACACTCCCCTATAATTAAAAACTCTCTTTCCAATTTCCAAACGCGGTTTGTAACCATACGAATACTTTCCGTTATTTCTTGTGTTATACAGGTGAACTGAATCAGACGTAGTAAAATAGTCATTAAAATATGGCACATTTTTATCTGTACAAATCTTAAACATAACGCACAACATTCTATATTCATACAATTCTTTTGTGAACATCCATTTCAAATCGTCTACTATTTTTTGTGCCACACTATCAAATTTTCTAACTCTAAGAATCATTCTTGCAAGAGTGCGCAGTACCTTGTCCATTATCTTGATAAATTTATCACTTGTCGTACCGACAACAATTAACATATAGTTTAGTACCGCCAGAATTAGTGAATTGCCTAACTGCTTGAACTGATCCTGTGTAAACGAATCTCTAATTTTGTACAATGTTCTCAATCTAATATAACACATCATAGCAGATTTCTCAATATGTGGTCTCCAAGTTAATTTCCTGTCAAAAATTAGTCCTAAACATTTTAGCGTTTCACTGTTTTCTATCACTATACCTTCAAATAAGAAACAGAAATTATCTAAAGAGGAGGATTTTCTACCCGTACTTAACGTTATCATTTTGGTTTTGTCATCATTTATTGTTAACCTGTTCTTGTTAAAATATTGTTTAACCCTCTTCATGTCTTCTTCAATTTTGGTTCTTAGCTCCTCTAAATTCTTATTTGAACCAACGAAAATCAGATTAGAATCATCTACGAACATAATAACTTTACCATCCTTTACTACGCTGGGCATGTCGTTAATGTACAGTGTGAAAAGTGTTCCTCCCAAAGTACTGCCGGCCGGTAAACCTATTAGTGTGTACACTATCTCAGATTTTTGGTCTTCGATCTGAACAAATTGCTGCCTATTTTGTAAATAACTACGTAGCCAAATGTCTGAAATGTTATACATTGCTATTAATTTCTTCAGTAAAAGTTCCCTATGTATCGAGTCAAATGCTTTTCGCATATCAATTGATACAACAACTGCTACTAGTCCTTTGTCAATATTTTTCGCCACAAAATCACTAGCTGCTAACATAGCTATTTCCGTTGAGTGCCCTTTCCTACCTCCAAACTGACTACAATTCATTGACTGATGCACGTCTAGATGTGCCATTAATTTCTTTTGATAAATCTTTTCCATCAACAATAGTACATTAGCGGTAAGCGCTATGGGTCTAAAGTCAGCAGGTTTAGATGCATTTTCAATTTTTGGAATAGGTACCACCCGTGCCAATTTTAATGAATTCGGCACAATTCCAGATTGAAATGATTTGTGCACAATATTCAGAAGCGCACTATGTACATTTGGGTGCGATAATACCTTATCCAGAAAATATTTGCTAATATTAGTTGTATCGTTAGATTTGGACAATTTTCGCCTTAACCATTTCCACGCGTTAAACAGTTCACCGTGGGTGACACTCGTTACTGAGAAAAGCAATTCGTTATGGCTATTATGTACCACAGACTCATCAATTGTATTGCCACTATCCCCTTTTGAGCCAAAACCCATCGTGCGATAGTAATTATTATTACATGCAACCGATTGATTCAATGGGTAATACATTTAGCTAACCTGGTGAATCAAAACAGAAAGAATGCACCCATTTTCAAGGGAGTGTTTGAATAGTTAAAGTGGATTTTTACATATCAAGCCACGCAATTTATTTTTACCTCGTACATATAACAATTGGAGCGGCTGCCAATTCTTTGAGCAAAACTTTCATCCGATATTTTACCTATAATGTTAATGCAGCTTTGCTTTATAACGGAACTCATTTTTCAATGTTGTACTTCGCTTTGCATGTGGTTTGCAATGATTGTATTAGTCGCCTTCTTTAAATTAAGTGCATTGGGACATTAATCGTTACGGTCTTGAAAATCTGTAAATTTAAGCTACGGTCAGTCAACATACATACGGAAACATTTTAACGACGCAATTGAACACCGTAATGTTGGGAAGTTTTAAGTTGAAGAAGGTTCAATCAGCTGTGTGAAGTATAAGTAAAAAATAAATTTTGAATTTAGAAAGTCGTGGTAAAACATGTTAAATCATGAACTATAACCTACTTATACTCATCCATCGTAGGTCAATAACATGAGGAGACTATATAAGACTTTAGTAAATGCCATGCAAAGTACGTAATGTCAGCACCTGAACGTCACCACTCTTTATTTCAAGCTTGTTGCAGTAAATGTGATGTTAGGTTAGCATCAATCGTATGCCCCAAACAGTTTGCAGTTAAAATGGAAAGATAGAATGAAAGTTACATTGCAGTACTACTCGGAGCAAAATGTCAGACAAAATAAAACAGAAAATAGCACGATGATGTTCTTTGGAGATTAATTGTTATATGAAATGCACAGGCAGCTAGATTATATTAAAAACATGCATTACAACATGAGCATAGAGAGTCATTTGCCAATGTGATATTGATTTTCTATCCACTATTGCCTACTCGTGGCTTTCTTCAAGCCACATCTTCAGGAATGAAGGAAATGTTTGCATTCAACATATTTAATTTTTTCAATTTTGACAAATCTTGCAAACATAAAAATAGTTTTTAAATAGAAATGCGATACCAAGTCGTATATTAAATAAAAAATCTACAATTATATTTGCTGAACCATTGCCATTAAATAATATTTAATTGCAGAAGGTAAAGGACATTTGCATGAAATCTATTACTATGAACTTACATAAACTTACATCACATAAAAAGAATCGGCAAGATGTGAACGCCATTACCACTACACAAAGGCTTATTTTGGTAGCTCCTAAGAATTTCAGGCACGGCAATCGAAACATCGTTCGATGTCATCAAGAATTACTTTTACAGTTGGAACTTGACGTATTAACTAGATTTGAATTTCGCCGCTCACTTAAGTGCAAACCTGAAAACCCACTGAAGCAATCGAGTTGTTAACAGTTTTATTCACGAATACCAAATGTATTGAAATACATTTTCTATGTATCTACATATCTAATTTAGAAATATGTAATATTGTACGAATCCATGAAACCGATGACCCGTGGATCTGAATCTTTCTACTATATTTCAAAAACCCTTGTTTCATTTGTGTAAATCAACTTGTATGTACTTAGGCGAAATATTATGTATCTAAATTTATAATGTCCTCGGACCCTCGTGTAGCGCTTTCAATGATCCGCGCATTCAGACTTCTGAGATCCTGAATTTCCTTAACAAGTAACATATTTTGATACCTCTCTTCATGTAGCTGTTTCTGCAGCTCCAGAAAACCTTCTACAGTGATTTGATGTACACAGTTTTCCATATCGTTAAGCCGTACACTATTTTCTGTACGGCCTGCACCATCATTATCTGTTCTCATAAACGCTCCTGCCAATTTCAAGTTGGGTGTAGTGCGACCGGTACTTTGTGATGCAGCTCCACTATGGCAATTTCTTCGCGCCGATTGTGTGTCCATCTGGAATAAATTTGGATGATTTCTAACATCGTAATAAGCAATTGATTTGATATAATTTCTGATATTAAAAGAATACCTCCTTTTCACCATGTTTACATTGTTGTCGCCGGGTGTAATTTCTTCTGATGTACTCAATTGCAAATGATAGGAATGCCCATAAAACGGCGATGCTAGTTGCAAGCACAAGTATTTTGATATCGCTCTTTCTCCGATTTTTGAATTTAATATCAATTAATTTGATCTCTTCTGTTCCGCTAGACGTTACGTTTGTTCGGGTAAGTAGGAAGTTAATATATTTTCTCCACCAGTCTACTATACCAGCCTCACATATGCGCTTCGCTTTGCTTAGAATTGATTTGGGTATAGCTCCCTTAAAGCCATATCCATCCCTGTATTCGCTTAGAATATTCTTTCCCCAGAAAACTGGAAGAGCCAGTTTTGAAAGTTTTGAGAAGAGGACACGAGCGCTCTCTTCGTTCAGTAGAACCGCGGAGCGCCTACATTTGACCATGTGAGGAAACACAAGCTTATTGTACCTCTGCTGGTCTTCATGTATATGGAATACATATTTCTGCCACTGCGGAAATAACTCCGAATTGTTTAGGTAAATTTGCGTTCTGGCATCGATTTCAGACGCCGACAACCTTGTCCAGGTGTATTGTGGATACATGATATGTAACCATAAATCAGAGACAATGGGAAACGCTTCGTGTCTGCTTGTTTGTTGGAATTCTCTTTGGACATGATCGATCTGGGCCATACGGAATTCCTTAATTCTATATGGTAATGTATATGTCTTGAATCCGTACTTGACAAGTTTGTCGTATTGGTTAAACTGTAAGAGTTGTTGTGGCGCCGTTAGCTCCGTAATGGTGTGTCCCTTAAATTCATTCCCTAGTATCCAAATAGCCAACGGGAAATAAAACAGTTTATTCCGAACAGACGGCCGGCTCAAATACTCTGATCCCTGGTCAATTACCAGAGCAACCAACCGACAGAAGACGTACGACTGTGACATTTGTTTGCTTATATTGTTTCCGATTGTTTGCAGTTTTGTTTTTGATCGGAATTGCACCGCGCTACACGTCACACGCGACGTTAGAATAACGCAAGCAAAGAACGCGCACCATGTTTGAACGTCGAATGTATCCACCAATTTAGTTAAGCTGTTCATCCAAAATCTTTCTTCGAAATGGCAGCTCACAAATCTAAGACGACGTGTCTGGAGCACCATGGAAGTGTCCGGGAACTCCCATATATGTTTCTTTGGAAGGGAATAAATCTGGGCATGTAATAACCACTGGTGCTCTGTATGACCGCACATGTATTCCGTTCCATCTAACCAATTCTTTGCTTTGTCCTTGTAAGACAGTCGCAATGATGTATTTTCTGGCAATATGATTGATACAAAGTGAGTGTCAACTAAATTAGGTAACTGTTCCAGATCAAATTCATGTAATCCCACCAATTGTTTCAGCAACATGTGTCTAGTCTTTCGATGTCCATGGTCTTGGAATGGAACCATGTAATTGGCGTCCACATATATTTGGTCAGGTTGACCATATCTGGATGAGAATGTTTTGATTACGTTGAAGCTTGTCAGATTTGGTAAATCGTCCGTTCTCACAAAGATGACCTTGGAGCATCGAGAGCAGTAAAAACAAGCTATATAACTTGCAATTATTCTGAAGCTTTTGGGATCTCGTTCTGTCGACTCAGTTATATAAATTCTTTCCGTTCTCATTTGTAAGACAATGTAGTATACATCGTCCATCGGGTAAGTAAATTGCCTGAACAGGGCTAAGCTCCACGATATGTATGTGGGATCTGTGGAATTGGTCGCATTTTTGACAAGAACATAATACGTTGGAATCAACTTGGCAAGATTGCGCTTTTGTTTGCTGAATACATTGTTGAAATCCATGCTTATGCCCACTGGTTCGCGCAAATAAACGCCGTAATCATCTGCCCAGTAGAATGTCTCGTCAGCGTCATCCGACGAAGGTTCCAAATATATAACGACCTTGTACTGGATTCGTTTTCCAAGAACCATAGCTGGGTTGTCAATTATTCCTGCATATTCCAGCAGTAATTCTTTACTCAAATTTTTCCCTATATATCCATGATGTCGATTAATAATTTCCATATATTCCCACGGGATAAGATGCTCTGTGACATTATGTACAAAGTACCTCATCAAAATCAAAGGATTTCTAACCTGATAGCTAACTTCTATTCCTTGATAATTTATAAAAAATATTTGACCATTTTTAAAGATATTTATGTACTCGTGCAAGTTAGTCACCTGTGGACTGTCTAGCGATGCCGTGACGTCTCTAATGAAGTGCAAAATGCAAAACGGAGTAAAACTATATAACAAAATTTTGCAGCGATTAGTTTGGTAGAACGAAATATTCACCATAATGTTTTAAATGAATGCAATAAATTTACAGATAATTTTGTTTAAAGCTTCAGCAATATTTCTAAAACATATCACGTAACTTCCGAATATATTTATCTGGCACAGGGCAGTGTTACTTGATGCTTCGAGCTTTGAAATATTCTGGGAGCCGTACTGTCCGTAGTGAGCAGAGAGCACGCCACATCGTTTTGCTTGGCTTTACATATCTTGCAGGTATCGATTAAACCACATGAAATTAAAATTGCTAGTTGCTACGTATGTTAGCCAGGTTTAAAATGAGGACAATTTTAATTTCAGTTTCAATTAATTCTAGTCCAATCCATAAAATTGTTTTATGCTTTCATTACAACTGGGCAATTAACAGTCCGTGTTCTTCGGGTTTCTTAATGTATAGTTCTAGACACGGCATGTAAAATAATACTGACTATGAGAGATATTGTCGTTTGTGGAACTTTATATGCATTAATATTTTTTCCTCGCCACTATGGCCGAACAAGCATATTGGCCTGCATGGGTAAAAAACCTTCGTGTTCACATTTGAAATCTCTGTACAATTGCCAAATCAATATATCACGAGCCATTGACGGGATAAGGCCGATCCCTCTTCACAGCGGCACCTCACTTTTAACCTCATTCACTAGGTACACTTTTGACATAAAAGTCAAGTTGACAAAAACAAAATATTGAATTTTGGGCAAAGTTGGACGTATGATCCGAATATGAAAACAGTTTGGTGTAAAACTCACTTTTGACACAATTGTGTCTGTCTGTGCATCATAATTCGCCACATCTGTTTTTGAACTAAATTTCATAATCAGATTTAAGTAAATGGGATGCGTAGAATCCGAAGATGAGGGGCATTTGTGTCTCTAGTGAATACTGTATGTAATATCAGATTACACAATATAAATCTACGCCTAAAATATGATATTTTTATATATATAAGTTAAGTAGAATTATAATTGTTTGTAAGACGTATTTTCAAGCGCTGCTTTCTTACATCAGTTTTGCAGCAAATGAAGTACATATTCGGATTCCCCGTTTAAAGTTTGCTTACAATCCGTAGTTTGTTTTCCTGAACTCGACTTACACTTCAAAAGTGTACCTAGTAAGTCACTAAGCGCTTGGTGGAATGGTAGGTTTGCACATCAAGCTTTAATGTAAGTTACGCCACTTAGATTTGTCATTCGATGCTGAATCGGTCGGAGTTCTTCCCCTACACATTTCGTAGATCAAATTTATCAGACGGCAGATAAGCATAGTAGCAATATTGCAGAATACTATTTCTAACTTTGAGACTGAAACTATATTTCATTTTTGATGAAATGCAAGGAGAATTCAGATTTATCTTAAAAGTCACTTGTTACTAACATATTAACAAGATGCGTCCGACACCTGTGATAACCATATCGTCATTGTTTGGTTTTCAAAAGTAATGGCGTCGTAGCCACTTATTGATAACAATTACATGTTCCAATTTGCAATATCACAAGAATGCATCAGTAATTCTACAGCAAGTTGAAATTAGAAATTCACAGAGCACTAATCATACATCACATTATATGTGTGGTGCTGGGGTTCGAAGCATGTATGTCATTATGACGTATCTGCGAATTTACACAAATTCACTCAAACATGATCTTAATATTTCAACGCCGCAATTTAAAATTCTAGTGCTGGAGAAGGCAGATATAAATTCAGATGGCGTGAGATGATTTCCTCTAAGATTGGTGGATACTAAAACTTGGTTAATGGCATAGTGACTGAGTTCGTCTTAGTTACAAATGTAATTGCGATTAAAGGTGATTTGAGATTGCTACTATGGCCTATGGCAATGCTAACTGCATGTGGAGCACATTATTTTCGGTAATATCAGTTATTTGGTGAAGAAATGTTGACAACACTAGAACGAAGTCTAAGATGGTTTTTTTGGTTAAGATGGAATAAATATAATTATATACATTTTCGTACCTTGAGCTTATTGGTTTTACTGAAGAAAATTCTACATGAATACTACTATTATATGGTTCCTAGTGCTTCAACTTCTGTTGAAGAATAGACCATACCGTCTCATGATTAAAAATTTTCGTCTCCATTTTACAACATTTAACTACAAAATGTGATTATGCGCATGACAGGCTCTTCGGACAAACTGTTTAACTCATAAGAAATATAAATCTACAACTCATTTGTTCATCTCCGTCCACTGCTCCGACGTCTACTATTTATCAACTAATTATCAGCTGGATCAGGCTGTAATTCATTTGACATGGCTGGTTATTCTTGTAGTATGTCACTGTGTTATGAACAAATTTATTTCTTAGCTGGAGATGGACACTCATGCAGTCAACTAATTTACTGGAACGCAGTTGTAATCTCCTTACAAACTTTTTCGATGCGTTTCAATATGTAAAATGTGTAACTTTAAAGGAAAATGAAAACCAAAATTAAATACAAACTAAACCAAAATGACATTAAGTGCATTGAAATGATTTTTCGTTGACCTCTGCACTCTTTATTAGGTTATATGTCTAACAAATACGACTATTCTATTTAACCTAACATTTGACCCATAAACACCCTTGTATAAAATTTGAGTCTGCTTTCCAACGAAACGAAAAACAATTTGAACCATTTCATCTACGATGAACTCAATCGAACTTTCAAAAAATACCCAAGAGAGTTAAGCAAGACCTTAGTTTCCATTTTGTTCCTATGTCTAAGCTCTTGAACTACCGGCGTCTTGGTTAACCAGAGGCACGAAGTCGTACTTTTCTCTCCGAATATCTTTCGAAATATAAAATGTGAAGGGCCCAAGATTACCTTTATATATTGTATGTTTTTTTTCTATTTTCACGAGGTTATGATGAGGTTAAAGTATCCAAGGTAGATGTGTAGATTAAAAGCCCATGATTTGTTGTCCATAGCTCAAAACTCGTGCGACCGAGCTGCCTGTTGATAAATGGCAATTTCAGGCCCCGGATAATCACTACTCCTCCTAGATAATCCATCCGAGTTTTGTGATCAAAAACTCATAAATGAAAACCGGTTAGCTGCTGCACGATAATCTAGACCATGATTGTAAAACACATACACATATTTGATAAAAGGAAGTTTAAAAACAAACGAAGTGCATTTAACGTAGATAATTAAAAACTCTTAAGCCATTTTAAGCCTTTCGTCTACGCCGGTCATGCAATAGTCAATCAGATTCTATTTGAGCTGACAGGAGCAGGAGCACAGCTAAAACACTATCAAAACGAACTGTCTTCTTCATTAACTTTGCACCAAAACACGCACCCAGGGGATCAATGAATCTGCGACAGGCATTTCTACTCCCTTCGACCATCTTTCGCATAAAATCGCCAATGTTACTCAATTGACTCCAATTGATACTAAGGTTGTCAATTATAATGTCAGCTTATGTATTTATTTCTAGAAAATATAACACGACCTTTCCATTACCTCCGCATGTAACTATGCTAAAGGGGTTCGGGACTAGGCATTAAATTGGAATAACGTTGTGGTTAATTATTAGTCATGAATGCTAGTGCATATAACGACTTCAGTAAATTTAGGTGCATGAATTGAGCAAGCTCATTTATTCACGCAAATTGTATTTAAGACGTTCGACCAATATAGGTAGGTCTTCAAGATCGCTGAATCCGCTTGTTGAACATATCCAAAAGTGCCCGGAACGAATTGCAAACTTCGATGAAATGAACGTATACTTCTTAAGGCAACGTGAGAATATTGATAAAGCCAAGTGGGTATTATTGTAAAGTGAGACATACAAGGGAAGTATTGGAATGACCATATCGATATGGCCTTGTGAGATATGCTATATTTATCAATTTTTCGCGATAATTTTCATGGGCATATCCGTTTTCCCAAATGGAGCCTTATACTCGCTCTACAGTGAATTTTCGCTGTCTAGATATTAGTTAGTACAGGAAATATTATGCGAGGTAAATTGTTTCCATTTGTACAATTCCTTGAATATTGACAAAAATCCAATTTGTTACCAATTTGCAGCATTTATATATCATGTACATCAATTTTGTTCAACTTTGGCAAAACCGAGATTTTTGAAAAAGTTGCAAAGACGGGGGTCTTACCTCACTTAATTTTCCCCATGTTAATTGCTATCTAGAAAGCGGTAAAATTTCCCGCCAAAACTAATAATTGGCTGTGGAGCAAATATAAGACTCCATTTGGGAAAACGGATCTGTGCATCAAATTTATCACGAAAAATTGATAAATATGCCATATCTCACAAGGCCATATTGATATGGTCATTCTGATACTTCCCTTGTTAGATCAGTCGTATTTTTAGGGTTGAGATGGAATGAAGAATGTAATGGAATCATAGTTTCAATAAATATGGTTTAACAAAGATAATATTCGTCAAAGACGGCCATACAGTCTTGGAGTGAAGAATGATTGGCATTAATCACAAAAATTTAGTAATGGTGACATAATGTGACTTCAACGTCACAAATAATAATTTCCATGTTGTATCAGTTTTGCATAGACAGCAGACAACTCGTGCCGATCGCCTCCTTCAGTGTAAGCCACACAAGTCTGAAATAATATTAATAAATATGCTCGTCTTAAAGTACCAGAAATGTTTAGTTAATTATTAAACACTGATAAATTTGTAACCTTATTCACCTCAGCCTCTTCCACACTGTCTTCCTTACAAAATATAAATTTGTCACACTTTTTAAATTGGATTTCCAGAAACGGTATTTGGTATACTGCGTAATTCCAATATCTGAAAGAACATGTTTGCAAAGCTAATGAACATAAGTTCCTTCATTGATGTAACCTGATGAGATAATTATCACTTGATTTGGCCATTTTGACATTTAAGTTGTCAACGGAACTCAATTGACTCCATTTGCTAAAACCAGGACACAATTATTGTTTCAATCAAAGCACTATATTTGTACAATGAAAGTATGCAACCTCAAACACCCTCATTTAATTTGCTAATGAACAATTAATTGTCGCTGTAATTTAAACACAACTTTGAGACTGAGTTGATATGTGTTGTTGTGATGTTATGTGATATGAAATATCAGCAAAATAGTAGCATGATGTGTTAATATTAAAGTCGCAAGTTCATTTCAGCTATTTGAGCTATCAGAATGTCAGGGTCGGGTACCTGGCCAACGGGTGCTTCATAAATTCCAGATCCATATTAGTTAGGAAATATGCTGAGAATTGGATTATGGCCCTGTTAATATTGTGGTATTTATCGGTATCGGTACGTACGGAAAAACAATTAATATTCAGCAAACCAAATGATCAATTAGTACGAATAAATGATTTTATAAGACACATCCTGAAATAAATGAAAATAAACGAGCATTCAAGTTCTCACATTTTAGTCAATATTTTTAATACTGATCATCATTCGCTGCAATTGTTAATGACAATGACATTTAAAAGTAAGTTAAATCCTCCCAATAATAAATACACTAATCTTTTATTCACACAACTGCAAAATGCCATATTGAATTTACCAATTAAAGTGAGCAATAACCGATTTCAACGCCATCAGTCGATGTGGTCATGTTGGAAAAATTTCCCAACTAAATAGGTACAAAATATGTAATAGAGAAGTTTCATAGAAAATGGAAAATTCCAAGTTTATTTGAACTTTTACCAGATGCTATTCTACAACAAAGCAAAGCCCGGATACGTTTCAAAGTGGAAACGGTCGATTGATGATTAACTAATGGTTTACAGAGCCCTATGAATATCCCGAACCTGCTGTGAATGTCTTTATGAAACAGAGTAGCATTCTGTAAATGATTGATTGGAATGAGGAAACTCAAGCAAAATTATAAATCCAGTCCTATCAAACTTTTACACACTTCACATGAAATCCGGTTCAAAATACGAACAAGTGTTGACGAGTCTGATAAATCAAATTTCGTAAATTCTGTCACGATTTTCAAGTGCGAGGTGGAAAACTAATAACTTTATTTCACTTAATTAGCTCCACTCAGTTTTGTTTAGATTCCTAATTCACATAGCCTTCACCAGTTTCAATAATTTATCGTAAAACCAGGGTAACGTATCGAATCAAGTTGGGAAACATTGTGAGTCTAGTTGCGAAATGTTTATTCAAGTTCGCAAAAGTTTTCCTATTTCCACGCGAAAGGATACCCTTGTCACGATACAAATTTTAAAAGCAAAGTTCTGAAGTACAAAAACAAATTATCCTTCTAGTCACAATGAAGAATAATTTTTGACTTAAAGGTATTTTCCGTCCGTGCGACTTTAATCTTCTTCTAAACAAACTAAACTTCTAAACAATTTCTAGTAAGATTAATTCAGGCGATAGGTCGATTAGGCAGCGAACCATGGGACCATTTTTCAACACATGCAACAATGTAGCGCACTTGGCTCCACCTGAAAATATGGTTGGCAATGGCGACCTAGTTGGTTATATTCTATAGCGAAGAAAATAGGCAATGTCGGCGTATATAACAAAAACTTCCATCATATTCTACCGAGACATTTTATTCACTATACCAACACAAACCAACCTGTGTTATTCGCTTTGGACCAACACGGTGTATTGACAGTTACTGTCGTCGAGTCCATCATTTAGCTTATGCTTACGAATGTCAAGGGCAGATTTTTCGAGTTTGGAAAGGGCAGTTTTCGATATCAGGGCATCCAATTACATTTATGAACCAATTATAAGCTCTTAATTCGAACAATACGCATTCCACCCTCTTGATGCAAGGTTGCATACATACATAGTGTACCACCCCATAACCAATGTCGACATCAGTTCACAAATGTACTAATTATTCAAAATTGCGCAAGTGGAGTGACCGAGTGTTAATGGAACTAGGGGTGAAAGGATGTTGATTTCGAATTTGCTAACCGTTTGGCACTGCAGGTGCGCAATTTTCCGCTGAACAAAATTTTTTTTTTTGAATCAAATCGCACTTTTTTGCGGTATTTTGAAAAAAGCGGGCAAAATTTCGTATTTGTTTGATCTGAAACTTTCACCATTGGAAATATCAGGTTTAAATTGCATATAATTAATACAAAGATGTTTTGAAAATAAGAATGCTGTACGTCAATTAATTAAAAATTTAATGTTATGGAGGCAATTAATTAATGTGATAGAGAAAATGGATGACACCAAGTAATGCATATGGTTTTGGATTGTCAATTGGAGCCACTGGATGGGTTCTTATTATGCTTTTAGATAACACAACGTCGATTTCGGAAATAATAATTTAAGAATCAAGGGCGATAAATTTTAATTAAATGGATTTCTGTACACCGACTCATGTACCGATCATGTACTGTATGTGCGTACAAGAGCGACATCTGCCGGGTGTTTAGTAATTTGTTCCGATAGTGTCATATGTGAACCGTACCTCGACGTGACCCAGCCGTGGCTTTGATGAAGAGAAATTCATTTACCAGTTCAAAATTGACGTTGGCTCAACATAACGCTAAAACATGCTTTAAATCTTTTATAAAAAATAGGGCTAAATCTCGATAGTGGGGATTAGGCGTCTTGATCACATTTACACTTTTTCAGCAGTTGCTCCGTATCGCATGGAGGTACCTGTACTTTATAGATTTCACCGGACATTCAGACCATATTAAAGAAACGACATTTTTATAATAAATACTTAGGCCAATAGTATGGGTTTGTGAAGTCAAATAATATTTTTTGACAAAGCCTTGCAAAGTTTGGTATTTGGTTTTGTCAATTCAATTTATCATGATACAATATCGCTTAATCATTTTCGTCTTGTTATTATATTCCTAATGCCATGTCGTTTGTCAAAGTTGTATCAGTCAAAGGAAGGCTAATCAAATTGAACAATAGTATCATTTTAAAATTGTACGTAGTCTTCAGTATGCTTTAGTTTAGCTGCCAATATGGAGCATCAATGTGGTTGGAAAGTTATAGTCCCATCAAATTATTAGGCCGTCGGATTTCTAGTCACGAACTCAGTCACCCAGCCAAGGGACTCCATCATTGGGAGCACATTTCTGAAATTGAGTAAATAATAGTTTTTTCCAAGTGCAAATCATCGTCAAAGTGATTTGTGAAATGTCTACCTGTTTTTTATAAATGTTGAGCGAAAGATTATATTGGTAATTCCTCCTTCTAAAACAATATGTTAATTGTCGTATTAAATATATACGTTATATGAGTTGGTAAATACAAATAGTTAATCGCAATTCTACCTTCATTAAAGAACAATCCACTCACATGGAAACTGAAGATGACCTGACTTGAATTATGACTCACATTTCCACGTTCGGATATACACGACGTCGATGTTCACCCACGAGATTTATGAAGAATTATGATTTGCTTTAACGCTACAAAATCAAATATAACTGTCATCCAAACATGGATTTTAATTTGTTTATATCATCAAAAATATTTAGCTTAATGGATGGCACATATCGTTTAGCATGGCCGCAGAACTCTTCGCTTTGCATAAAATAATTTCACATCTCACAAAATTTGAAATTCCAGTAAACATGAATAAGAAGCTAGTTCAATATGTTACGGAGTAATGTAACCGCCACAAAGCACCGTTCTCATGTCTTTTGAAGTATAAATTATCAGTAGGTGGATAAGGGGAACGTGTCATAATCTGACGGCCGAAATGTAGGACTATTGGTTCAATTATCAATTTAGGTTCAATTTAGGGTTGCAGCTTTCAACTTCACGAAAGTTTCATTTTAGTTTGTTTTAAAGCTTGAATATGACTGACATTTCAGCTCCAGTTTCAGTTGTTAGGTAAAATCATTTCATGCATTCAAGAGGATTTCTTTTTTTGAACGCGTTGGCTAGTACTTTTAATCACGATTTAAATAGCGTAGATATCCGGAAATTCTTATTAATAGCAAATTGTAATACATAGTCAAAGATGAAAACGTTGTCACCTAAGCAGTTGATGAATTAATTATAACTGTTTTGTTGTTCAATGAAAACCGTATTATTTTGACAATTGGACCGCTTAGTTATTGAGTTTTTCGGATTGGCGTTTGTTGAGTAAAAGTAAAAGTTGATAGTTTAGGTTCTGTGAAGACGTTAAAGTTGCAATCTTTGTGTTTGATTAAAACATGCCCAAATTGTAATATAATGTAAATTATAATTACAATTAGTTCACTAATAACACTGATCTTTATTTCCACAAGATATGGCGTAGATCTTACAATAAGTATCAACAAGTCTGTGTGATGTATTTTTGGCATTTCAACGTCGCCAGTGGACATATTCAATCCAGGAAAGTAACGTCATAGTACAGGTACTTAAGTTAGCGAAAAAACATGTAATTGAAAACCCCACTGTATATGTATAAGCACCAACGGACCAGTGGACGACACCTATTTCTTCTAAAACAATAGCCTACTTGTGTATTTAAATAATCGTTAAGTATTGTGGTAATTCAATATAACCTCGCATCAAAATTTACAAAACTTCATTAAAAGATTACAACTTATGGAAGATGTAAACCTTGCTATAACGACAACTTATCCTCGGCAATTCCTATCTTGGTAGATAATTTTGCCCTCCATTGTGATTTGGAACATAAGCGACGTCTTTGATCATCAATTGACTCGTCATCGAGTATTTTCTGCATAAAAAACAAATACTTGCGTTCTGCTTCGTGAGTTGTAAAACAATCAACGGTGTTGTTTGATGATTCAAATTAGTTTCCACTTTTCAGTTGTCGGCAAACTAAATAGTTTACTGACAAATGTTGGATAATGTCAAGATCAAGCTTTCTGCTTAAACTATTTCACTCAAGAAAGAGAAATGTTCTAAGGCTTAATACATTCTTATTCTGCACACGCAGTTTATTTTATACTTGTCCTAAAATAGTAAATAACGAAAAAACTATTTGCTTTTAATCTGCACAGAACGATCGACGCAGCGTACCTGAAGAAGTGTCTGCGAATTGATTTGGTTCATTCAAAAGCTCATTAGACTTAATTAAATAACATGGTTTCTTCAGCATCTTCTAGATTAGCTGGCATCAATTATATTCTCTGATTTCCTTCGTTTCATGTACCACAATTATGTGAAATCCCGATTCAGTGTCAAATCCTAACTAAAATGAAGTTTTAAGATTTCCAGTCTCAAGTTAGAACTTCTGGAAGCACAAAAACGAAATGATCTATCTAATCATTATTTATTTCATCTCTCACATTCAGTCTCCTATTGTGACAAACATTTATGATAGTTTATGGTTTCAACTTCTACAAAATTTTAACAAAATCTTTTCATGGCGCAATAATAACATTTCGTATCATCGTAAATAGTTCATCACACATTTCTTGAGATTCTATTAAACGTGTGAATACGCATGTCATGTTATCGCTTGAACGTCACCAATCATTATTTTAAGGTTGTTGGAATTAAATATGAGCAGAGGTAAAAAAGTGTTGATGAATGCAGCCTGAAGTTCAAAATGCAAGTGTTCAATTATCTGTATTTTTTCAGAGCGAAAAATGATATAAAACAATCACAAGAAAATGGAAAGTTGCTAATCTTCCAAATAAAATATTCCGAATTCAATTACTTGAACGAATCTGCACGGTCTTGTAGTGCGCACATTTAGAGCTCAGAGTTTGAGCATTTGAGATAGATTTGAGTTAAATTCTCGACATGAAATTCAGAAGTCTCTTTAATAAACTATGTGCATACCATTGCGCAGCAGCTTATTGCGTAACTAACGTTTTCGTATTTCACGAACACGTCAATCATAACATTATTTGACGTCACTAAACATTACTTTGACACCTGGAACATAATTTCGTAGGTAGATGTGGTAGATCCCGCATGACTTAAGTACAATGATATGGTTTCTGAAGCAATCCAATCGACACAGGTTTGCTCTCAAATATCGTTGAAAGCATTTTCGTGATATTAAGTAGCATCTCGTATGAATTACATAAAAATAACACAAGAGCCAATAAAATACAAATAACGAAATCAATTATCAATCATAATTGAATTAATGGTTTATAAATCAACAAGTTGTGTATCCACACATCTCGAAAACTTAACCATTCTGAACTCCTTATTGAGCAATACAATGCCAAATATTTACTTGTTCACAAATAGTCGATACAAAAATCATATTTGGCTTTGTTTATAAAAAGTAGCATCACTGTCATCTGAATCCACATTCGTTGGGGATAGACTTGGGGAATTGCTTCAGTTATTAGGAGCCTGTTTTCATGTCATAAATAACACCCTCTTTGGTTCATATTTCAGGAAGAAAAAACAACTATATCTCGCAAATACTTTCCATCACATTTATGTGTCACATTATTTTAAATTAACTTAATTAGTGTGCTAAAATTTTAAACTATTTTATTTGAGCGCAAGCAAGCAAGCGCAATATTTTAAAAATATGTTGTATATAACAATTCCAGTTTTGGTAATACATGTAAGGACGATAAACGAATTATTTTCAACTAAATATACAATTGATTACCGCGGAGAAACAAACTTAATTTTGAGTTGAGAATAAAAGCAAGCTCGTTCTGATTTTATATCCTCATTAGGCAAGAGATACCTGTTGTTAGTTTAATTTACATGTTCGGGAATTAATAATAACTACGTCTTGGCTAAGCAATATAACGGAATAACCTATAGGAGATAATGGTCTTTCTCCGCTTTTTTGTCACCAAGGTAAAAAAATATGTTGCTCATCGATATTTTAGTGATGTTTTTATTTACTTTTCTTAAATGACACGGAATGACAAATTATTATTATTATTCTGGAAAATCTACTACGCCACCATAAATTTTTAATTGTAAACCTTAGCTTGTTCCAACTCGTTATATATTGATAGCTTATATTGTAAGCGGTTATATTTTCCATAATTGATTTTGTTTTATAGCAGAAAAACTGGCAAGTTTTCACAGCTTCTTCAGAGAATTCTCCATCGCCTGTTGGCATCATGTCTGTCGCAATTTTGATTAGTGGTGATAATGTCGTTATTCCGCCTAGCACATCGCTTGGAGACCTGATGAGAAAGTAGAAATTCGCCGTTATTGACATTGATAAAATCAAATCCGTGCCATGGATTATCGCCGGATTTTAATTACGTCATCTCCAAGACAGGGAGGATTTTCAGTATCGAGGATCCATTGAACCCACCTGGACCCAACTCTTGGATTGACGCATCGAATGCTCTCGCAGATGACTGTCGAGCTGAAATAACAGATTTTCTAATAAAAGATTAAATGTGCTAAACATTCATAAATTGGGAGAGTGCTAAACTCTCGGAAGATTCATAAATTGGGTTTACACCAATCTCGTTTCAGTAGAGTATGTCCGCATTCATATCAACATTGAAATCTATAATCTTTATATTAGTAATGCTTGCTATCGTTGATAGGAAATCAAAAACACAATCAATCTTGTGCACAACTTAGAAGATGGACCAATATTTTGTAGACAAGAGATGAGAAATGTAGCTTGTTTCGACTGCTTCATACCGAAACATGCATAAATGCTTGTATTAGCTAGGTAAGTAAGAATCCGACTTGAACTTGCGTCATTGAAATAATTCAAATTATAGCTTCAACGCCGCCAGTTGACATCTTCATTCCGGCGGAAGTGCAATTACTCTAAGATCGTCTGATATATACAGCCTGGATTTGTCAAAGTTGAAGCATAAAGTTCAAAAAGCTATGGTTCGAGAATTTACTATACTCAAATTTATTTTGCGTTTTGCGGAAAGTAACGTTGGTTGAATGCTGAGCTGGCAGGAAACCAAGTTTTGTGTTAGTTGAGATATCGGCTAAGGCATTTGGACATACATATCTTTACTCCACAGACACCTCGACAAAAGCCCATAATTATGGCTCGAACAAAAATAACTATCACCAAGTCAAATCTTGCATATTTACTTCTACCAATCTCTGGGCTATTGTAATAATCGCGTCTTCATTTACCAACATAAAAGAGACGAAAAAATGTAAATTCATGGATATCACATCGATGTCTGTCAGGTCTTTCCACACAGTCCGATATTCGGTTGAGGATATGTGCAAAACTTATCCCAGGTGAACAAACTGATTGGATCTGTCTAGCGGTGGTAAAATGGGTGCCTAACAAGATTTATTCAATGTTGTGATAATCCCTACGTATTTGATTTACAAAATCCTGATTTTTTTGCAAATCAGATCATATCAGAAAATACCGTGTGTCACTGCCTCTGGTGTTGGGGATAAGTTGATTTTTTTCATAGCATTATAACGTCTGCATAATAGGCTCAGTGAGATAAAATATGTATTGCGTCTAATCCCACAAGTAGATATATTCAATCTGTTAATTCAAAAAATATTACATTAACAGAAAGTTACGAAATATCTTTGGCTTCGGTTTCCTATCCCATTTGACCCACTCTTCCCCAAAACAGAAGGCTCTGCAAACTCATTTTTAGAATTTGCTACAATTTGGTGTACTTATTCGGAATAATATTATTAATATTAATAACAAGTAATCCCAAAATTGCAGGCCCATAACTTGAACATATTTCCAATTATTAGCATTTTTGTCACAAAAAAGTCATAAAAGTTTGTGCGCTCTAGAAAATACAGTTTTTGAACTAGAGGTACGAAATTTTGCACCAGGATACAAAATCACAATACAAAATATGCGATTTTTTTTTAATTGACTTATTTAAAAAAGTTTTAGCGGGGGAAACTGATTATTCGAAAAAAAATCACATTTTTGCATTCTCGGCGCCGGAATATCCATCCTGAGCTGCAGCGACAAAATTAACAACACATAATCTGTTCGATAAAGTGTGATGTTAGGAGTTAGGTTGTGTAGAAATCATGGAAAGAATGATTTCCTTCGTTTCATTGTCTGAAATTATGTTTTATGGAGATTTATTTCAAAATTTTAACTAAATAAGAAATGTAAAGAATTCCAAGCTTCAGTTAGAACTATTGAAAAAAATATCCATAGTACAAAACCAAATGATCTATCCGATCATGAAACATAATAATTCCTTGTGTTTCCTTTTTCAGACTCTACTCTGTTATTCAAATTTAGGATAGGGTTCGGTTTCTCAACAATTTTTGAGAAAACAAATTCCAATTATAAAATTATAATTTTAAAACTTTTTATTTCTTGTCGTATCTTTTGCATGATCGAAATTAATTCAACATATTTTTTTGTATTCCGATAAACTTTGGCAAATACGTTTTAAAGCATGTCATGTTACTACTTGAACGTCATCCATCCTTATTATTAGGTTGTTGAAAATAAATGTGAGCGAAGGTATATATAAAGTCTCGTAGAGTTAATCTGATGAGTTAATATTCGGGTATTCGACATGCTTCGTCATTTTTTTTCTGGAACTCGGACGCCATCCACTTGGTGATGTAAAACGGGTTATAAGAAACTTATTGACACCATTGGCAAGACCCTGTGACCCCCTACATGGAAATGCGGGGTCAACATATATTGAAAACTGGTCGCGGGGGGTCCGCTCTAAATCACACAATTTTAAAGATAAAACCAAAATCTCTTCGGCATCGTAATCACAAGTAAATTATGTCGGTAGGTATTTCAGGATTTTTCATAATTCGGTAGAGACTCCAAAGCTGGGCGGTCACCCAGCTTTGGAGGCTGGCTAATTCTACTCGGCTCGCGGTTTGTACGGGATTTTTAATGCAGCGAAACCTCCGGCTCGGACTTTAATCAATGAAATGATTAAACGTTTAGCTTCAACGCCACCTGGTGACATCTTCATTTAAGTGAAACAATATCTAAATACAGGTCAGCGGTAATTGTTATTGTACTTTAGTCGAAGCTGCATCGAAATGATCAAAAGGACAAATAGAGTTACATAACTAGACTCAAATGTATATTGCGGTTTGTAGAAAGCAAGTTGATTGAATGTTGAGCTCAGAGGAAACCGAATTTGAAGTGACCTGAGATATCGGCTAAATGCAAGTAGAAATTAGAAAAAAATAAGTTTGATGGAGAGTTTTTTCTCTGTGATCGGGTAGATAACTCCATATTTGGAACCAATTATTGCGGGAAGAATTAATACGCAATTAGTAGAAAAGTAATATTGTATGAAGTCGTTGATTATTAAACAATTAAACGCTATATTTATTTACTGTGGTTTAGTACCGTTTCGAAGTATCTGAACTGAACCAAATGATCTATCTAGTAGCGAATTCCTGTTTTATAATTTTTAAATTTCTCATTCCATGTCATATCTTTCGCATGATCGAATTTAATTCATTATAGGTTTCCAGAGAGTCCAATAAACTTTAACAAATATGTTGCGAAGCATGCCATGTTACAGCTTGAACGTCCCCAATCATTACTTTTACCTTCTGGGGCGTAAATGTAAGCGCAGGTGGTAATTACCAACGAACAGTTGGTATGATGCAAATTAACGCTCAAAATCGAACTATAATATGGGGTTTGAATATTTATATTCGAATGTAACAGTGATATAAAACTATCACCAAAAATGGAAAAGGACTAATTTTGCCAATAAAACTTTCCTCTTTTCAGGGCCTACATATGTATCCGAATGTTGGACATATTCACAATCTTGGAACTGCACCAAACGGCGTTGCTGTTCCGAGCTACAAAGTCTTGAGTATGAATTATTTGTAAAATGGTAACAGGTAAATTTATTTTCACAAAATTAGCTTTATTTTTAATTGACTGGGGCCAACCCCAAATTACCATTTTGACGGGCAAGAATTTGGAGATCCTGGGAGACAACTTTGTTCCTCTTCTTCTTTTGCTCAGACATCTACCATTTATCATCATATTCCAAACTGGATCGTGCTCTAATTCATTTCACGTGCTTGACTGTTCGTGTAGTATGGCTCTTTGTTGTGAGCAAATATATTTCCGAGCTGGAGAGAGGCACTATCGTCGTCAACTAGTTTGCGCATACGTAGCTCTAGCGAACTCAATTAGTTTGGATCCATTTTATAAGCAAACCATCTATGTAGTTTGAAATAAAAATTAAACCCATTAGGAGTTTAAGTAAAACCTAAGTGTCTGGAATCGTTCGATGCTTGAGTTATTAACATAATGCCGTCTTTGTTTACCTATATCATAAGTAAAATCCCTATTTTCTTCCTCATATTAATTACATATTCAGAGGAATTGCAATTTAGAAAAGACGTTGGGCATTTGATACATTACTCTAACCAATTACTAGTGAACAGTATCAAGAAGCGGGTCCATGATTTTAAATTCCAGCTGAACATTGTCACGGTCTGGAACTAGAGATGAATTAAACTGCTATCAAGGAAAAATGAATCAAAATAGAATAACCTGACATTTTTTAACATTACTTGAACAAACTAAATAGCACTTCTAAACGATTTCAAACAAACTGATTCAGGTGCCAATTAGAACATTATAATTTTTAAATTTCCTAGTTCTTGTCAAGCCATTCTCAAATTGTGACCTACATTCATGCACCCTAGATATCTTGGAAGTATGAATTTGTAACAAGTACCTTGTGGAACTTGGACTGCTAGCAATTGAAAGTTACAATGAGTAACTATAATCAGGATGACAGTGCGAAAAACACGGCCACCTAGAATTTTGATTGTTTTCGCATATTTTGGTAGTACTTGGTAAACAACTACCGTATGCCGAATCTTAGCCCCCACGACCGTCCATGATTGTGATGGGAGGCATGGGTATGCACGGGTGTCCCCGCAGAGAGTCAAGCATCCGACATTGACGGTTTGCTAATATGGAAAGGTGTAATGCGATGTTCTTGGTGCTGAATTTAGTGCTCTATTCGATGCAAAAAACCGCTTGTGAATCGGACTTCCCGTTTCAGAGATCTGCTCAAAACAGTTTTGAACTTTGGATATTTTGTAAGTAAGAATTATAGGTATTATTTGGAGTTTAAAACTATTTTGAGCAGATCTCTGAAATGGGAAGTCCGATTCACAAGCGGTTTTTTGCATCGAATAGAGCACTAAATTCAGCACCAAGAACATCGCATTACACCTTTCCATATTAGCAAACCGTCAATGTCGGATGCTTGACTCTCTGCGGGGATACCCGTGCATACCCATGCCTCCCATCACCATCATGGACGGTCGTGGCGGCTAAGATTCGGCATACGGTAGTTGTTTACCAAGTACTACGAAAATATGCGAAAACAATCAAAATTCTAGGTGGTCGTGTTTTTCCCACTGTCATCCTGGTTATAGTTACTCAATTCATTGTAGGAACATTTGAATATGACGTCAAGAATGTATGATAAATTGGTACTAAAAATTAAAAGTCATTTTGGACATGGACACGCGCAAAAATGGGCTCATGAACTTAACTTTGAAGTTGAGTGTAAACACTTTTTGTCAAATAAAGTACATCGGCAGCTCGATTTTTTGAAACTCAGGCATCGGCATCAATATGAACAAATGCCATAATTTGCTAATGTGAATATCTAATGCTACGTGATTTTAAGCTAGTTTAATTTAGCTAATCCTGCCAATAAAGCATTTCGAATTGAAGTACTTGAGCGAATCTGCAAAAGAGATTGTAATATGCACATTGAGCTCTTGCAGTATTCTACAATAGAGATTGATATTGAGTTAAAATGTCGACATGGAAATCCGAAATTTCTTTCGTCAACTGTGTGCGTACCATTGCATAGAAGTTTACTTTATAACATTATTCGACGTCATCAAACGGTATTTTCGACACCTGGGTCGAAATCTGGTAGTTAGATACGCCTGTTCTTCAGTAAATTTAATACAGTACGGCGATGTATTTGCGGAAGTAAAATATATAATTGACAAGTGTTTGGTCACAAATATCGTTGAAAAGTTTGGTCATATAAAGTAGCATTTCTTAATAGTTGCATCTGTACAAATAACGCAATGAATCAAATTCAATTTATGGTCACCTTGTCAGTAAGTTGATATTTTAAACACAGAACTCGAAAACGTTGATTTTAAGTTACGTATAAAAATAAGCTAATTCTTCACCTCAATATAATTAATTTTGGCTCACACAAAAAGGATTCAGAGACAGTATTTCCCTGTAGTGAGTTTAATTCACATGTTTGGGAAATGATAATGATGGCTAATTTGTATAACCAATGGAAAATTATAATTAAATAATAATTTATTAAATTAAATCTCAAAATATTTTATTACGTAACTTGTGATATTTCCTACCAAAACTCTTGCACGGTATCACGTTCGAATCTTGATGGACATTGAGATCGTTAATCACTGATATTCAAAATTGGCATAGTTTCACCGGGAATCCTAATTGAGAACGCATGTAGATGATATGTCCATCAATTTATAAGAAATTAAAGTCTACTTAGACAGGCACATCATAAGAGTTTGGATTACTAGTACAAAGCTGGACTAAATTTTTATATCTATTTTGATTTTTTTTTCGGATCACAATATTGACCTAACGTTTGCCTCAATGGGAACAGAGTTTTGGGTTGAATGCTAAAAAATTGGGTAACGGGAAGTGGAGTAAAAAAGCGAGAGTTTGATCGATCATGATTTATTCTCTGCGATGGATTCAGGAAGATAGTTTCTATAGATATGTGGAATGAGTATCTTGGAACAATATTAATCTTATATATGCTCGTGGAAGCACAGGGGCCATTTTACGGTAAAGCCCATGATGACTCGGTGCGGCAGGATGCCAACCGTCCCTATTTCTATTTAAAATTAATACAAGTACCTCAAATGTCTCTGATTAGATATAACTTTTAATTTTATCTTACTTACATCCACAGTTCAATCAGAGTATTTCATCGCCACCAAGAAGGAAAATGGGGGTTACTGGTTTTTATAACTGCAGAGATAGTGCGGTCGTGCTACATCTGTTTACAAGTTGGGGTGTCATAGTTTGAAACAGAGGGAGTAGGTTGTTATGAAGCTGCATACTACAAATAGTAAAACAATAATAATGTTAATTGCTAATCCGTCGATTTTATCATTGCACGTAATCCGGTTGAGACATTAATCATAATCTAATCACTAATGCTTTGAAAAGCTATAAATTTAAGCTGGAATCAGTCAAAGCGTTAAAGTAAACAATTCAACGCCTCTAATGGACATCTTGATGCTAGGAAGGTTTAAGTTAACATAGATCACAATGGACTTTGCGACATAAGTGGAATGTAATCAACGAAGTGGTATTTAGGCGTGGTTGAACGTGCTAAATCACAAAACTATTTTAACTCATTTTTGCATGTCATTGTTTGGATGGAAATGTTAACTGAACGGCGAACTCGAAGGAAATAGCGTCAGTGGTAACTTGCTTATATGCGTTAATGAAAAATGTTGCTCTTTACAGATTCAAGTCCTACTCATTGATCCATATATTTTCCCGTTGGTCTGTTGTTCAATTTAAGTGCAATGTATTTATATGCCAAGGTTTTCCACATTCACTAAGGACAACAATTACCTGACAACGGTATCACAATTAATTTTTTAGTTGGGACATGAACGACGTCAATGCTCATCAAGTGGAATCGTTGTGCTATTGTGTCTTTTCTTCACAGGCGCAAAATATAACTGTAACACAAACTTGAATTTTAACGAAGAATATGTTTTGATAATACAATGTGTGTATGTTTAAATCGTAATGTTTTGTCAGTGTGAAATCGCTTCAAACATGTCCAAAAAGGGTAGTCAATAATGATTACTAATTGAGTTTTGATTTTTGGAAAGGATGTGCATTTGATTAATTGTTGATCGAAGTATTAGTAATCCTTAAAGTAATACTTAATAATTTCACATTCTATTATCTACGATGGTGCATATTATTTTAAATTAGTAAATGTGATTGTGTGATGAACTAAACAATATTCGAATGCTTAGATTTCTATTAAAATATGTGAGGAACACACCGTAGGGTGGAGGAAATGCCTATGTAGCACATGCGCAGGAGGTATGTAGTCAGCTATTCTGAATTCTGAGAACTAAAAATATGAAATGTTTAGAATTGCATGGTCAGGTTACTAGGACATGTTCTCAAATTCACGATTAATTGAAACGGTACGTAAAAAAATCATGATTTAATAGTTTCTGTCCATGCAATATGCAGCATTTACACTTGGGCGTCATTATGTTTTATTTCAAGCTAGTTGGAAGTAAAGCTAAGCACAGGTTGTCAAGTTCTTTTTGGCTAACGTGGTTTGAATCTCCAATTGATTGCTCTTGAGCCAAAACAATCAAGCGGCTTGATTGTTCTAAACTCATTCATCACAAAGTGAGCATAATGTACTCATGTGGATTCTCTCTCATTTTCTTACGCACGGGGTTCCTTAAACCGCAACTTCTAAATTGAAGCAAATATTTGCATGTGACGTATTTCAAAACTCATTTAATTTTGAGTAAGCTTGCCAATAAATAATTGTGAATTTAATACTTCAACGAATTTGCATGCTCACACAATGTGCAAATTTAGCATTTGAAATTTGTGCAGTTGTGATTGAAATTGAGTTAAATCCCCGTCATGTAAATGACAAATTTCATTAGTCAAACTTATTCATACATACCACTGCATATTTCAACGTTTTATTTTTCAACGTCTTCACAATCATAACATGATTTGAGGTCATTAAACACTACTGTTCCACTTATAATGTGCTTCGTAGGTCCCATGGATTAACTGGTATTGTGGATCTATTTAAATAGCCCAATTGATAAACTTTTGTTCCTAAATGTCATTGTAAACAGTTATGTCACCTTAAGTAGCAACTTGCATTAATGATCCACAAATTCCAAAACAGACAGACAAACAGAATGTAGTTTGAACGTCACAAATTATCGTCTCGTGTTATGCGAATATTAAATTTATTACAGATTCATTGTGCAGAGTGATCGGAGGGCAAAATGAAGGTAGTTAATGGCCATAATTACTGTTCCAGTCAAAGCCAATTGGTCCAATATAGATTCAAAGACGTTTTCCAGGTGTTCCTCCGGTATTGCTAAGTATTTTAAGCAAATTTATTTGCGAACTGAAGTGATCCATTGGTGCTACCCATTTGGAACAGAGATTTGATGTTTCCAATGGGAGTTTTGGCATAATTTGCATTTGTTGCTCAATGATGTTTAGTCGTCAATGTTACAACGCTCATTTCATCATGACACAAGCTACTTACACTTAATATGATATATGTCATTGTACATTGTCTTGGATACATATCAACCGGAGTCTAAATCTTATTCTTTGTGGTCTGATGATAGGCTTCGTGTAATCTTTTACGTATTCAAGAAGTTATTAACTTCGGAAGGGGATCGAACAGCGGTGGAAACGGTCTCCGATTACTGAGAATTAAAACGAAATAAAATATTCTTACCATATTTCCACCCTCTATTGTGGTGTTGTTTATAAGCACAAGTTGACTACGGAACAACACCTGTTTTCAAAGCAAACGAAACAAAATCAGGCTAGGAAATTATTATTGAAACGCCGTCTTATTATATGTTTGGCAGAGTGAAAATGTAGAGATATTGTATGTACAGATTATGGAAGAAAATTTGAAAGATATAGTATTTTCTGTTGATTCTGGGTCAAAATATTCGATTATCTGATTACCAACTTGATTGCCCCCCAAAAAGGGGGGCAAGGTGGTGCAGTGAGCAGCAAACCTGACTTACGACCACTGGTCACGGGATCGAATCCCGGTGCCGGCCCCCCAAATCCTTCTCGGCTCTGTGAGTGCTGCGTGCAGCCTGTACGGGGAAGGTATCCTGGGGAGTCTGAGTATCAAAAGGGAAGTGGTTATCAACTACCAGGATCCTCGCCGAGTGTCCCTTCTCTGTTAGAAGAAGAGTCGCCGGTGGAAGATAAGCACTTAAATGAGCTTAACCGGTATCGACTATAAACAGAAATTTGATTTTACCAACTTAATATCTGGGTCACCCAGACTGGGTGTATTGCTCGCCTATTAATACATAAGTCGGTCTTTAGCAAGTTACCATATATTTTAGCCATATTTTGGCGCCACCAAGAAAAATACTAGTTCCAGGAAAGTTATGGCAAATCTTAGGTATGACGGTCGCAGCTCTGTTGGTAGAAGATAAAAGTTGAAGTTGGTGATCTACACGTAGAGAGTACTAATTACAAATCTACAGTCAACTAATTTTGATTAGAGATTATTGGGACGGCAATGTTGACAAAGTGTGTAATTAGAAAAAAAGAAATATTGCATAAAGTTAGCATTCGAAGGACATGAGTCTTGCTCAATCATATTTTATCGGTTCAGATGAATCGAAGAAGATGGACTAATGCATTCATAATTTGAAGTATTATGTTATAAACAAATAATAAATTATTTAAAGACATTCATAATGATTTGATGATAAAAAAATTGACCGTAACCACGAATATTTTGTAATGGCAGCATAATCCGGTTTCAACGCCACAAATTATAATTTCGTGGCTATACGAGTATTGCGTAAACAGCAGATAGACCATTGTAAAGTTTTGTATTTTTCTGAATGTGTACAGTCTTTTTGTAACAATAATAATTAAAATTTATTGTCTCAAACTAATAATGTTTTATTAAATGTATAAGTGACAAAGATCATGTTGACCATCTTCATGACAATCTTTTCCAAGCCGTATCACACAAAAATGGAAATGTGACACGCTTTTCAAAGAAGTCACATAAAACGACACTAAATATACGAATTGTTCCATCAGACCGTAGAAACATATTTGCAAATTGAAACTAATAACCTTCTAAGAAACAGCGAACACGAGCAGACGAGTGTCACTTTATTTAGTCATCTTGAAATCTCAATCGTTAATATCACTCCATTTTCTCCAGTTGCTAAACGAGTTTCTCCAGTTGCGCAATTAATTTTACAAATTAAAACATTATTTGAATGATGAGAATATGTAACCTTGAGCAGGCCCGTTTAATTTGCCAACCTACAATAAATTGTCCATCGCTAAGCACAGGAATGCAGTTTGTAATTAGCAAACGAAGCAATCAAGGTATACCAATAAATTGTATGATTGGATATTTCTGAAAATAAGTCGAAAATAATTCAGCAATCTCGCATTTCAAACGCTATTTTTAAATCTTTAGTCACGAATCTCTGTAATGAAATTTCATTAATTAAACGGATTTCCGTTTAATTCATTTAATTTACTAAGGCGTGCCGAAATTAATAAATTAAGATTTAGTTCACACAAATGGAAAACAAATTTGTATTAAATTAATTAATTAAAGTTTATGTTAACCGAATAACAGATTATCAATACTGCAACGCCACCAGGTAATACGGACTCGTCGAAATTCAGGACAGTGCTTAAGGTAGATTGGCTTGCTTTTCTGGAGTAAGGGAGTATATAATTGGAACAGGTATAAGCATTTCCGGAAGGTCATAATAATTATAATATTATTTAATAGGATAACGCAAATGGAAATGGCAACCTTTTGATATCATATTTTTGTTACTAATATGGAGAATTACATTTGCTATGTTTTCAGCTACCATTTTTAAAAGTCATTAAGTTTGTTTGAAACTCATCCAGCCCATTCATAATTATAATTGACTTGTATTATTTGTGATGACGCAACGTTGCTTTATTGCGTGTGTGTACTATCTTTCACGATTCAGGAAATCTATCCTGAAGAGCATTTCATTTATTTGCAGTTTCCTGCAATTCTTACCATTTCATTTTCATGCAATCAATATTACCACTCATATTTGTAAAAAATATCTGCAAGTCTTTCTACGTATACTCGCATCCGGTAAAACATCTACTGATTAGTTCGCCGCCATTATGATTTATTGCTACTGACTACGCATTTTGTAAAAGCAAAGATTATATATCGTCTTGTTCCGAGTAATGTTTTGTTTAAACTAGAATTGTAAGATACTGTAAACATGCATGGTGTGTAGTTGTAACACCAGCAACGTCAGCTTGAATATGTACTCATATGACCCTGAAGAATATGTACTGACACCATGAGATGACACCTATCTCGTCACGTCACACCAAATAGATGCGTTCCATGCGTTCAACCCCAAAAGTACTACGTCAACAATACGTGGCGAATTCAATTCTTTACACTGTACTTGATTCTTCGTTAATTTAACCAGTTTTTGACAAAGAAGTCGTGTAAAGATCGAGGTTTATTTATTCACAAGGGTGTATAGATTGTAGAATATTTTTTCTAACTCCAAGTAATTGATCAAAGGGAGTTGTGAAATGTGATCCAGAATTTTATATAATGATACAGTTGAGCCATTGATTATTTTGCAAGTTCCAGCTTCTAAAACAATGATTACTAGCAGTATTAAATATACGACATGGGAGGTAATTTGAAAACCTAACACCAAATCCACCACAATTTGAAATGCCATAAACACCCCATTCCGACACACCTGTCTTGAGAATATGACTCATCTTAACACCTTCGACTATACACGACGTCAATGTTCGTCAACGAGATATATGAAGTCATGTGAAAATTAAAGTAGAAAAATGTGCTTCTCGTAATTTCTGTAGATCATTTTTGTTACTAAAGCACATCCGGTAATAATGGTTACTTCTTTCGAATCGATGTAACGGTAGCATGAAAGACGCTAGGAACCAAATAATTTTCCTTTCGATTCCTTACAATAACATTGACCAAATGTACTTTTATTCATGTGCTGATACCCGTATTTCTAACTTATATGGACGGAGAAACCATTGGTACAGAAAACCATAATTCCTATTGCCAAATGTACTTTTATAAGCAAGTGTTCAAATTGGCAGACGGTTTATACACCTGAACTAAGAAGCCGTTTGAATTATTTAAGTTGATTAGGAGACCTTGCCGAACAAAAATCATTGGCTTGATTTCCCGTTTCCCTGCTTGAAACGTTTGCAGAAACTAACCTGCGACCAAGTAGCTTGGTGTGACAGAAAGTGGAGAAATTCCGCTTTAATATTGGTATAGTCTTGATACAATTACTTCAATGTTTGGTATGGATTTCCCACGAACTTTGAATTACATTTTGATTGCAAAAATTGACCTCAAAATGTTATGATGGCATGCTTAGCATTGCTGAAAGAGATTTCAAGCTACATTGCTCACTGGCAGCATTGCCTTAACTCTATTAGTCGCAAAGTGTAGGCACTATGAAAAAAATGGAAAAATGAAATTCGGGAATAAGTACGCCTTGCTGCACTTTATTCAAAGTCCTTGGACGTAGTCGCATGTTTCGATGCCTACCAAAACAGTTAGTTTAGAACGCGTAGATTCCAGCAGGCCCTAACCGTGCCTTTGGGGGCCCTGGTGGCCCTTGACTTGGAGGGCCCCCAGCAGCACAATGTACTTATACTTTGATTGTGCGTACTACTTATTTTTATATAATGATTTAATCTTGCCATTGATTGTAATGGAAATTACTGATTCTAATATTTTACTCATACTGACAGTATAAAATGAAGATACGGAAGGTAATAAATGTAAACGATAATAAATACCAACTCTCGTCAGTTGCACATTACAACACAAGAAAATTCACGACCTTCGCTTTGACTTTGACTCGCATTGTCACCTTCGGACATAGACGACGTCGACGTTCATCAACGAGATTTATGAAAAATTAGCATTTGCTTCAATGGTGCAAAATCAAATACAACTTTCATTCAAACATGGATCTTAAAACTTTGTGATAACTGTATTTAAATGTAGATTTCATAAATTTAACTATTACTTTAGAACAATTAATATTTAGCTGTAAGTAACTTATTTACATTTGTTGACATTTTTAATAGATTTATATATGCATATAGGCTACCCTAATTTTCGCTTATCCTTATCCTCTTGGTATTATGTTGATTTTGATATTCAATTTTGCAATTATTGCATCTTAAATAGATAGGTAAGGCATCTCATCAAGGTAAATAAGCTAGACCGGAAAGTATAATGGCAAATCTTTTACCTTCAGAGCTGCGCCGAATGGTGCAACATGATCCGCTTGAGCTGGTTGCGTTGTCGCTGGGACGTAGAATTGGTGTCAATAGCTGCGCATTTACAACAATGTAATGCAATATTTTCAATGAGAATGTATTTCAAATTAAAACACATTACTTTAATTCTTTTGGAAACAAGGTAGAAGGCAGTTTTGTATTTACCGTTTTGATAAAAATGCGTTACCATATAATAAACATACAAATATGTGGTGGGAGCATCCAAAAGCAAGTGTCTAGATCAGCTTAACCTTGGGACAGCAATTGAAAAAATTTCGATTAAGTTGACATAAGCTTTCCCTGTTGCCACACTAAAGGATTCCTTCGTGGCCGCGTTACAACTTTTGGAAGCAATGTATTGAAGCACGAAAACAAATCATCCTGCTAATCGCAATGTACTATATAATAATTCATGACTTCATTTGATTTTGTCCTGTGATCTAAATAGGTGATTGGTTTATGCTTATAAACAATTTGCAGCAAGACTAATTGAGGCGTCCTATAGAACATTACAGTTTTAAAATTGTCTCGCTCTTTCCATATCTGTATCAAATTTGGTACATAAATTCATTCATCATGGATATTTTGAGATTCCATCAAACTGTAGCAAACAACTTCAAGCTGACAAAAGTATTGCCTGTTGTTACGCTAAACTAAAGGATTCCTTGGTCAGGTTACAACTTTTGGAAGAATGTTCTAAAGTACAAAAACAAAATTGTCCTGCTAATCACAATGAATATACAATAATTCCCGATTAACCATTTTTTGCCCTGTTGTTTTAATTTTTAATTGTTTTCAATTTCTAAACAATTTCCTGCAAGATTTGTTCAGGCGCCCAATAGAGCATCATAGTTTAAAATTTCTACTTTCTTGTCAAGCGTTTCTCAAAATTGTTACCAAAATTCGTTCGTCGTATATATTTTGAGAATCTATGAAACTGTAACAAATAACTTCAAAAATATGTCCCTCTAGAAATTTAACGTCACAAAAGTTATTTCAAGCATGGTGGGATTAAATTGAAGCACCGGTAAATTTAGCTTCTTTACGGTTAGACAAGTTCAAGTTGCAGCTAATAAATAGCACGAAAGCTATGCTGTATTATTACTAGAAGCTGAAACTCACAAAATAAACACGAAAAATAAGGTCACCATGTTCTTAATGACTTTGAAATGAAATGCACAGCCAGCTTAGTTATCTAAATCATGCCGCACTACGTGATCGAGCGCCTAAACATTGCTAATGCACCTCGATAGATTCTCTAACCGTGGCCCACACGTGGAGTTCTTTATGACACATCTTCTGAAGTGAAGAAAATGCTTGCATGAGACGCATATTATTATGTCTTATTTTATTTTATACAATCCTGCAATAAATAATAACGAATTTTAAATACAAGAACGAATCACCACCACGATGGCATAATCTGTAAGGTATTTCAATGCGAACATTTAGCACTTACGATGATAGTATCTTAATGAAAAGTCCAAATTTATCTAATTTTTTTACTTCAATGCTACGATAGCAACGTTGATTGAAGATTGGCTTGGAAGGAACCATTTATTGTAACCAGATATTTTGGATCAAGAAAAATTGACATAAGAACGAAATCAGACGATATTTGTTTAACCGAGGACATTAGTCGATGTGTCGAAAATGACGAACGATTGGCAACAACCTCGGAAATTCATCGATAGCGGCATAATGTGATTTCAACGTCATATATTTTAATTTGCAACAAATGTGATAATTATAAAGATGTGAGGTTCAATAGCCGTCTTGATTGCGTTTTAAAAATGAAGTGCACCATGTTTTAATATTTCATTTCAAATTTTTCGCGGCCTTAAATTATTTAACAACATATTAATTTATCCAATGATATGACTATCGCCACTAGAAGTCCTATGCACTATTTCACTTTTCATCATAAAATAAAAATCGATCACTCTTTTCTAACAAATCTTCCACAATCAGAATTTCATCGATTTCACATTGATTCTATTGGATTGTTTGCGAATACATTGGATAATTTTGTCAGTTTAATCTTCGTCACCAATTTTGGTGAAGTCATGCACTGTCGTAATCTGTGCATAATTACTTGCAGGATGAACAATACAATTTTTGGGAGAAAAAATTAATTTCAATATTCGTTGCCAGGGAGGCAAACCAAAACCTGCATTGCGACAAGCAGGAATTTGCTACCTTTCATTACCAATCATGCGTCAAATTGAACTTTTGTCCAAGTGTAATCATCAATGCATTTTGGCTATACACATCCCGTTGAATTGGGAAATACCACTCCTATACAACTTGATAATATTGCTACAATACCAACTGTTATTAAATTTTTTTACGCATTTTCTAACCAATTCTTCCAATCACAAATGACGCCCCATAGCAACCTTATACTGCAGAACTCGTTAAGGGTTCTTGTACAAAATATGTTCAGCTTTTCATTCTCTATCAGAATTGCAAATAAAAATTTTTGACCTTTTTTCCACACCAGGCCTTCCCGCACCACTTACCGTGTTCGGCTGTACCGACCACAGGCATGACATTGAGCAGATTTAGATGGCAAAATCGTTGTCACCATGTTCTATTACATCTAAATTGAAATTTTGGAGCCGAGATTTCGCCATAATTCATTATAGTTTAAATTAAACTGTTTAATTGTCAGGTGTCCATAAGTGGTTCAAAACAATAGATTGATAGTACTTTACATAATGTGGGTTCCTCGTTTATTTAGTGTTTGAAATTTGTAAACCTACATTCAAATAGCAGTCAAAACTAAAATAAATTAAAATGTAAGTGGCATGTAAGTAAGTTGCTAGCGAACCAAAAATAGTTTTGCCGTCTGTATAACATTTCTCATGAGCTGATCTCCGTAACGAATATTTATATCATTAACAACCTAGCGGAACATGTGTCTGCTTTTCAATAAAGTGATAAACAAATTGAACTGTACAACGTAGTTCCTGTCTAGCTGATTCTAATTGTGACAAACAACCTAGAATCTCACTTTCAACCTATTTGACAATACTGTCTGCCGTTTGCGATATGATAATAACGGCGTTCTGGATAACCAATGGGAATCATAAAATCTAAACTTTTTTCTACTAGTGTCACATGAAAATGCGTGGATGGTAGAAGCGTAATAACGGATACGCATTTCATGAACAACAAGTAATTAGCAAAATCTTGCATTGGGTGAAAATTGTATTCCACATCGATATCTCAGTTGTGTGCAAATAGTGACCGTATATTACACATATACGACCTTCTACATACATGACGTTACATCAAACCAATTACTACAACATGACAGCAATCCATTTGGCAAGTACGAATTATTGAATCTCTACTGTACTTTAATTAAATATGAATTGTAAGGATTTGCATGGGTACGTTGTATCTTTTGGAAATAGTATTCTGAAGTACAAAACGAAACGGCGCAGTTAATCACTATGTAGAATAATTCATGGTTCATTCGTTATTGGCGCGGCGAGTTGATTCTGTGTTTGGCTTGTGTGATTTGTAGTCCAGATATATTCATCGTAGATATCTTGGGATTTTATAACAGTATTGTTAATTCCATGCAAAGTATGTACTATCAGCACTTGAACGTCACCAATTATTATTTCAAGCTTGTTCGAGTTAAATATAAGTTCAGGTAGATTTTCATTCATAATGGGTGTTATTTAGGTTGGAGCTAAAAATGAAAAGATATTTAATTGAATTTACATTTCGATATTATTCGGAGCAAATGCTGATACAAAATAAAACAGAAAATATAATTATGAAATACCTAGCTGAAAATTGATTGTGATATGAAGTACATAGATAACTAGAATCTTTGAAATAAGACATCACAATATGCGTATACACCGTAATTTGCTTACGTAGGATTAATTAATTCAGTTCTGAGGTCTTTAAAATTGATGGATTGATCCACCAAAATTTTCATTTTTCTCATATCCTAATAATTTTGTTCTTTTAGAACTTCCGGTCAAACTAAGGTTTTAAATATCCCAATCAGCTGTTTATAATGTAATTTTACAAGTTAAATGAGATGGCGAAGTTAGATTTTGAATTTTATTTACCATTTTTGAATTAAAACGAAAAAACTAATTTTCAAAATCAAAAAAATCGCAAGCCATCACCAAGTTTGAAATTTTTTGTTCTATATGTGTGCCAAATTTCAAGTCTCTAGCTCCAAAACTACGCCCAATAGACTGGGCATCCACTTTTCTGTGTTTTTGCGAATTTTTCACAAACCGTTACATTTAAAAGCCTATCCTTTTTGCGATTTAGTCACCTAAATGCTACTAACAATTGCGAGGATTTTTTAATGAATTGAGAAAGGTCGTGACAGACCTTTCTGCTTTCAGGAATACAAGCTCAATATATAAAAATAACTGAAGAACACTACAGTCTAATTATATGGTTTGTTTTGTGCATTCATTGATTACTTACGTCGCAATTGCACGCGTTGTACATCTGCGTCACAAATAATCATTTCCAGGGTGATGAATAATGTTCGAGGAGCAGATTGACGAGATATGCATGTGTTGTTGTAATTAATGAAATAGCTAGCCAAATGAGATCGCCAATGCTAGGTATACCACAATGCTTTAAGTTTCTGCAATAACTTAGCATAATAATGTCCAGAATAACTTTCAACAAAACGAATAACACGCGTTCACTAAATTAACACTCATCAAACGACTCACTTTTGTTTACAATTGGCTCACCCAATTTTAATTTTACTCCAAATATTGCATATTTCGCACATTAAAGTAAATTAATTAATTGAAGAACTGCATTAATTGCTGCTGACAGCTTAGGGTTAAAAGTTCTAAACTCCGTAAATGGAGACAAAATTCTCTAAAAATTTCAAATACGGTAAACGTCGAGCTGGTGATATATTAACTAATGTCTTAAGTAATGCCAAAATACACAAGCAAATCTGTGGCGCATTTTCTAAATACAAATTGCACTGCGCATATTTATCAGTGTAATAAAGTATCATCTCACAATTTGTGTTACCTGCAGCAACAAATCCCTATCTTATTTGCATACTCGCTCCAACGTTTCCATCCAATGACTTTTCACCTGGTGTGAATTATATATTCAAATACCATGAAATAATAAGTTGCGACGTTGAAATTACATAATGTTATAATCCCAACGCTTATACAACTACTGTCGTTATTTGGTGAAATATGAACACAAGATGCAGAGGCAACTTTTCTGTCTCAATTTATATAAAAAATAAACACATGGAATGTAAGAAAATGTGAATACATCTACCTCAGATATTTGAAGCGCAGTAGAAGATTTTGTAACTGTACTTTTCTCTACATAGCATTTAAGAAAAATTATTAAAAATAAACATAATTTATATCCTTCCAGATGTCCAAGTGCTATTGCTTTATTTACATGTAATACAAGATGCTACTTAATCTAATAGTTCATTCTGGCCCTGTCCTTTGATGTGTTGGTCAGTACGGATCAACAGTACAGCTATATTTATAGATATTCATTGTTTTCATTAACAATTTCAAATTTAAAAGGTCAAAGTCTAACCATTAATCAAGCGCATTGAAGCGGTTGGTTGACATCTCAAAACACTCAAATCTGAAAATATCGTCTCATGCTATTCATTGTTCAAAATTTGAAGAATGTGTTCTTGCCGAGATATTTGTGTACGGCGCAAATCCGATTCCGATCTACAGACCTTAACGATTTTAGTCATCTACTACATTCTGCAGTTGCCGTTTAATTTTCGCTCGGTAACCAAATAAGTAGTTAAATTCCCTTCATGTAAATGAAAAGTTCCTGTAACACACTCTATTCATGCAAGTACATAGCTTCTTAAATATGCAACGCTTAAGCATTTTAACCGCATCAATCATAACATTATTCGACTCTACCAAGTATTATTTTAACGTTTGGAACTTAATGTGGTGGGTAGGTATTACTGGCTCAGTATCTGAAAATATGCAGTTATATATTTTATTGAGTGGTTTAGTTGATAAAGGTTTTGTTCATAAATATTATTAAAAAATATTCGCATTATATTAAAGTAAATAGCATGTCGTCATAATGTCCTACAAATGTCGGCCACTTGCATATGTAAATCACAGCTAAATATTACATGAGACGTCATTAACTTGTGAGTTCTTAAACGCAAATCTTTAACTCTTTCGTTTAAAAACAAAATTGATGCCTGACTTTGTTGCTTATTACAACACAAAGCAGAATAGGCCAAAGTGAATATTCCCAACCTCACACCTTGCACGACATCTCATTCGAGCCTTTATTAAACACAGACTTTTCATTCGATTGCTGCATTCTTGAACTTGCTTTCAAATGGTGAATGTCATTATGTCAAGACAAAGCCAGCCGGATTGGTGAGAGTGCTAGAAATCTTGCCTGTCGTGAAGTAAGGCAACAACCAAATCAGAAAGCTTTGGATGGGTGACCGCCCAACAGTCTTGGGAACTGGCTAATCCTTAATGCTACCCGGCTGGGGGTTTGTACCAGATCACTAGAGCGAGGGAAAATGCTACTCGGCTTTTAATCATTGGAATGATAAAAATTTTAGCTTCAAAGCCGCCAATCGAATTCTTTAAACCGATGAAACAATTTCTAACGTAGGTCGCTGGTAATTCTTCGTGTAGTTTAGTCGAAGTTGCATCATAAAGCTCGAAAAGTGTATTAAAAGAGTTTGTGTTACAGAAGTATAATATAACTTCTTTGGGAACGTAATGTGATTAAATCCTGAACTTTCCGGAAACCGCATATAAGGTGAGCCGAGATATCGGCTGAATGCAAATAGACATTAGAAATAGAGTAAGTTTAATGAGATGTTTTATTCGCTGCGATGGATCCGGGCAGATAACTCTTCGAATTTTGAACCAATGTATTTACGAACAATTAATACGCAATTAAGAGAAGAGCAATCTCGTTTTAATCCTAAGGTTTTAACCGAATGAATTTTCACCTGTATTTGAGATGGATGATAGTTAATATAATATAATGCGGCAGGAGAAAGTTAGAAAAATGGAAACTTAAATAACTACAAGCTCCAGTAAAACTTTTTAACAATGTTCCAAAGTACAAAACCAAATGATGTGTCTCATCAGGAAACATAATCAATTCTTATTTCCATTGTCAGATTCTTCGTTTTAAACTTGGATTATATTATTCTAAGCAATTTTCAACCAAAAAATGCCAGCGATCAATTATAACATTATAATTTTAAAATGTCCTATTCCTTATCGTGTCTTTTGGAAGATGGAAATTAATTCCTGAAAAAATTCTTGATATTGTATTAAACTGTAGCGCATACATGGCAAAACATAAATATCATGTTATTGGTTGAACGTCACCATTCAGTATTTCTAGCTTGTTGGAAGTAAAGGTGATAAACAATTGTTATGATTCAGGTTGAAGCTCAAATGGAAGGATTGCATGGAGTTCCGAATATAAAGACTCCCACGACTCGTGGTGGACTACGACCCTTGTCTTGTAATGCGCACATTTGAAGTTTGCGCAATTGATTTTGACTTAAACTATCGACATGAAAATCAGAAATTTCGTTTGCCAGATGTGCGCATTCCACTGCACAGCAGTATCGGTTTCCAAACACGAAGTTCATAACATGAGCTATCATAACTGTTTGACAACGAGAAGGGGGAAATTGAAAATAAAATTGTTCTCAATTTTCCTAAACCAATAAGGTTTCCATAAAGTTAGAAAGGAATTTGTTCAATTGCTTTGTAGTTCAGTAAAACATGTTACATTTGAAAATAAATACGTACATGAAAATACATAAAAGAATTGAAAATAATTAAAGTATCTCTTTGAAACACGGTAAATGCATTAAATTACACATTGGTATAGCAAATTAGCTTGCTTGAGAACTAATTAACAAATAATTACTTATGATTGTGGATGCATTATATTATCCACAATGGGACGCTTACACACATGGAAAACGCAATGACTTCACGTAAACATTTAATTTAGAAAAAGCCAATTTTATTTGAAAATTGCAAATGCCACGTTAGTTCACAGGGTACATGAAGATGTTGACGCAAATACAACTTTTTTTCCAAAGCTCGAAACATCTTTCTAAATTCGGAACTATAATTAATTATCTTGTTGTCATGCGTGTGAACAGAACTGGTAACAAATCCGATATTGGCTACAAAACTACAACAAAGCATATCATATCAAGAGACGGTCATCATTTCCCATCACCAAAAGATAGCGGTATGGCAAAAATGTAAGGCATATCCTGTTTTCGCTTTTATCTACTTTGCTTACAATCCGAATGAATTATGAAGCACCAGCGTGTAATCGTTTGCCCTTATCAGGTTGGACCAAGGACGTTCGAATGTCATGGACAGTTATTCAGGACCTATGTGTCCGATAACTGGACGTATCCACAATTTTGGAACTGGACCTCACGGTGCTGCTGTTTCTAACTACAAAGGTGATGAATTTTAAAATAAATTAGTTGTAAAATGTGCATGGGTAAATTTGTTGACATAAAATAAGTTTCAGTTTTAATTGACAGGGAACCAAACCAAAATTATCATTGATACGAGCAAAAATGGAGTTTCTGGGAAACAATTTTATTCCTCTTTTGCTTTTGCTCAGACATCTACCATTCGTAATTAAATTTCAAACTGGATCATTCTATAAGTCATTCCGTGTTGCTGATTGTTCGTGCCGTGTGAGCTTTGTTGTGAGCAAATTTATTTCCGACCTGGAGAGGGACACTGGCGTAGTCAAGTAGTTTGCGGGTACGGAGCTGTAGTGAGCTCATTGATTTGTCCAATTTTATATGCAAAATATCAAGTTTTAAATAAAAATTAAATGAATTTGTTTGTAACAGATATCTAGCAATCTAGAATCGTTCGATGGTTATGTACTTAACATAACGGCGTTTTTGCTCACGAATGCGACAAGTTAATTCCTCATTTTTTAAATCATATCAAATAAATATTCAGAGGAATTGGACAACAGTTTATTCTATAACGTTTTCACATTTCAAGGACGTCAATCATAACATTGTCCGACGTCATCAAACATTATTTTCGACACCTGGATCGTAATCTGGGAGGCAGATTCGGTTTCTCTCGATTGGCTTAGGTGTAGTGGTGTGTTTCTTGAAGTAATATAATTGAGTAATGGACTGTTCAAAAATATCGTTGAAAACACTTTCGTCATATGAAGTAGCATCTCGTAGTGCATACTCAGAAATAACGCAATGAATCAGAATTTAATTTGTGGGCTCCTGATCAGCAAGTTGATATCTGATCCGTTCTTATCTGATAAACTCAGTCATTCTGTACTATTTATTCCTGTGAGCAATATAAGGCCAAAAATTTACTTTTTCAAACGTAGGCGCTAGGAAAATTATGTGTGGCTTCGTTTACGAAAAGTAATCACAGCCATCAGATATCATCTTACTAGGGGATGGAGTGGAGAATTGCTTCAGTTATTAGCTCCATTGTTTCATTTACACAAATACCGGCGTCGATGCTACGCATTTCTGGAAAGAAAAAAATATTTTTTTTTCGCAAATACTTTGCATCACATGTACATGTATCACATTTTTATAAATTAAATTAATAAGCGTGCTTCATGGGTAAGCATCTTATTCAAGAAATATATTTAAAATGTGTTTGTATACAACAACTCCAGTTTAGGCAATACGTGTAGGCGGTGTAATCGCATTATATTAAACTATATATGCGAATTTTTGCCGTGGAAAAACGCAGTTGATTTTAAGTTGCGAATGAAAATATTCTCATTCTGTACCTCAATATAGTTAATTTGGCTCACAAGAAATGATTCAGAGTCTGTCGTCACCTGCCGTTAGTTTAATTCACATGTTTGGGAAATGATATTAACGACGTCCTGGCTTACCAATGCAATGCAATGTAATAATCAATTAAAAATAAGAATTAATTAACTTACATTTTAAGATAACTCATTAAGCAATTTGTGACGATGCAAACATTGCCTATCAAAAGACTTGCACGGTATCACATTTGAATCGTCATGGACCTTGAGAACGTTAAACACTCAGATATTCAAAATTGACATCGTATTACCGGGGAACCTATTTGTGAACGCAAGTAGATGGTATGTCCACCAACTTATACGACATTGTGGTCTGCTTAAAAAGGCACATCGCAACAGTTTGAATTACAAAACTGGACTCAATTTTTATGTATGTTTTGCGTTTTTTGTATCACAATGTTGACCGAATTTATCGACAAGAATATTTACTAGCATGGAGGTATCAAAGGTACATCAAAGATTTGAAAAATAAATCTACGAACTGGACTGAACTGAAGGAAATGATTTAGGCCAGAACTTTGTATAATATTATTACGCAAGAAGTTTCTCAATCGGCTTTTCCCTGGAGTTGTATAATATTCAGTTTATATTTGTACGTAATTATAGATACAAGTCGATGACTAGTTATAACTATAACTTTCAATTTTATCCTTCTTACAACGATAGTTCAATACGAGTATTTCAACGCCACCATAAGGGATATTCTGGATTGGTGGTAATTACGTTCCAAAAGGTAGGGCAGTCAGTAACAATATGTTAACAATTTGGAACTTGAAATTATTGAAACAAAGGGTGTGTGTTGCTGGGAAGAGAAAAATGTGAAAACTGTCGCAACAAACATCCCGTTTTTCACCGACGCATTAATTCAACAAGCTATGCATTTCTAAATGCAGCAATTTGGGACCATTATAATTTGCAGAGTAGACATGCTCCAAATTTTATTTCGAGTAGAAGACGGAGAAAAATATTTAATGAATATATTCCTGACAAGCAAAGTTAATTTTCTGTAAAATGTCTTGAAGATTAATACTTTTATCTTTCTGTCCACACACGTACCTCTTTGCCATTTTGCGTATCTATATAAATGAATGTATCAGACTTTCTCGAATCGAACCGTCTGTATTTATTGATTACGCGACCAATCAGATATCTCCGTGGGTTGTTGTATGCGTCTCTCCGGTCTACACCACGGTTGTATGTTTACCTTTTCTCTTAAAAGCGAGCTCCTTCGTATATAATTATCAACAAAATAAAAGTATTGCAGTATCTAATTTCAAAATCAATGAAATATAGAAGCATGTTTGTACCAACGAACTTAAAAAGTATATGTACGCGCGGATAAACGACATATAGGTATGTATCTTGGATAATTAATTATTTATTTCAAGCTTGTTGGTTTTTCATTGAGACCCGTGAAATAAATTTCACGTTCTTTCCAATTCAAAATGTTGCTACCTATTGGCATATTACCTATGCTTAACAGCATATTGTGTTAATAAGATTACTTTAGAAATATTTGGCCTTAATTGGGAAGTAAGGGTGGATGAAGAGTTAAACAAAAAAGATTATGTGATGTTTCTGAAAAATGTTTAACTTATCAAATATTATCTGACAGCTATACTAAAAGTCTGTGTCACTGGGTAGTGAAGTAATTTGTTCTGCTCGCTCCTTAACCGCAAGTACATCGCCTTGAATGTCGGTCTCTGCTTAGTATCATTGTTCCAGCACTCCAACATCATTGTATAGCTATTAAAATCAGCAAATATTTTATATATACATATGTTATTAATTAAAATCTTTTATAAATTAAAATATATGTTTAGAAATATTATCGCTTTATGCGCACAATGCATACATCTGATCATTTGAATATTCCGGCTTCAACATTCGATACCCATCCTGCAACCTTCGATAAGATTCAAATGTCCACACTTCACCCGGATATGGTTGCTGACCAAGGGTGAATATTTCCCAGAGAAGAATACCGTAAGAGCACTTGTCAGTGTCTGGGGAAAACGTGAGGTCCTGTAAGCATTCTGGAGCCATCCATCGGATAGGCAGTGGACACTAGTAAAAAAAAGTTGGACAAAGATATACTGAAATCCGGCCATCCAACCAATTTGTTGGAAATGCACATGCACATGATTTAAATATTCTACTTACACTGGTTTTGAGAACATAAATGTCGTAGTTGATCAAATGTTTGCTCAGTCCAAAATCACAGAGCTTTGTGTGTAGTTGGTGCGTTAGGAGCACATTCCTTGCGGCAAGGTCTCCATGAATGATCTTATGATGTGCACACGGAAAATTAAATATGTTCAGAATCTGATAAAATTATTTATTGATGCTAAACTTACTTGTTTTGAGGACAAAAAGTCCATTGCTATGGCGATTTCCTGCGCAAATCGTATCAACTGACTTGAGCTCTGCTTAGATGGTTCAGCAACATCCGCATTTGTTTCATTGCAACTAAAAAAATGGTGTTTACGTTCTGATTAAGCAGATTACATTCCGTAAAATTAATATAATTTCACATAGTTCTCACTTTCTGCAATGTTCTGCACTTGGACGTTGGAATAAGTCAACAAAAGTGCCATTCTGCATTCCGCGCAAAAACCCGATAAGACTTCCGTTCGAACAAAAATCCATCGCCAAAAATAATTCACCTGGATAAAAATACACTCATACAATTTGGTAGACGCTTAAAATTTGGCGCCATTTTCATACCTTTCCCAATATTATTTGTATTTGCAGCAACCAAGTTCACGATATGTTTGTGCGGTCCAACACACTGCAAAACTTTCAACTCTTGGATCAACGACTTCAAGTGAATTAAGCTTGCATTTTCCTTAACAGTCTTTACCGCAACAATTCTTCCTCTTATTTTGCCTTTTAAAACCAGGCCAAACTCACCACTTCCCAGCACTGTCCCTGTTATAATTGTATATTGCATATAATGCACACCAATTAGCTTCAACTGAATCAAACAGTCACATAGCTATATAAGTTAATCTGCTTGTCGTACCATCTAACCCCAACTCTTGCTTCGATATTTCATAGTCGGAGTTGTACGGGACATGATGAGCTCGCTCGTATACGTTTGAAGAATAGGTAGGAGACCTTTTCCCTTTCTTAAACTCTTCGATTTCTTTCCCAGACAAATACTGCTTCTCAGCTATACCGCTCAGCGTTTTGCGAGACTTACAGTAAATCAAAGCCATAACAGTCCCAGCCATGATAATGCAGAGAGCTGCAGTTATGCTGATAATTAGATGCTCTGGTAGTGTGACTATGGAGTCATCCTTGTCGTCAAGGACGTAAGTATCATTGGATATTCCAAGGAAATTCGTTGCGACGCAAGTTATCCTTGAGGTGCTAAATCTGCTTTTGACATGCTGTTTTGCTTCAAAACCAAAGCTAAACATTCTGCGATGCGGATGCTCCAGTTGTGGCTTACTGCCATAAATTTCTTCCTCATCCATCTGTAGTTCCAGCAATTTCATACAACACTCCACATTAAAATTATCAACGTGGTACATTGTGTCTATTAAATTTGCTGTGTGCACTAACCACGTTGGCCTGGTAATTTATCGCGTCAATGGAAATTGTTGGCTTTGGCCATCCCCTGTACTCGCACGTGCAGCTAACGCCATCATTAGCTCGTATGCATGAGAGTTGCACCCTTGGCTTAATAGACCCTAGAACCAACCCCAATCGACCATTGACGTATGAAATTTCATTACTTCCATCTTTACTAGTACATGTCTTCCAGTGACCATTAAATGCAATTCAAATTATCATACAAATAAACATCCATTGTCGATGTTTTGTAGTGGATTGAATTCCAAATTGGCACGAGGCAGGAGATGTTAAATACGCTTCCGTAGAGGGACCGGCTTAATGTAAGATGTCGTCCCGTAATATAAAGATCTGAACTGGTTATTACCGAGGAGTTGAGTAAATCTTTTTCTGCAACATGTAATGTGAATAACATTATAATGAAAAATAAAACCCACTTAACAACAGATACGTTAAGCAAACAATTAAAATCTACCGTCCGGTGAGTCTGAAAGAATTTGGTTACCAATTCTCCATTGAACCCCACGCATGTACAGATACCTTACTGCAGCGCATACAAAAAGTACACGCTCTCCATCTGCAAACTCGGTTCGCTTGCCTGCAGTACCAATGTAACATGCAGTGCCATTGCACTTTTTATCAAAACTGGGTGCAAATATTTGAACCGAATATTCATGGCGAGCAGCGTCCACGTTCTCGTCTGTGTACGAATTAGACGTCACAAATATCAAATTCACGAAATTGTGGTGAATTAAGCGTAAGTCAAGTGTCAACTTACAATACGAAAATTCCTCTAGGTTATCCTTTCGTACACTTGGGTATAGAGTAATTAATGCTACCGGTATGTAACTATCCAAGGGCTCGATACAGTAAATGTTCAAAGGTCTATTATTAATTTCAATGTATGGAATATATTCCTCAAAGCCGTCATCAAAAGAAGTTTCAACTTTCCCAAAACAACAGCGTGTAACGTTCTGATAAATATAAGATAATAAATACCTTTGCGTCTCTACCCTACTAATTGCAATGCTGATTTCTAAATCATGATACCTACCGGTGACACTAGCGTTTCGCAGCTGTCCAGATCAGCGCAACTACTGCTGCCAATCCGATGACGTCCATATTTGCATTTGGATTTCATGCTCGGAAGGTCAACAATCAGTGTGCTATTTCCGTTAGGTAGAGAAATTCCGGTTGAACTTGAAGGAAATGTCCAAGATGTTGTATACAAACAACTTTGGAATAATATACCTTGGAATTCAACAAAAATGTGGTAATTTAATTGCAGATAACCCATGAACAATTTCGAATTACACTTATGAAGAAATGTACTGCGGAAGTTGTATCCATAAGTTTTTCCATATTTTACCATCAAAAATCTTTACAAAGTTAAGCTTATCGGCTGAATATTTCATTTCCACGCAGGTGACGTAACTGGAAGCATCTGAGTTTGCTAAGGAGCAACTGAAATTTGTTTCCACTGGAAGCCTGTTGCCTCCCAAATTTATCTCCAAAATTGACGAGAATGTGTAATTTGTCTTATTTACATGATGCCTCTCTTTTTCAATCGATATCGGAAGATATGTGTTGTATATATCTCCCTATTATCATATTATTCGCCAATCAATCAACTTGAATACTGTTAAGAAATATTTTACCATGCTGAAAATACTATACGTACTGTCCATTCCCATTTGTTAGGATGGTCAGATATGCACTCCAGCCTCCAAATCTGCCCCTGCTTACGCTTGACTGGATACGTAAAGTTTTTTACGTAATTGCTGAACGAATTATTGTGATTTACTGGCATTTGAGTGCTAACAACAAGAACTTTTGGCGTCGTCCAGCTTAATGCATCGTTGGCTAGTACTACTTTAGTGCTAAATGAAGCCATGAGGGCTATTTTCAAACTTAGATTTATCCAATACATTTTGCTGTACGAATAATTACACTTCTCAGAAACGTTAACCAGCATCTACTGAACGGCAGAATAAAATAAACAGCCTTGATGTATTCAACATTTTGGTCCAAAAGATATAGTCTTGGGGTTGTGAAGTGTTTCTTGGAAGTCTGTGGTTCTGACTGATGACCACATCCTACTTGATCCACGACTAAAGCAATTTGGGTACGTGTTTGTGGTTCATGCACACCATGTCACAACATTCAACTATGCTTAATTCCATTCATGGAATCCTCAAGTTTCCAAGAACATTGTCTTCTAACTAAGTTGTGTTCAGTTTTGCTTCCACAATATTGCGGTTACCTATGCAACGCATAGTGTATGACGCATATTACTTGTTTGGTGTCTTCAGTAGACATCCAACTCGATCGTATCTTTGGGCAGTACGTATGCATACGTATGTACCAATGCAAAGATACGTAAATAGGGTGGGGTTGAGTTTCCCATTTGGCAACGAGCAAATGCGAAGACAGACAAATTTTTAACAGCATTTCGTTGGCAAGATGTGTGAATTGGTTTAGACGCAACTTTATTGCACACGGATGGAATTACATTTATTTTAATGTTACGCGTCACACGCGTTCTTATGACAAAAAACCCAAGAAAATCAACTGGATACATAGGCGAAAATGGTATAGAATTCAAGATACGCTTCTAGATTCAATAAAAAATGTAACACGCTCAATATAAAACATAACAGGCAGAAAAACCACAAGTATGTCAAGGTATCTGTTGCATGGAGAAAGAGTGTTTGTTGGAGCATCACCACCAACAACCTTCAAGTGTTTTCACATATTATTATAACATGATGTATAAAATAGTTTGATGCCTACAAATTGTTCGCTAAAATTTGAACTAGTTTGAGTTTGAAACACTTTTATTTACATGCATACATAATTGATCAGTATCGTCGATCATAATTTTATACCTATGAGTTGATAACAAAGGCGTTGTGACACTTGTGCAGACACCTTCTGAGAAAGTGTTCTGTATCTACATTTGATAGTCAACTGCAAGGTGAAGAGTGCGTACTGACGATAGCTAAAATATAAACCTTTGCAGTGTAAGTCATGGTTGTATTTTAAATCTATTGATGGTTCATTAATAAAGAAGAATTGTTTGTCAGTGTGTGATCTAAAGTACTTAACTATCTATCAATATTCACCATGTACCAACGTATAAGAATTCGTATTTTCAAATTACGTTGGCTGTAGACAATAGGTTTGTTAGGAAAGTCAACCAGCTATCCAATTGTTGTGTGATAATGATAATATAGTTTACTTGCCACATTACGAAAACATCTTGTTGCGGACAGTGATACGCACAATCTGGTCCGGCGTTTCTAGGTTTCTTTTCATGTGTAAGAAAAAGCTGTAAATCGAGTTCTTCAGCAATATAGATACTTTCAAGGGTTCAAATTCTCTCAGAAATATTGTTGTACTCAAACCATACACTATGCTCATTATCGTCAAAAATCCCAAATAGCCGGCTATACCCATGCCATCGCCATGCTGAATCCCTTGGGTTCGTGCTGGGAGCTTCCATGTCCAGTTTCCGCATATATCTATGCCTCAGGTTCCTCCAGTAGTCCCACTTGTTTGGTAGTCCACTATCTGTAATTCGTGAATATGTTTGAAACAACCAATACCTATTGACGGTGTATGCTTCCACAATGAACGGAACAGTTAATAGTTGACCGGGTAGAATATGGCAATCAATATCGCCACTGCCGAAACGCCCTTTAATCACTGAATTGTACAATAATTAACTAGTTTCGGAATCTTCGTCATCATCAATACGTGCATGCTTATTCATAAGAAGCACGGCGTTGCTGTCAACGGATTTATCGGATTTTGTAAAGTCGTAGAAGCTCTCATTAATGATCCGCGATAGTCTGACGTCAGTAAATAAGTGTGGATAGTCCTCTTGCGGGGTTGCGCCTGCATTTTCATACAATATTTTGTAGCCTCCTTCCAACAGTTCGTGTATCGTCTCCAATGGTTTCCACGGAACAAAAACAGTGAGTGTACTCACGATACCGTTTCCGTAAAACTCACACGTGAACATTCCAGCAAAATGAATAAGGATGACAAATTTGAGTCGTTCCATGTAGCGAGGGGTAAAAGAACCTATAAATGTTGCCGATATGTCCAGCAACTGCCTTATATCAGGTAAAGCGTATTGACTAATCAACCTTTTTACAGTGATTGCTAGACCAAGAAATGACAATAGTACCAGCATCCATAGGTTCCTCGGAAATGATTCAGTCCATACTTCAAAATTTACTGTCGCGTTCACATTTGGACCTACATGGTGACAATAAAGCAACTGCTTTTCAATGTTGTGCGAATGAAGATAACCACTCCAACGTCTATAATAGTCAACAAATCGCATGTTGTGATAGTCAGTGTACGCCACCGGAATTAGGATGTACTGAGACCGTAACGAAGGATCCATTAAACGTGCCTCCGTCTTAAAATCCAGTATATTTACAGATATATTGTGAACTTTTGAGAGGAGAATAGTAGACATGATGTTTTTGTTACAATAGACAGCATCCTTCGAATTAAATAATAGTTGACTGCAGGCTGCCCGGTTACCGCCATATTGTGATTTGTGAAAGTATTTGCTAAGTGGCACAGTTACAAGAGCAGGAATAGTTCTGTTGTTGGACATCCTGAATAAATTTCGATGCATGACGACAGCGTTCAGAATCCGTTTCACGAAAGCTGAATTAAAGAGGCCCATATTTTGTTCGTCGGTGCAGTACCGGCCGCATATGACGAAGTAATGCACAAGAGCACTTACCTGGGTCTGTTGGATAACAACCTTCAAGGCAGGAATAATTGGCATGTAAGATGTAAAATGCTTTCAAACAATGCGGCAGTTTTTACCGTTCGTGAAATAATATCAACTGTTAGAATGAACATTGTCCGGGGATGCATTGAAAATTGGTAGAATGCTTTGAACACCACGAGTTTCTTGGTTTTCACAAATAATGGTGTAACGATTATATGGAATGGTTGAGTGAATTTGAATGGAAACCACATGTAGATTTGTCTAGAGTTATTGCGAAGTATCATACAACACGATCGGAAAATAAGTTGATTTCGCTTCTTTCAAACGCATATACAAATATTTCAAACCGGTGAGAATGTGAGCTGAGTTCTTTGAACAGTGGCTTTAAGATCATGTCCATAGAACTAAAGTCTTTTTGGGTTAGTTGATTTTTTAGTCCATATATCGGCATCAGAAAAAGAACTGAAATTACGAAAGCAAAACAGCCTTGTATGTATGCCATACCCCACTAACGAGTCGCGTGATTAATGCCTGCGCTATGTTAATATATCGTATTTACTCAATCAAGTTTGCGGACAACAGATGCTGCTTGACTTCCAACGTTAGTTTCTTCACCTGTGTATATGCAATGCAAACGAGAAACTGAAAACTATGCCAGCTTGTGTCAATACGACGTATATGAACGCATACGTGCTTGAATTCCATATGACAAAAATTCACGGAAACCAGACCATGGCCATTTACGACGGCAGCTGTACTGTTTAGTATAATCGATATCAATTTTCTTTGCGCGTGGCAGTTCTAATCAGCTTTCCGTATAAAGGTTTACTTATTTCATGCGGCATAACTTACTGGTCGTGATCTAGTTAATTGTATCTCAGAACCAAATAATTGAGTTCTGCTGATTGCGATGGTACATATTGTCTGAGTTTTTAATAACTTGTTCCAAAGCACTAGTTCTTTCTTATTCCGATAGCGGTGTGTAACAGCTAATAGCCATCCACACACGTATTACGGCTTCATTATACACTTTCATTTGTGGGCTTGGGACTGTGTGCGGGGGCTGCTGGCTTTATAGCTTTATACCAAATATGGCTTTGTCCTCTCTTCTGCATTTCACATAAGCTGATATACCTAGCAAAGATTGAAGTCACTCACAACCCAGCGAAAAGTTTATCTGCTGTTGAACAAATTTATGATCAATTTCAACCAAAAATGCATAATTCACGTTGACTTAATTCTGCGTTCGAAAATAACTGAACCAGAGTGTGACAAACCTATTTAGTAATACCATCTGATGTTGGCGTTATGATAATAACGGCCTCTTGGTTAACCAATGGGCATCATGGTATCATAAAATTTTTACTTTTTTCCGCGTGCAAATAAAAGTGTGCTCGTGTTTGAAGCTTACTTACGGATGCACATTTTATTAATACGGTTCACCAACTAGTTGTGACATATTCTAGCGTTGGGGAGAAAATTATATTCCAAGTGGGTTTTCCATTTATGAACAATTAGTGAACTTCTATTCACTTAATATACCTAAAAGCTTACGACTTGTGAAATTCATCAAACGAATTACTAGGTATGTTGCCGATCCATTCGGGTGATATTTGGATTCTGACATAAAGATTATGATTCAAGTTGACCAAAAATTTCCTGATGTCAAACTACCTGCATCCGTTCCAAAGGCTTTCATTAGATTTAATCAGCATACGCCAACGTTTCTAAATCCGCACCATCAATATCGCATCTGCCATCAATAAAAACGATTTAATATACAACTTGTAGGCAAGCTGACAAAATTGATATTCCCTTATTACATTGGTATCATTTCTCTTATAATTGTGTTTTGTTGAGTCTCTACTGTACTTTAATTACATATGAAACGTAAAGGATTGCACGGTTGCGTTATAATTTTGGAAGTAACGTTCTGAAATACAGCCAAATGATTCAGTTAATCACTATGAAGAGTAATTCATAATTCAATCGATTTTGGCACGGTGAGTTTACACTGTGGTTGGTGCAACCGTCTAAACAGTTTCCAACAAGGTTAAATGAGGCGTCAATCAGTACACTGTAGTTTTAAAACTTCTTCGTTCTTGTCAAGCATTTCACAGATTTGTGACCTAGATTCATTCATCGCAGATATCTTGAGATTTTATAACACTATAGTTAATTCCATTTAAAATATGGCATGTCACCAGTTGCAGTTCAAGTCTTCAACGTCGCCAATATTTTTATCAAGCCTTCTGAAATAAAATGTGAAATTAGGTCTGGAACTTTCCCTGGTTCCCTGTAATCTGAAGCCCAAAATAAGTAGTTTTTTGGTAATGGAAGTTAAACTGCAGTATTATTTACAGCAATAGGTGATAAAAAATGAAATAGAAAATTGAATCATGAAGTTTCTAACTGTGAACATTCATTGCTATATGAATTCCACATGGAACTACGTTCTGTTTGAATCATGCACCACAAAATAAGAATAGACCATAACTTGCTTAGGTAACATTGAGTTACTATCTCTATCTACGTTTGTATACTCGTTGATTTGTTCAAGCCATATCTTCTGGAATGAAGGAACTGTTTTGCATTCAACGTATTTTAAAATTACTTTTCCATTTTGGCAAATCTTGCGCATGTTACTGGCATAAAACTAGTTACTTTGAAAGACAATACCAATATACATATTATGTTAAATCACAAATCCTGCAAATATATTTACTGATCCGTTACAATCACTAATATTTATAAGCAGAAAATAAATGCCATTTACAAGAAACATGACCAGGTGCATCTATAAACTGAGCCCGTTGCATATGTATGTGTTACGAATTTAAAAACTGGAAAAATCAACAAGGTGCTGCAATATTGCCGGTGGTATAGAAGTTGCAGTTTGCACAATTCAAATTAAAATTGAGTTAAATTCTAGAAATATATTTAAACAATGTTCTAATCCATTGAGATTGCAGAGTTTATTAAAAGTTTGTTTACGAATATCATTCAAAACCTTTGTAACCACAAAATGCATCTGAAACACAAATGTGTTGCATGCAGTTGTGTTGTAAAAGCAATGCCTAACCAGTTGTCACTAGAATATTTTGTATTTTGTTTTGAGCATATAATATTTCAAAACATAGGAAACAGGCAAATTTGAGAATGTTTGCAAGAAAATTCGAAGAAAATTTTGCTATAAGTTTATTCGTTTTGCCATGAAATGCTGTTCAAAATATTTTCTGCGAAGGGAATTCCATTTGTTAGCCAAAACACCGTCAGCAAAAACTGCCTTCTTAATTTACTTTGCACCAAAGTCTACACACAAAATTGACCAACCAATCTTTATTTCAGAGAGCAACTCCGTTGCACCATTTTCCGGATAAAGCCGTCAATGTTACACAGTTGACTTCGTTTCTCGTGGTACTAAGGTTACCAATTGAAATGTCAACTTATGTATTTATGAGATTTCAAGCTGACATAGTACCACCTTTCCATCACCATTGCATATAACGGTGCTTTGACCTTTCTAAATGGGATCCTAACGGCTTAAGTGCATTACATTAGTACATTAGTTTATGAAAATTGCATTTGAGCTCACAAGATGCATCGAAATGGATTTTCTAAATTTGAGCGCTGAGCCATATTTGAGTTATCTTTGCAAATTAATTACTCCAACCGATGCAGAGTCAGAACCTCATATTGCGAAGCAAATATTGCAGGGTTTCATGAATCAAATGCGGGATTATCAGAAATATTGAATAGACTTTGTTAAGCTCCAACTTCACCGCAACTTGACATATCCGTCATATTTTTTCACATGACTTCCTTGGACCTTGAAAACGCATTACAATTAGTCTCTAGCGCATAGCCGCCTGTGAAGTCAAATGGTAGGCACTGACGTGCGATACATGTAATTGCACTTTTTCCACATTTTTGAAATTAATACATGCAGACTCCGTTAGTACTGTACCCCAAACATCGGAAGAGAAACTAATGCAAGATTTGATGTTTGGTGTATTGATTTTGTTAAAGCCATAATTATAGGTTTTCACTAGGTTTTTTCTGTAGTGAAACTTTGTTTGAATAAAGAATGGGAATAAAACATTTCTGTTCCAATTGACTTTTTTCTATTGCCCACTTGCCTTAGCCGATATTTCAGCTTACACATACATTGGCTTCGTACTTGTACTTCGTATTGGCTTCGTTCAACATTTAATCATCTTTCTGCAAAACGCAAAATAAATTCAAGTATAGTAACTCCAACTCTTACTTCTTGAACTTAAACTTAAACTTTGAATAAAACAATGCCATGGTACCGCCTATCTACGATTTAATAATTTTCCACCGGTACGAAGATGTCAATGGTGGTGTTGTTAGTTGAAGCGTTTCAATTATTACAAATAGGGTTCTTCATTACCCTAACTAATACACGATTTTATACATTTTTCAGCTTGAAGCTACATTACTGTTCTCAAGTTTATTTGTCGAACATCCAGAGAAGTTTTGCACAAGACTGTTTTTTATTTCCCATCAATGGTAGCAAGTATTCCTGAAATAAATTATATAGATGTCACATGTTGAAATGAAGGCGGACATATTCTAATGAAAGAACACGTTGCCACATTTATGACTTACAGAACGTCCACAAAATTCAACAAAACATTATAAGTTATTTTGAAATTCATACAACTGGAGCATCAGAACATCTATCTTAGTTGACATAATAAATTTCATGCGGCAAAATGTTTTTTGGCGTTAAAGAATTACAGAGTTATCATCAATTGTTGACGTAATATAATAAATTACCATATAACATGTCTCCCGTTACTAAATTCTGTAACAATGCATATAGCAAGTGGCATATCGGTAAATGTTCACTGCCTCAAGGTAAAAGCCGTAATGATTTTCAATGGAGCCAAATCCATTATGAATACCGCTTTCAGAATTGTAACGAAAGGGAATAATTTAGTGAATGCACGGTACATACTCGGTTTGTAATAATTTAATTTAAAACATATGATAGGATGATATCATATCAGTTTAACAAATTGTGATAACACTTTAACGTGTAGATCGTGAGTTTATTTTTTGAGAATTACTGAAGAGTCTTCAGTGAAGACACAGTATCTAATGAGAATTAGGAATACATTGGCAACGGGTAATACAATTATGGAAGCAATCCCATTCCTGGGTATTATGTTATAGATTTCTCAAGTTTGCATCATATGTCAAATGAAAAAAATAGAACAACTTAAATCTATAAAAATCACAGAGTTTCCATTCCACGGATTATAGCTGGCTCCGCTACTAAAAAATAGTTGCTTTAGTAGTTTTCACTCCAACAGTGTTTTAAGACTATTGTTTTAAGTTCCGCAGCAAAAGACCCCAAATTATTTACTTAACCTATTGTTTTGTGGGTGTTTTTGCAAAACAATATGTTATTAATTAGTAAGTGGAAGGTGCAAGACCATTAGGCACGTATTCCTGTGACTTAGTCATTATAACTTCACTAGCTTACCAATACTAACTTCTTTACCTCTTAAGTAATGTCATTTGGTTCATAACCTGCGAGCACTCTTTTAAACGCGTAATTGAGCTTGCATATCAAATCGAAGGAGAGCTGTAGAAATTCTTTAACAATGTAAAATTTATTTTACACGGACCTCGAACCGAAACGACCACTCTTACCTAAATCAGCTCAAATGTCCTCGGCATTACGAAGATCAATAGCGACGTTGAAATGTTTACTTTAATCAGGTTGACTGATTCCAGCTCAAATTTATATATTTTCAATACCGTAATGCTTAATGTCCAAATAGGAATAATTTGAACAATGCAGATAATACGATCATTGCCAATCAGCATATCACACACCTTCAGTTTGCTTATTATTCAACATTTTTGAATGAACACGAGAAATGCAACATTCCGTCATCAGAAATAATACAAGGCAATTATAATTATGAATGAGCTGGATGAGTTTCAAACAAACTCATTGATATTTTAAACATGGTTCCTGAAAAATGTCTAATGTGATTCTAGATTTTACTCACTAAAATATGAAATCAAAAGGTTGTCGTTTAGATTTGTTTATGGAATTAAATATTAATGTTTTTGCAACGAAAACTAGAACGGGTGTAAATCCGAATTACAAAACTACCGGAAACGTGTTGTGTGTGAAATTGAGACATTTGACATCCCGTTGACCATCCCAAACACTACTCTTGAATTTTTCGATGAATTTCCGAAATAATATATTTTGACCCTTTCGCGATCCTGTGACCCGTGAGGGTCATGGAGCCTCAGTTGGTCAAATGGACCCATGGTGTCGTGACAAAATATGATCAGCATAAAATTCTCTATCAGATGAGCAAATAATTTTTTTGCCCATAAGGAAGCATGGCGGACCTTATCACGGCGTTTGTTCACGATTAATTCAATACCTTTGTAACTACAAAATGCATCTGAATCACAAAGGTGTTGCTTGTAGTTGCATTGCAGAAGCAATGCCAAGACCGTCGTCCAGTTGTCAGGTTGTCACTACAATATTTTGTATCTTGTTTTGATCATATAATATTTTAATACATAGAAAACAGGCAAGTTTGATTATATTTGCCAGAAAATTCGATCACAAGTTTCCTATGAGTTTATTCATTTTGCCATGAAATGCGTTTCAAAATATTTTCTGCGAACATTCAATTTGGTAGTTAAAATCGCATTACCATAAACTGACTTCTTAATTTACTTTGCACCAAAACTAACACCCAACCTTGTCAAACCAATCTTTGATGTAGGTTTCTACTCCGTTGAACCATTTTCCGGATAAAGTCGTCAATGTTACACAATTGACTCCACGTGATACTAAGGTTGAAAATTAAAATGTCAACTTATGTATTTATGAGATTTCAAGCCGCCATTATACTACCTGTTCATCACCATCGCATGTAGAGGTGCTTTGTCCTCTAACCTTTCTAACTGGGATTCTAACGGCTCAAATGCAATTTTGTTTATTAAAATTGAAATTAAACGTTGCAAAGCGATAAACATCATGTTTCTCAACTGCCACTTGTTATCTCCATTATTGATCGCCGTGAGTCCGTTAATAAAGACATTTGTGTTTCAGTATAATTCCAGCACTTATTCGTTCAGCAAATGATACAAATATTGTCGCGTGTTTCCTATTTTTACGGATGATTATCTCCAAATTTCACAAATGCCCGTTTTTCTTCTTGAGACAATCTTAGAGTTCAAAATTATATTGGCTTAAGCGGTTACGTGTAACCAAATTTATTGACTCTTTCCAACCCCACCTGTTAACCTATTGTACCCGGAAACGATTATCTCGAGTTCAGGTGGATTCGGACGATTTTAGTTAAGCGGCAGTAATAATAAAGCGAATAAAGATAATTACTTAAGTACAGTTATAGAATCTTAACGCTTCAAAAAAACTGTGTACATTCCAATGCACAATTGTTTATTTTTTATGGTATAGCCATTCCAAGTACGTCAATCGTAACATTGTTCGACGCCGTCAACCATTACTTTGAAACTTGGAACTTCATATTTTATATAGATATGATCATTTCGTCAGAGTCGGAAGCGCAAAAAAATTTCATCTTAAGCTGCATCTCATATTAATTGTATACAAATCACGCAACAGGACGCCTGCAGACGGACTTTTAATATTAGCGGTTTTATGTAGTCTCCACGTTCTGTTGCGTACTGGGGCATTTTTGTTCTTGTTCATTACTCTGTGCTCTATGAATTAACGTTTGAGAGGTACTGTTCAGTTAACATAATTTTGTATTGATTTAGCTTAAGGACAAGGCTATGAATGGTACAGTTATACACAATTTATTTGTGTTTCAGATATACGACGCATATTTATTTACAATTTTTAATATTGTCTGTTTTTATTTCCCCAGGTTAAACTTAGGGATAAAATAGGTTTTTAAGTTTTGTTTTCAAATTCCGTCAAATATTGACAACAGATACTTAAATATTGTAACCGTGACATAGTGTAGTTTCAAGGCCACAAATTATCGTCTTATGTTATGCGGAAAATTCTATAAACCATAGATAACTAGTCCCTCCGCGAGTGCGGCCATCTTGGATTCTGTCGTTTAATATGTTAATGCAATAATTGCATTACAAATTTAAATCCAACTATTTCTCTTCGCCAAGATGAGGTTTGTTGTTGCTTTATAGCATAATGCCAAAGTAGGGGTCTTTGTTGCACATGTGGTAAAAAAAATTCCACCATATGATTCTTAGACAAGGTGAGTGATCAGCGGCAGAAACGCAAAACTGTGTCTGGTTACTGAGAATTGAAATTAGATAAAATCCACATTTCCACAATCCCTAGTATAAGAGTGAACTGATTATGCGTTGTTCAGTTGGACATGTCGACTAAGAAACTGCGTCTGTTTTTATGGCGAACGGAACAAAATCCAACTACCAATTATTGCAACGCTGTATTAAGGGATTTATGAAGTAAATTAGATTTATTTTTTCTCCATTTTAAATTTCACGTTAATCGTGATTGCAGTTGCAACCTAGGCCCAAACCGATATTAAACATTCCGATCTTTACTTTCGTTAAGTTTTGACTGCAGTGGTTGATGATATACATTTTTAATATTTTGACGTGAGAAGTTAAAATACTAATCATTACTTAATCGCTTACTTTCGGTTCCTCCCTCTTCCTACTTATTATGAAAATCCTCAAATACGAGTCACCATAGTGAAATATGCATGGAATGGGTGTACTTAAAAAGTTGTTTTATCGTCTGTTAATATGGTATGCGGTGCCTCTGTGACACATAATTGAGGTGTTTATTACATAAAAATTATGTTTATGATGCAGTTTAACAAATTAATCGAAGTTATAAAAGTATTTTGTAAATTGCCACACCTCAATCATGTGTCACACAGCCGCCACATACCGTATTAACAAACTACGAAACAATTTTACAAGTGCACCTACTCAATGCATATTTCACCGTTGTGACTCGTATTCAACAAAAGTTAAATTTATTTTTTTGAAAGTATTTGACCGAATTACGAAAAATCCTGAAATACGTACTGAGATTATTTGCTTGTGATTACGATGCCGAAGAGATTTTGGTTTTATCGTTAAAATTGTGTGATTTAGAGCGCACCCCCCGCGACCAGTTTTCAATATATGTTGACCCCGCATTTCCATGCACGGGGTCACAGAGTCAAACCAATGGTGTCAATAAGTTTATTATAACACATTTTACATCATTACCAAGTTGATGGCGTCCTAATTCCAGAAAAAATGACGAAGCATGTCGAATACCCGAATAGTAGCTCTATACTCATGCAGGGAAATGTGCAAGGGACTAAATGGAAATTTCAAGAGTACGGACCACTGCAAATCCGTTGGAACTGATATGCTAAATGCCAATCTATGTGCGTACACATTTGGGTTTACATAGGATTGATGGGTACAAATAGAATATATATGGAAAACACGATAAACTTGACGCTACAGGTTAGACACTATTCTTAAACACGGATTGCATTTTTATGTCATCTATATATGTGCAAGTGAAATACCTTATTTGCTGCAACCAATCCTAATGACAAAAAGCAGCTGGGACCTTCTCTAATTATTCGTTTCTTCTGTTCGATTATAAACGGAACGGCGCACGCGTTTACCATTTCCTGAATGCAAAATACCATTTTGGCAGTTGCTCCACACCGGAGTGATGTACCATTATTTTTATATTTTTCACAGATTAATCATCCTTCATTTAGAAAGCGATCTGTTCATAATAAATACGTATGAAGAAATTCCGTCGGATAGTTAAGTCAATTTAACAATTTTTTGCAAAAGCCTTCTTATACATTTTGGTTTAAATATTGGGAAATTACAACTGAAGAATCTCGCTTTATGTTTTTGGTTATATTTCCATTTCCATGTCGTCTGTTCAAATTGTATCAGTTACAACAAGGCTGATCAAATGCAATATTAATTCCACTGACTATTTTATGTTTTAGATGCCACCGCACCGCTAAGAATAACGTTATCTTATAAAATGTCTTCATGATTCGAATGGACGGTGAGTTAACAAAATTTGACAAGTAGTTTCAGTGTTCCGTTAGTAGATTCTTGTGAAAACGGTATATTTTAAAAACAAATGTAAGTGAATTTAAAATGCGGTGAAATAAAAAACAATAACACTACTATGTACACGCTTAGTCGATGTACAATATCTTTTGTTCTGTGAAAAATGTGATTGATTGAAATGGTAAACGTTCAAAAACTCATGCAACAAAATATAGTATGCTTAGGTTTGGCGTCCAATACAGCTCATCGGTGTGGATGGAGAGTTTTAATCGTATCAGATTAGAAGTCTCTACTACGGCGGTGTAGAACTTGCTTTGATGAAGAATTATTTTGATACTTTTGAGGTTGCAGGTTAATTAATTCATTCATTCATTGGATTCAATTAATTATTATGGTACAGACAGCAATGGGTCAGGTTTCGGGTTGTCAGTTGGAATCAATGGATTGGTGCTTATTGTTTTTGATTGCACAAGGTAGCTCCAAATAATTTTGCCAAGGGATAATGGCGGCAAATCTTTATTAAATGGATTTCTGTTCACTAACTCAGGCACCCAGAACACCGATTCTATTTATTGGGAGCACATTTCTGAAATTGAGTGTTTATTTTTTTCCAAGGGGAAATGTTTGTTTAAATGATTTGTAGAATTCCTACGTGTTTTTATATATTGACATACTTGAGCCATTCATTGTTTTTAAATTATTGCTTCTGAAACAATATTTTAGGTACAGTAGTACATTAAAGATAGGATACATACGCTGACCTGACTTGGTAATTTGACTCACCATCTCGTCTTCAGATACAGACGGCGTGAACGTTAAGCAACGATATTTATATAAAGAAGACGGAGAACATTCACGTTACATACTGTGTACATGCTTTGAGTTGAAGCAGCACTTATTCCTTTATGGACGAATAACGTTCGAATTACATGGCCACTTTTCATGGATCTCTGTATTCGCTTGTAGAACCTATCCACGATTTAGGAACTGCACATCACGGTGTTGCTGTAAAAAGATGCTAAAAAATGGTGAGTTATTAAAATTAATTATTAGTAAAATTTGTAACGGGAAATTTCTGTAGCATAGAATTAGTTCCAATTTGAATATGCAGTGATCCAAACCAAAATTTGCTTTGAGGCGACAAATCAGTTGTAGGTTTTCGGGGACGATTTTGTTCCTCCTTTTCCTTGGCTCTGAGCTCTATCATTTATCAACAGATTTTAAACTTGTTGGCGCTCTGGATTTCACGTGGCAGGCAGTTCTAATTGTATGGCTGTACATTGTCAGTAAATTTATTTATGAGATGGACCGAGCCTGAATTGTCTCGACGCAGATTGAAACAACGGGGTGATAGTGTTTTTCAATAACCTCTGAACCGGATCATTTTAATGAGCTAAACTGAATATTAGGAAGTGGGAACCACGAAATGTTACTTTCTTCACATGACATATACAAATGCGTGCACGCTTCAAGAAAATAGAAGGACGTCCATTACATTATTACCGTGGACCAACTTGTAGTGTCAACCTGTCAACAGAAACCTTGTCAATATTTCAACGCCATGTGTGCACATATTTGTTCTGGAATTTTCACGCGTAGATTTAGGTTTGTAGGACCGCGAACGGGTTGATGAAAGAAAGGGTAAAGTTACTTTGGCTTTATCAAACTGATTACCTAGACTGTTTTCCCGTTTGATGAAGTTTTAACATTAACTGAGAGTTGAGAAGCCACAATGGGTTCTCAAGGTGCACCAAGGCTCATAGAACCAAATTCTTTTGCGTATGCTCCAGCCAATGTGTCTAAATAAAAGCATTAGGCCGGAGCATGATCAGTTAATATCATCATCATCGTTTAATTAATTAAAAAGGTGAGTTTATAGTTTTCTCATGACATAGGCAGTCTTAAATCATGACTAGGATTAATAAAATTTGGTTAGCAATTTTTTGACTTGCTAAGGCCCGTTTACAGTCATGCTTGGACTTACAATTACATGTCGTTCGTTCGTCATAAATTCGTAACAACGGATAACTGCAATTTTTTAAGTCTTTGGTATTTGTAAGCGTGAACGCCATTTAGTGCTGTATGACTGTCCAAGGAAAGTATATATTCCACAGATTCCGTACGTATTTGTTGGTCTGTTGAAGAAGGTCAAAATGATTATTTTGAGATATAGATACAGATCAATCTACAATAAAACGAGATTGGTGTAAACCCAATTTATTAATCTTCCTCGAGACGGGGCACTATGAGACGTATGTAACATTGCGCGCCAAAGTGGAACTGTTCAAATTCTGTCATTTCGAATACATGGAAACTTTTACCCCCTCGTATTTAAGGTCACGGTGGGTCAGGGGGCTGAAATTTAGGATTCGAGGTGACCTTAGTCTTAGTTAGTAGAGTACACAGACAGACAGACGGGAACGTGATCTCAGTATCTACCTTATAGAGTCTTAGACTCTCGGAAGATAATAAAGCAGTTTTGACGGCGATCCGATTTCCATTCACCTATTATCGATGTAAACTGACACTTATGCTGGCTTGCAAAAGTATTGCTCATGTTAAAGATATTTTTAAAGAAGTTCCACAATACGATGCTTTAGTTTGACGTCGTAAATGGACCATTCCTACTGCTCGGAAGATTTAAGAACAACAGGCAGTTGTTGAAGATGACGTGGCAATAGTCTTGTGGCAATATTTTTTAAACGGAGTAGTTGATTTATCAAGTAGGACATTTTTTGTATTTTAAAAATTAAACAGAATCGATAGTCATTTACCACTATGCAGGCATGTTACTAGACAAGTTAATCGCAAGTTAATAACATTTTTGCTCAATGGCAAATATAATATCAACTTAATTATAGCATATCTATCTTGCCAATAATTGTTTTTGATTAAAAGTGCATTTCGTGCATGATTCGATACAAATTGTATAAAAAGTTAATTCCCGTGAATGTTGCCGTGAAGACAAAATTGTAAGATTTTTATTATTCTCCTGTGACGTGAAGTATCAATAGAATCTGAACAATGTATGAAGCTTCTTGAAGATGAAGGAAATTTAAAAACCGAGCGTTTCGTATTTCATCTGATTTAGATTTGTGCATGTATGATGTCACTGGATTACCAACTATCAACTGTTCGTTTTCATATATCATAAAACATAGCTTTCCAATAATTCCCAATGGTGATTTACACAATAATTTGGCAAGCTTATGATGGTTTTAAACACCATGGGGAATAATTTATGATTCAATTGTTTATTGGCCCTGTGGCGAATCTGTGGTTGCTCTAAACTTCTAAACAATTTCCAGCAAGATTGATTCCGGCCTCAACTGGCAGTTAGTTATAGTTTTAACATTGCCCTTTTCTTTCCAGGCCTTCCACAAATGTGTAGTGTGGACCGCTATAAAGAGATTCTAGAAACTATAGATAATACCTTGGAAAATCGATATTGCAAGAACTGGTCGCCTATGTTGAGATGTATAGGCTCATCATTCCATTGTTTCAAAACAAAATGGATATCTGGCGATATTACTTGTATATTATAATATAAGTCGATGCGGCCATTAAGCATTCGAACCTTGTCGATCTGTAAGTTTTATCTGCAACCGGTCAGAATAATGTTAGCACTGACGCCACAAGTTAAGATATTCAAGGAGGGAAAATGTTGGATTAATGCAGGTAAGTTGATTCCATGCATTTCTGTTGAGTCGATGTAAGAAAAAATTTCGGTCGAACACTCACCTTGCAAATTATATCATCAAACATTATAAATGACATATAATCGAAGATTATTTTGTGTATCTGCAACAATTTTAGTTGGAATAAAAATGGCAAAATTCAGACAAATATTTATATCGACATTACGCGATGTCAGCAGTGCCAATTATAATGTCTATGTAATCCGAATATTGTGTAAGTACCAGATTTCATGTAGAAAATTATGGCAGATTGCAATGGTAAAAATTTACCAAAGTCAGGTATCGAAATACAGTAATGCTTAATTTTAGCCACCAATATGGTACATATTTGAGGATGGAAGTTTTAGACGAAACAGGTTACTAGGCCTTAGCACTTCAGTGCAGTATTTGTTTTCATGTAAATTCTTATGATGCTCTCTGAATGTCATTTTCAAATGCAAATAGTTGTTCAAATGGATTGATGAAATGTCTACCTTGTTTTTATATAAAGTTATACTTGAGCCAATGATTATAAAATAGTAAATTTCAGCTTCAAAGACAATATTTTACTCTATTAGCTATTAGCCTCAAAGTCATTATTCTGCGTTTTGGGTGATTTCAACTTAAAAAATGACTATGTTAAAACCATCTCAACCATCGGAAATGCGCTTGGTATTCATCAACTTGTTCAAGTACCAACTAGAAAAGATAATATTTTAGACCTCATTTTCACGAATCAGCATAAAAATGCCAGGTGTCACGTCTACGATGCCTTTCTTGCTGATCACTTAGTAGTACAATGCACATTGAATATAATGAAACCTAAACCTGTCTATCATAAGAGGATTTACCGCTGTTATGAGAAATTGTCAATTCCTGATTTCCTTAATACTTGCAACGAAATGTTTTCCTTTATCCTTCCTGACACTAATTTAATAATCTCAAAAATTCTGGCTTGCTTTAACCTGCATGCCCCGACCTTCTCGAAAAAAATCAAATGCCACAATAAGCCTACCTATGTATCTAGTCACACAAAAGCGCTACTTAAACAAAACAAAAGCGTATATAAAAAACATATGCGCCAGCCGTCGCCCTACACCGCTGCAGAACTGTATGTGTTAAAAAGGCGCATTAAGGCTGCTGTCCGCTCCGATACAAAAAGGCATTGGCAATCTACGTTTAAAGAAAAAGGTTTTTGGAAAGGCTTCTTAAATACATTTCATGAAAGAGGGCCCACGTTGTCGTCTACAAATCTCAGTCCAAATGAAATTAATGATTTCTACATAAGTGTCTCTAAAAAAGCTCGCCTGACTCAACCATTCCTCAACCTAATCCCAGAATATCCTCTCCTAATTCCCAATTTTCATTTTCTCATATAACAGCAAATGATATTAGAAAAGCGTGGTCTAAAATGAAGAATCCTTTGTCCAAGTCACCTGACCCATTAGGTATATGCGCATTCATGTTAAATTTGCTAATCTTGTCTGTAAGCTTTTGTCACACGCTAGCCGATCTATTTAATATCTTCATTTACACAGGCCATATTCCGACCTGCTTAAAGGTATCAAGAATAGTACCAATTCCTAAAATTGATAATCCTGTAACTCCTAATGATACTCGACCGATTGGTATTCAACCCATCCTAATTAAGCTTTTTGAGAAATGCATTTTATCGCAATTGAATACATATGTAGATAACAACAACGTATTAGTAAAACAGCAATTTGGCTTTCGGAAAAACTTAAGCACTTCTCACGCTTTAACTGCAGTTTGTGACCTATTATACAATGAAATTGATAAAAATAGATTCTGTATTCTTGTCTCACTAGATTTCCAAAAAGCGTTCGACAAAGTTGATAGGAGCATTTTACTTGAAAAATTATCTTGGTATGGAATGAATTCGTCAGTCATTAAGTCACTTTTGTCTGAGCGTGGTCAGTTTGTATCGTGTACAGGACAAGATGGTGTAGTTATTAATTCTGAGGTCAAAGAAACAGAACTAGGGGTAATCCAAGGAAGCAGTGTTTCGTCCTTATTTTTCAGCATTATGATAAATGATTTACCTTATTGTATTACCTCTGGACAGATTTTCATGTTTGCCGACGATTCAAATATTATCATAAGTGGTGACATTTGTAACAAAGACATGGTAATAAATAGGCTGGAAAGTGACTTGTCCAACATTAAACTGTGGCTTGAAAACAACCGTATCACGCTTAACGTAAACAAGTCAAAATTCATGGTCTTAGGAAGGCCTGCTCACATAAAGCAACTAAGCGAAATACATGTTAAATTCGGTAACGAGCATATTTCTCAAGTCAAGTCCTTAAAAATCCTTGGGGTTACATTCGACGAGAATCTCTCTTGGAATGAACACGTCAATAACGTTACTAGAAAATGTTATGGGGCTTTGTCCAGACTATATCCTTTGAAGCACTCTCTTTCCGTCGAAAACAAAACAGTACTCATGAATGCGTACGTCCTATCCCACATTAATTATGCCTGCACTATATGGTTAAGTAAAAACTGTAAAAAAACTCACTCAAAAATTAATAAAATCATCAAGTGTATGGCACGGTTTGTGTTAGGTACAAAGAAATTTGATGCTGTTACGTTTGACATTAACACTAAACTTGAGTGGTTATTTTCTAAATTCCTCTACGAATATAATGTAATAATTTTTATGTACAAAATCCTTTTCAGTAATGAAAATGATTATTTTTTCAACTATGTAGACCTTAACCATGAGGAATGTCGAGTCACACGCAGCAACAGGTATCTTACTCCAGCATCCAAGCCCAGCTCCAACTGGGGATCATTTTCTTTCAAGTTTAATGCTAGTAAACTTTGGTTGCAGCTACCTGCATTTGTCAAAAATAATATGCACTCTGTACATTGTTTTAAAAAAGCATGCTTTTCATTTATTTTAACGAATCAAATTGATGAAACCACGTATTATGATGATGACAATCTCGATGATGTTCTTGCCTGCATTGACAATGTTGTAAATTCTACTTATTTATAGATTATTATCTAAACTTGTATAAACTCGTCTAAAATACTATTATGAAATATTGTTCACAATAACCAGCGTTAATATTTTTGTGTAATACTCCTCGTATCAAAATGTTCTTGTTTAAGCTAATTACTTGATGTAAATAGTCAATGGTGTAATATGCCACTTGTTGTGTGGGAACCATTATGACAATAAAGATTCATTATTATTATAATATCAACTTAATTATAGCATATCTATCTTGCCAATAATTGTTTTTGATTAAAAGTGCATTTCGTGCATGATTCGATACAAATTGTATAAAAAGTTAATTCCCGTGAATGTTGCCGTGAAGACAAAATTGTAAGATTTTTATTATTCTCCTGTGACGTGAAGTATCAATAGAATCTGAACAATGTATGAAGCTTCTTGAAGATGAAGGAAATTTAAAAACCGAGCGTTTCGTATTTCATCTGATTTAGATTTGTGCATGTATGATGTCACTGGATTACCAACTATCAACTGTTCGTTTTCATATATCATAAAACATAGCTTTCCAATAATTCCCAATGGTGATTTACACAATAATTTGGCAAGCTTATGATGGTTTTAAACACCATGGGGAATAATTTATGATTCAATTGTTTATTGGCCCTGTGGCGAATCTGTGGTTGCTCTAAACTTCTAAACAATTTCCAGCAAGATTGATTCCGGCCTCAACTGGCAGTTAGTTATAGTTTTAACATTGCCCTTTTCTTTCCAGGCCTTCCACAAATGTGTAGTGTGGACCGCTATAAAGAGATTCTAGAAACTATAGATAATACCTTGGAAAATCGATATTGCAAGAACTGGTCGCCTATGTTGAGATGTATAGGCTCATCATTCCATTGTTTCAAAACAAAATGGATATCTGGCGATATTACTTGTATATTATAATATAAGTCGATGCGGCCATTAAGCATTCGAACCTTGTCGATCTGTAAGTTTTATCTGCAACCGGTCAGAATAATGTTAGCACTGACGCCACAAGTTAAGATATTCAAGGAGGGAAAATGTTGGATTAATGCAGGTAAGTTGATTCCATGCATTTCTGTTGAGTCGATGTAAGAAAAAATTTCGGTCGAACACTCACCTTGCAAATTATATCATCAAACATTATAAATGACATATAATCGAAGATTATTTTGTGTATCTGCAACAATTTTAGTTGGAATAAAAATGGCAAAATTCAGACAAATATTTATATCGACATTACGCGATGTCAGCAGTGCCAATTATAATGTCTATGTAATCCGAATATTGTGTAAGTACCAGATTTCATGTAGAAAATTATGGCAGATTGCAATGGTAAAAATTTACCAAAGTCAGGTATCGAAATACAGTAATGCTTAATTTTAGCCACCAATATGGTACATATTTGAGGATGGAAGTTTTAGACGAAACAGGTTACTAGGCCTTAGCACTTCAGTGCAGTATTTGTTTTCATGTAAATTCTTATGATGCTCTCTGAATGTCATTTTCAAATGCAAATAGTTGTTCAAATGGATTGATGAAATGTCTACCTTGTTTTTATATAAAGTTATACTTGAGCCAATGATTATAAAATAGTAAATTTCAGCTTCAAAGACAATATTTTACTCTATTAGCTATTAGCCTCAAAGTCATTATTCTGCGTTTTGGGTGATTTCAACTTAAAAAATGACTATGTTAAAACCATCTCAACCATCGGAAATGCGCTTGGTATTCATCAACTTGTTCAAGTACCAACTAGAAAAGATAATATTTTAGACCTCATTTTCACGAATCAGCATAAAAATGCCAGGTGTCACGTCTACGATGCCTTTCTTGCTGATCACTTAGTAGTACAATGCACATTGAATATAATGAAACCTAAACCTGTCTATCATAAGAGGATTTACCGCTGTTATGAGAAATTGTCAATTCCTGATTTCCTTAATACTTGCAACGAAATGTTTTCCTTTATCCTTCCTGACACTAATTTAATAATCTCAAAAATTCTGGCTTGCTTTAACCTGCATGCCCCGACCTTCTCGAAAAAAATCAAATGCCACAATAAGCCTACCTATGTATCTAGTCACACAAAAGCGCTACTTAAACAAAACAAAAGCGTATATAAAAAACATATGCGCCAGCCGTCGCCCTACACCGCTGCAGAACTGTATGTGTTAAAAAGGCGCATTAAGGCTGCTGTCCGCTCCGATACAAAAAGGCATTGGCAATCTACGTTTAAAGAAAAAGGTTTTTGGAAAGGCTTCTTAAATACATTTCATGAAAGAGGGCCCACGTTGTCGTCTACAAATCTCAGTCCAAATGAAATTAATGATTTCTACATAAGTGTCTCTAAAAAAGCTCGCCTGACTCAACCATTCCTCAACCTAATCCCAGAATATCCTCTCCTAATTCCCAATTTTCATTTTCTCATATAACAGCAAATGATATTAGAAAAGCGTGGTCTAAAATGAAGAATCCTTTGTCCAAGTCACCTGACCCATTAGGTATATGCGCATTCATGTTAAATTTGCTAATCTTGTCTGTAAGCTTTTGTCACACGCTAGCCGATCTATTTAATATCTTCATTTACACAGGCCATATTCCGACCTGCTTAAAGGTATCAAGAATAGTACCAATTCCTAAAATTGATAATCCTGTAACTCCTAATGATACTCGACCGATTGGTATTCAACCCATCCTAATTAAGCTTTTTGAGAAATGCATTTTATCGCAATTGAATACATATGTAGATAACAACAACGTATTAGTAAAACAGCAATTTGGCTTTCGGAAAAACTTAAGCACTTCTCACGCTTTAACTGCAGTTTGTGACCTATTATACAATGAAATTGATAAAAATAGATTCTGTATTCTTGTCTCACTAGATTTCCAAAAAGCGTTCGACAAAGTTGATAGGAGCATTTTACTTGAAAAATTATCTTGGTATGGAATGAATTCGTCAGTCATTAAGTCACTTTTGTCTGAGCGTGGTCAGTTTGTATCGTGTACAGGACAAGATGGTGTAGTTATTAATTCTGAGGTCAAAGAAACAGAACTAGGGGTAATCCAAGGAAGCAGTGTTTCGTCCTTATTTTTCAGCATTATGATAAATGATTTACCTTATTGTATTACCTCTGGACAGATTTTCATGTTTGCCGACGATTCAAATATTATCATAAGTGGTGACATTTGTAACAAAGACATGGTAATAAATAGGCTGGAAAGTGACTTGTCCAACATTAAACTGTGGCTTGAAAACAACCGTATCACGCTTAACGTAAACAAGTCAAAATTCATGGTCTTAGGAAGGCCTGCTCACATAAAGCAACTAAGCGAAATACATGTTAAATTCGGTAACGAGCATATTTCTCAAGTCAAGTCCTTAAAAATCCTTGGGGTTACATTCGACGAGAATCTCTCTTGGAATGAACACGTCAATAACGTTACTAGAAAATGTTATGGGGCTTTGTCCAGACTATATCCTTTGAAGCACTCTCTTTCCGTCGAAAACAAAACAGTACTCATGAATGCGTACGTCCTATCCCACATTAATTATGCCTGCACTATATGGTTAAGTAAAAACTGTAAAAAAACTCACTCAAAAATTAATAAAATCATCAAGTGTATGGCACGGTTTGTGTTAGGTACAAAGAAATTTGATGCTGTTACGTTTGACATTAACACTAAACTTGAGTGGTTATTTTCTAAATTCCTCTACGAATATAATGTAATAATTTTTATGTACAAAATCCTTTTCAGTAATGAAAATGATTATTTTTTCAACTATGTAGACCTTAACCATGAGGAATGTCGAGTCACACGCAGCAACAGGTATCTTACTCCAGCATCCAAGCCCAGCTCCAACTGGGGATCATTTTCTTTCAAGTTTAATGCTAGTAAACTTTGGTTGCAGCTACCTGCATTTGTCAAAAATAATATGCACTCTGTACATTGTTTTAAAAAAGCATGCTTTTCATTTATTTTAACGAATCAAATTGATGAAACCACGTATTATGATGATGACAATCTCGATGATGTTCTTGCCTGCATTGACAATGTTGTAAATTCTACTTATTTATAGATTATTATCTAAACTTGTATAAACTCGTCTAAAATACTATTATGAAATATTGTTCACAATAACCAGCGTTAATATTTTTGTGTAATACTCCTCGTATCAAAATGTTCTTGTTTAAGCTAATTACTTGATGTAAATAGTCAATGGTGTAATATGCCACTTGTTGTGTGGGAACCATTATGACAATAAAGATTCATTATTATTATAATATCAACTTAATTATAGCATATCTATCTTGCCAATAATTGTTTTTGATTAAAAGTGCATTTCGTGCATGATTCGATACAAATTGTATAAAAAGTTAATTCCCGTGAATGTTGCCGTGAAGACAAAATTGTAAGATTTTTATTATTCTCCTGTGACGTGAAGTATCAATAGAATCTGAACAATGTATGAAGCTTCTTGAAGATGAAGGAAATTTAAAAACCGAGCGTTTCGTATTTCATCTGATTTAGATTTGTGCATGTATGATGTCACTGGATTACCAACTATCAACTGTTCGTTTTCATATATCATAAAACATAGCTTTCCAATAATTCCCAATGGTGATTTACACAATAATTTGGCAAGCTTATGATGGTTTTAAACACCATGGGGAATAATTTATGATTCAATTGTTTATTGGCCCTGTGGCGAATCTGTGGTTGCTCTAAACTTCTAAACAATTTCCAGCAAGATTGATTCCGGCCTCAACTGGCAGTTAGTTATAGTTTTAACATTGCCCTTTTCTTTCCAGGCCTTCCACAAATGTGTAGTGTGGACCGCTATAAAGAGATTCTAGAAACTATAGATAATACCTTGGAAAATCGATATTGCAAGAACTGGTCGCCTATGTTGAGATGTATAGGCTCATCATTCCATTGTTTCAAAACAAAATGGATATCTGGCGATATTACTTGTATATTATAATATAAGTCGATGCGGCCATTAAGCATTCGAACCTTGTCGATCTGTAAGTTTTATCTGCAACCGGTCAGAATAATGTTAGCACTGACGCCACAAGTTAAGATATTCAAGGAGGGAAAATGTTGGATTAATGCAGGTAAGTTGATTCCATGCATTTCTGTTGAGTCGATGTAAGAAAAAATTTCGGTCGAACACTCACCTTGCAAATTATATCATCAAACATTATAAATGACATATAATCGAAGATTATTTTGTGTATCTGCAACAATTTTAGTTGGAATAAAAATGGCAAAATTCAGACAAATATTTATATCGACATTACGCGATGTCAGCAGTGCCAATTATAATGTCTATGTAATCCGAATATTGTGTAAGTACCAGATTTCATGTAGAAAATTATGGCAGATTGCAATGGTAAAAATTTACCAAAGTCAGGTATCGAAATACAGTAATGCTTAATTTTAGCCACCAATATGGTACATATTTGAGGATGGAAGTTTTAGACGAAACAGGTTACTAGGCCTTAGCACTTCAGTGCAGTATTTGTTTTCATGTAAATTCTTATGATGCTCTCTGAATGTCATTTTCAAATGCAAATAGTTGTTCAAATGGATTGATGAAATGTCTACCTTGTTTTTATATAAAGTTATACTTGAGCCAATGATTATAAAATAGTAAATTTCAGCTTCAAAGACAATATTTTACTCTATTAGCTATTAGCCTCAAAGTCATTATTCTGCGTTTTGGGTGATTTCAACTTAAAAAATGACTATGTTAAAACCATCTCAACCATCGGAAATGCGCTTGGTATTCATCAACTTGTTCAAGTACCAACTAGAAAAGATAATATTTTAGACCTCATTTTCACGAATCAGCATAAAAATGCCAGGTGTCACGTCTACGATGCCTTTCTTGCTGATCACTTAGTAGTACAATGCACATTGAATATAATGAAACCTAAACCTGTCTATCATAAGAGGATTTACCGCTGTTATGAGAAATTGTCAATTCCTGATTTCCTTAATACTTGCAACGAAATGTTTTCCTTTATCCTTCCTGACACTAATTTAATAATCTCAAAAATTCTGGCTTGCTTTAACCTGCATGCCCCGACCTTCTCGAAAAAAATCAAATGCCACAATAAGCCTACCTATGTATCTAGTCACACAAAAGCGCTACTTAAACAAAACAAAAGCGTATATAAAAAACATATGCGCCAGCCGTCGCCCTACACCGCTGCAGAACTGTATGTGTTAAAAAGGCGCATTAAGGCTGCTGTCCGCTCCGATACAAAAAGGCATTGGCAATCTACGTTTAAAGAAAAAGGTTTTTGGAAAGGCTTCTTAAATACATTTCATGAAAGAGGGCCCACGTTGTCGTCTACAAATCTCAGTCCAAATGAAATTAATGATTTCTACATAAGTGTCTCTAAAAAAAGCTCGCCTGACTCAACCATTCCTCAACCTAATCCCAGAATATCCTCTCCTAATTCCCAATTTTCATTTTCTCATATAACAGCAAATGATATTAGAAAAGCGTGGTCTAAAATGAAGAATCCTTTGTCCAAGTCACCTGACCCATTAGGTATATGCGCATTCATGTTAAATTTGCTAATCTTGTCTGTAAGCTTTTGTCACACGCTAGCCGATCTATTTAATATCTTCATTTACACAGGCCATATTCCGACCTGCTTAAAGGTATCAAGAATAGTACCAATTCCTAAAATTGATAATCCTGTAACTCCTAATGATACTCGACCGATTGGTATTCAACCCATCCTAATTAAGCTTTTTGAGAAATGCATTTTATCGCAATTGAATACATATGTAGATAACAACAACGTATTAGTAAAACAGCAATTTGGCTTTCGGAAAAACTTAAGCACTTCTCACGCTTTAACTGCAGTTTGTGACCTATTATACAATGAAATTGATAAAAATAGATTCTGTATTCTTGTCTCACTAGATTTCCAAAAAGCGTTCGACAAAGTTGATAGGAGCATTTTACTTGAAAAATTATCTTGGTATGGAATGAATTCGTCAGTCATTAAGTCACTTTTGTCTGAGCGTGGTCAGTTTGTATCGTGTACAGGACAAGATGGTGTAGTTATTAATTCTGAGGTCAAAGAAACAGAACTAGGGGTAATCCAAGGAAGCAGTGTTTCGTCCTTATTTTTCAGCATTATGATAAATGATTTACCTTATTGTATTACCTCTGGACAGATTTTCATGTTTGCCGACGATTCAAATATTATCATAAGTGGTGACATTTGTAACAAAGACATGGTAATAAATAGGCTGGAAAGTGACTTGTCCAACATTAAACTGTGGCTTGAAAACAACCGTATCACGCTTAACGTAAACAAGTCAAAATTCATGGTCTTAGGAAGGCCTGCTCACATAAAGCAACTAAGCGAAATACATGTTAAATTCGGTAACGAGCATATTTCTCAAGTCAAGTCCTTAAAAATCCTTGGGGTTACATTCGACGAGAATCTCTCTTGGAATGAACACGTCAATAACGTTACTAGAAAATGTTATGGGGCTTTGTCCAGACTATATCCTTTGAAGCACTCTCTTTCCGTCGAAAACAAAACAGTACTCATGAATGCGTACGTCCTATCCCACATTAATTATGCCTGCACTATATGGTTAAGTAAAAACTGTAAAAAAACTCACTCAAAAATTAATAAAATCATCAAGTGTATGGCACGGTTTGTGTTAGGTACAAAGAAATTTGATGCTGTTACGTTTGACATTAACACTAAACTTGAGTGGTTATTTTCTAAATTCCTCTACGAATATAATGTAATAATTTTTATGTACAAAATCCTTTTCAGTAATGAAAATGATTATTTTTTCAACTATGTAGACCTTAACCATGAGGAATGTCGAGTCACACGCAGCAACAGGTATCTTACTCCAGCATCCAAGCCCAGCTCCAACTGGGGATCATTTTCTTTCAAGTTTAATGCTAGTAAACTTTGGTTGCAGCTACCTGCATTTGTCAAAAATAATATGCACTCTGTACATTGTTTTAAAAAAGCATGCTTTTCATTTATTTTAACGAATCAAATTGATGAAACCACGTATTATGATGATGACAATCTCGATGATGTTCTTGCCTGCATTGACAATGTTGTAAATTCTACTTATTTATAGATTATTATCTAAACTTGTATAAACTCGTCTAAAATACTATTATGAAATATTGTTCACAATAACCAGCGTTAATATTTTTGTGTAATACTCCTCGTATCAAAATGTTCTTGTTTAAGCTAATTACTTGATGTAAATAGTCAATGGTGTAATATGCCACTTGTTGTGTGGGAACCATTATGACAATAAAGATTCATTATTATTATAATATCAACTTAATTATAGCATATCTATCTTGCCAATAATTGTTTTTGATTAAAAGTGCATTTCGTGCATGATTCGATACAAATTGTATAAAAAGTTAATTCCCGTGAATGTTGCCGTGAAGACAAAATTGTAAGATTTTATTATTCTCCTGTGACGTGAAGTATCAATAGAATCTGAACAATGTATGAAGCTTCTTGAAGATGAAGGAAATTTAAAAACCGAGCGTTTCGTATTTCATCTGATTTAGATTTGTGCATGTATGATGTCACTGGATTACCAACTATCAACTGTTCGTTTTCATATATCATAAAACATAGCTTTCCAATAATTCCCAATGGTGATTTACACAATAATTTGGCAAGCTTATGATGGTTTTAAACACCATGGGGAATAATTTATGATTCAATTGTTTATTGGCCCTGTGGCGAATCTGTGGTTGCTCTAAACTTCTAAACAATTTCCAGCAAGATTGATTCCGGCCTCAACTGGCAGTTAGTTATAGTTTTAACATTGCCCTTTTCTTTCCAGGCCTTCCACAAATGTGTAGTGTGGACCGCTATAAAGAGATTCTAGAAACTATAGATAATACCTTGGAAAATCGATATTGCAAGAACTGGTCGCCTATGTTGAGATGTATAGGCTCATCATTCCATTGTTTCAAAACAAAATGGATATCTGGCGATATTACTTGTATATTATAATATAAGTCGATGCGGCCATTAAGCATTCGAACCTTGTCGATCTGTAAGTTTTATCTGCAACCGGTCAGAATAATGTTAGCACTGACGCCACAAGTTAAGATATTCAAGGAGGGAAAATGTTGGATTAATGCAGGTAAGTTGATTCCATGCATTTCTGTTGAGTCGATGTAAGAAAAAATTTCGGTCGAACACTCACCTTGCAAATTATATCATCAAACATTATAAATGACATATAATCGAAGATTATTTTGTGTATCTGCAACAATTTTAGTTGGAATAAAAATGGCAAAATTCAGACAAATATTTATATCGACATTACGCGATGTCAGCAGTGCCAATTATAATGTCTATGTAATCCGAATATTGTGTAAGTACCAGATTTCATGTAGAAAATTATGGCAGATTGCAATGGTAAAAATTTACCAAAGTCAGGTATCGAAATACAGTAATGCTTAATTTTAGCCACCAATATGGTACATATTTGAGGATGGAAGTTTTAGACGAAACAGGTTACTAGGCCTTAGCACTTCAGTGCAGTATTTGTTTTCATGTAAATTCTTATGATGCTCTCTGAATGTCATTTTCAAATGCAAATAGTTGTTCAAATGGATTGATGAAATGTCTACCTTGTTTTTATATAAAGTTATACTTGAGCCAATGATTATAAAATAGTAAATTTCAGCTTCAAAGACAATATTTTACTCGCAGTTTTAAAAAGACGATATGGAGGGTAACATGTGTATGCGAAATCTTAGTACCAATTCTTACCTTCATTTCAATCCAACACCGTCAATCCGCAACGACCGACCTGACTTGATAACTTGACTCAAATTTTTACGTTCGTATAAACACGACGTCAATGTTCTTCAACGAGATTTATGAAGAGTTATTTTTGCTTGAAAGGTAGCAACTCAATAACAGCTTTCATGCAAGCATGGATTATAAAACTAGATTTGTATTTAGTAAAGCATAACTTCATAAAAGTGGAAAGCAAGCACAACATCGTTGTAGTAAATGTTCTAATTCGCTTGTCATCAAAAATATTCAACTCAATTCAAGCGATATGTCGTTTTGTACGATCACCAAAACTCTTCGTTGTTCTGTATACAGTTTTAGATCTCTCAAGTTTGAACTTCCATTAAGCATTAATAACAAGCTAGTGCAATCTGAAACGGAGTAATGTTACCGTACCAAAATACCGTTCTCATGTCGTGTGAATTTTTAATTATCTTCAGGTGAAAATCTTGAGAAATTCTCAATGAGAATGATGTAATGTAATTTCGAAAATTCGGGTTTACGCATTCAATTTAGGTTTACTGCTTTCAACATCCCGTTAGTTTTATTTTAGTTTGTTTCACAGCTCGAGATTGACTGACATTCCAGCTCCGGTTTGAAAAGTGAGGTCATACCATTTAAGGTATTCAACAGAATTGCTTTGACTTATATTGACGAAGGTGCTGGTTATTACTGTTAATCACGACTTCATCAGAACATCCAGGTGAACAGAAAATTGTAATCCAGTAAAAAGATGAAAATGTTACCATTGAAACAATTGACGGAAAAATAATAACTTTTTGCAGTTTAATGCCAACAACTTTATTTTGATAATTGGATGGCGTAGTTCACGAGTTCTTCGGATTGGGATTGGTTAAATGAAAGTTTGAAGATAATGCTAATGCTCTGCGAAGACGTTTACATTTAAACCTTTGCTTCTGGTCATAGCAAACTTGCATTTTGGATGAAATCTCAAATACATTTGCTTCCATGCAAATTTAAATTTGGCTTGGCAATATCATCAAAATTTATTTCCACGAGACGAATAATACATCTTGTATCGACTGGTCAGCGTAGTCTTTTGTCATCATTTTACCGTCTTCAGTGGACATTGTCAACAAGGGAAGTAAAATTCAAGCACTGGTGAACTTGTTTCGGACGGATAAGAGGCTGTTGTTCTCATGTGCGTCGGAAGCGGTGTCGTGTTATTGAGAATTGAAATAAAATTAAACTTCTTTCCACAGACTGCCATTTCCATACCTCTACATACTAAAAAGATATCAGTCGATTTCGTAAGAATGACGACGAATTGGCATCTAACCAGGATGGGCAACATGTAAAATGTAAATATTATTTTCAACATGGAAAAAACATGTAAATACATGGAGAAAAGAAAGTCCCTTGGAAAAATGTAATATGTAAAAAACATGTAAAAAATATTTCGGGGCTACTTGACTCCACGAAGCACCAATTTTAATATTTTAGTGACAAAATAGTCATTTTTTATAAACACTGAAGTAAGATTTGGTTACTTTCATGTCAATTCATGCCATCTGTTAATGTTGTTGAAATGATAAGTACCACCGACGACGACAACAAAGTAACAGCGTTTGAACATTTCACATTCCTTGTCAATCCACCAACGCAGAGTTAGTATTTACAGAATATCAAGCAAAGCATTATTCTTTTCGTAATTAATTTTAATTCACTAAAAGTTCAAAAATTGTAATTTTTGTGGTTTTTAAGTAATTTGACATCCAGACTCCAGACAGTATATAATTAACATTATCATCAAGAAAGTAAATGGTCTTTTTGTTACATTTGCGCTCCCGCGTAAATTTTGCCTTGTTTGGGGCAATGTAAAATGGGTCATATGGTTTTTACATTTTATCATGTTTTTTACATAATGTTTTTTACATAATACATGGTAAAATGGATAAAACCTTTTTTACATGTAAAAATACCCATCCTGCATCTAACTCGTCAGGTTCAATTTCCATCAAATTTGTTCCCGCGGTCTTAAACAATCTCACTCATAAAATAAAGTCTAACCGGACTTGTTCAAACTACATTTAATTCGCTTCACTGACCGAAACATCAGTGTGTGTTTACTCCATCAACACACATAAGACGATACTATTTTTATACCTTTGGAGTTGTTAGTGGACAGGTTGGACCATTTAGTCCTTGCAGTCATCAATATCAGTCAAAGTCACTCAATCCGCTGATATGGTTGACATTTATAGTATCCATTGAATAATTACGTGCATAGTGACATTAAGCAACTTTGTACACATTCAAATTTCAGATGCTAATTTTAGGTGATCTTACTTGCTCTGGATGCAGATTGAAATGCAATTTACATACCTGAAAATGATTAACTCAGTCGATTTATCATCATAATTCATTACGATTTCGAATTTTAATAATTTGCAGGGTGCAACGGGTCAACATATATTTATATAATGTACACATTCTAACGCTATTACCTAGCAAACTCATTCGAGAAGATTTGTATTTAAAGGGAAAAAATCAGATTTCTTTGTGTCTAATGAATTTAAAAATCGTTGTTTAAACAAAACTGGTGGAATTTAAATTATTGAACTAGCTCGAGTTATATTTTAATCACTATGTGTATTAGCAAAATAACAATCGTTTGCATAGACCACGGCTCGAAAAGTTGCGATACCACGATACCGTAGGTATGAGAACCAAACCGTAAAATGGGGTATCGTTTGGGAGAACCAAAATGTTTGGTCGCCGAAGGCGGCCAAGCATGTTGTTTTTCCGAGATGATGCACTGTTCTGCTTACTCCGAATGTTCTGGTATACTCTCCTAAATGACTTAGATTGGTTCTCCCAATTAATTTACATTGGTTCTCCCAATTAATTTACATTGGTTCTCCCAATTAATTTACATTGGTTCTCCCAATTAATTTACATTGGTTCTCCCAATTAATTTACATTGGTTCTCCCAATTAATTTACATTCGTTCTCCCAATTAATTTACATTGGTTCTCCCAATTAATTTACATTGGTTCTCCCAATTAATTTACATTGGTTCTCCCAATTAAGTTAGATTGGTTCTCCCAATTAATTTACATTGGTTCTCGCAATTAATTTACATTGGTTCTCCCAATTAATTTACATTGGTTCTCCCAATTAATTTACATTGGTTCTCCCAATTAATTTACATTGGTTCTCCCAATTAATTTACATTGGTTCTCCCAATTAATTTACATTGGTTCTCCCAATTAATTTACATTGGTTCTCCCAATTAATTTACATTGGTTCTCCCAATTAATTTACATTGGTTCTCCCAATTAAGTTAGATTGGTTCTCCCAATTAAGTTAGATTGGTTCTCCCAATTAACTTAGATTGGTTCTCCCAATTAAGTTAGATTGGTTCTCCCAATTAAGTTAGATTGGTTCTCCCAATTAATTTACATTGGTTCTCGCAATTAATTTACATTGGTTCTCCCAATTAATTTACATTGGTTCTCGCAATTAATTTACATTGGTTCTCCCAATTAATTTACATTCGTTCTCCCAATTAATTTACATTGGTTCTCCCAATTAATTTACATTGGTTCTCCCAATTAATTTACATTGGTTCTCCCAATTAATTTACATTGGTTCTCCCAATTAATTTACATTGGTTCTCCCAATTAAGTTAGATTGGTTCTCCCAATTAAGTTAGATTGGTTCTCCCAATTAACTTAGATTGGTTCTCCCAATTAATTTACATTGGTTCTCCCAATTAATTTACATTGGTTCTCCCAATTAATTTAGATTGGTTCTCCCAATTAATTTGCATTGGTTCATCCAATTTATTTATATTGGTTCTCCTCCCAATTTATTAATATTGGTTTCCGAATTTATTTACATCAGTTCTCCCTATTTAGTTATGTTGGTTCTCGCAAATATTAAGATCGGTTCTCATAAATTGTTAACGGTTGTTCCCGCCAATTTTTAACCTTGGTTCTCCCCAACCTTAAGATTTTTTTCTACCAAAAAAAAATAGAATGTGTTGTCACGAGGAATTCAAAATGGTTCCCAAAAGACCTGAAACAGTGGTTCTCAAAAACACATAACACATCAGGTTTTTAAAGAAAATGTCAAAAGTTTGTCGCTAGGAGAATTGATTTGAACCATATAATGCCTGAATCTAGTGTTATGAATGTATTTATATCACATACACAAGCCTGATGAGAACTTGACTTTGTGTTGAACTCAATGCACGCATATACATTCGTCTCAAAATTCACTATGCTAAAACACGCAGTCTCACAAGGACTCTCGTGTCAAACATGGATACCATGCTTCGAGTTGAATTTCAGGTATGTGATGGGTCAGTCAGACGCATGCACTGTATATGCCAGCCAAATCAACAAACCGTTTCTGTGATTTTAGGAAGACACGTTATCAGTCCGTTGAAAACCATTTTGTTACCACAGAATATTATTGTAGCTCCTCTCATTGATTTTGAAAAAGAATATAAACGATGGTAAATAATAAGCTAACTATGATAACACATTAACCGTGCAGGTAAAGGTAGTCGTGGTGTTACCTTGGTTCTGTCAACAAGATTTCGACAGGCCCGCAATCACAAGTTGTTGGGGATTTTTTGGTTTATTTTGTATTGGCATGTACACTCTAGTTATTTATATTACCTCTATGGTCATACGAGAACGCGGCATGCATTACATATTATAGAATGGCGCAGCATAACGCAAAAACTTTAATACAAATATTTGTTTCTAAATAAAAACATTTTCGGTATTGGTTTTTGCTCCATTTTCAGTTACTCTCTAGGAATATGTTTTACCTGTGTAAAATGATTTTCTGCATTATAACATGAACGATTGGAAACCTAGATGATTAAATGTCGAACATGTAAAAACGTCAAATAACATTAGCACAGTTAATCATATGGCTTTGTTTACACTTAATAATTAAGTGAAAACGGTCAATTAATGTTTGACAAACTGTGCTAAATCATACATTTGATCGAATTGGAACGTTTATAACAATTTCTAGCCTTTTCATTTAGTTTAGGAGGTATTTTATAAGATTCATTCATGTTCATATTTAAAATGGGTTGCAATCTCATACAGAGGAGTTATAGCGGAGTTACAGATGAGTTATAAAGGAGTTATAAAGGAGTTATAGTGGAGTTATAGCGGAGTAATAGTGGAGTTAATGCGGAGTAATAGTGGAGTTATAGCGGAGTAATAGTGGAGTTATAGCGGAGTAATAGTGGAGTTATAGCGGAGTAATAGTGGAGTTATAGCGGAGTAATAGTGGAGTTATAGCGGAGTAATAGTGGAGTTATAGCGGAGTTATAGGGTAGTTATGATGGAGTTATTGAGGAGTTATGGCAGAGTTATTGTGGAGTTATGGCAGAGTTATTGTGGAGTTATGGCAGAGTTATTGTGGAGTTATGGCAGAGTTATTGTGGAGTTATGGCAGAGTTATTGTGGAGTTATGGCAGAGTTATTGTGGAGTTATGGCAGAGTTATTGTGGAGTTATGGCAGAGTTTTTGTGGAGTTATACAGGAGTTATGGCAGAGTTATTGAGGAGTTATAATGAAGCTATATCAGAGTTATAGTGGACTTAAGATTAGTTGTAAAATTGAAAAAAAATGGCCGATAGACGGGTAGATTCAGTTACAGATGAGTTAATATCACTTTGTGGCGAGACTGAGAGATAATTAAATTAATTACATTATTAATTAATACTAGTCGAACATTTGCTACAAGATGTTTCATTTGCAAGTTCATTTGATAAAACATCGTTTCCTTCATATAACATTCGTAAAATTTTCTGCACAAGAAAGCGTGAAAAATTGTTCTGGAAGCGTATACTGTATGCTAGTCACAAAGTTAGGAAAATTATGTGGTATTTACGACGTAACCGTTCCGGGTTGTTAGCCGATGAAGTTATTGGAAAAGTTGTATGTAATGTACATCGAAAAACCAAACTGGCTTTGGGAGAACCAAATTTCCAGGGTATGAGAACCAATTACAACTTTTCGACCACTACTAGTTTGAAGCTAAAAATAAAACGCTGCTATAGGGTTTATTATCATCATTAATCATCAATATGCGGAGCGAAAATTGATATAAACTAAGCACCAAAAAATGGACAATCTTGTCAATAAACCATTCCGAATGTAAGAACTTGAACCAATCTGCAATGTCTTGTAATGAGCGCATTTAGCGTTTCTGTAATTGAGATTGATAAATATTAAGTTAAATTCTCGACATGGAAAACATAAATTTCTTTACTTAACTGTGTACATACCACAGCACAGCAGTTTATTCTGCCACGTTGTCGAATTTTAAATCAGTAAATCATAACGTCATCGACGCCACCAAAGATTTCCTTGACACCTGGAACGTAATTTATTACCCAGATACAAATGCTTCGGCTATTTCTATTTCCACATTTCCAGCGACATAATCGTTGAAGTAATTGAATTGACAAAGGGTTCGTTATCAAATATCGTTGAAAATTGTTAATGAAAACATTTTTGTCATTAGCCAACATCTCGTAGTAACTACATATCAGTAGCGCAATTCATCATAATTTGATTTATGGTCCCAAATCATAATTTGATATTATATCTACACCACGCGAAAACGTAACTATCCTGAACTACGTACTATTGCACCATAGTCAAAAAATTTACTTCTTTCCACAGAGGCGATAGGAAATTAAAATCTGGCTTTGTTTACGAAAAATCATGATAGTCATCAGAAACCATCTAATTTGGGTTTGAAGTTGGGGAATTGCTTCAGTTATTAGCAACATGTTTTAATTTACACAAATAATAGCTTGTTTGCTGCTGATTTCTTGATAGAAACAATAATAACTCCATCAAATACTTCGCATCGCATACAAGCATCACGTTATTATAGATTAACTTAATAAATGTGCAAAAAAATTAAACATATTATTCGCTCAAGACAAATTGTACAATCAATGTGTTTGCATGTAACATTTACCGTTAAGGTGAAACATTTGCAAAGAGATGAGCGGATTATAATATACCAAATATGCGAATGATTACCTTGGAGAAACGTATTTGATTGTAAGCTACGAATTCAAATAACCTCGTTGTACATATTCCTCGTTCCAGGAACGCAGGCAGGAGCAGTATCGTTGCTGTTTCTGCCTGCTAGCGCCTACCCAAATACCTCAGCTGTTTGGCTGGGATGCTATGGTGCAAACTGCCTGTATCCAACTGCTTACGTTCGTGAAATGTGGTATATGTACTATACATAATGTACATTTTCTTAGTAGAGTCAATTCTATCTCACTTAGAAAACATGCATTGTCAATAGACACCTACTGTTAGTTCAATTCACACCATGGGGAAATGACAATAACGGCATCTTGCATAACCGGTATAATGTAATAGCCAATAGAAAATAACATTAATATCACAATTCTTGAGGACTGCATCTATCACGTCACCCTCTGATATTCCTGCGAACCTAAAAATCATTCTCAACCTTTCTCAATTATGACAACCCGGTCGCCAATGTTACTTACCGGACTCCTTATGGCATTTGAAATTTCAATAACCTTCAAACATGTAGTTAGAAAGTTAACGTTTAACGTCACAAGTTACATTTCCAGTCCATGTGAGTGCATTTAATTTAAAGGTTGTATCATCGATGTTTTCGTAAGGCACTTTCAAATGCAATTATTATTAACTTAAAACGATTTAGTCGAACACAGCTGCCATGACGACTTGCAGTATCATATATATATTTGATAAAATTTAGGTTCTTCAAGTTGTGGTCATTCAAATAAATTCAAGTTCAGTTCAGTTAACATTCTAATTTGTTGGTGAAATGATTTATATTAATTTTTGGACGGTTTGTAAGTGATGCGGCATCGTGCTTGTTCCAATTATGACAAAAGAGTCGCCAATGTTGTGGGACCCAATAAACCAATTAAATTCAAACATGTATATAGACAGTTAACGTTTAACGTCACAAGTTACAATTCTAGTCCAGGTGAGTTGAACTTATATAAAGGTTGAAGCTTCGTTGTGTCCATAGGATATTTTAAAATGCAAATATTATCAACTGAAACAATATTAGGCGAATGCACTGCCATTAAAATTTAGGTTGGCGTTTCTCTCTCCATTCATGAATTAAAAGTTTTAATTTTCCATTTAAATAATTCTTGTTTATTTTTTTGACGTTCTGTAAATCATTAATGTTGCGACGTATTTGTTGTACTATGATATGCCCACCTTCATTTCAACATATGAAATTAGTAGCATTTATTTTTCCAATACTTGCTATCCTTAAATAGAAAAATCTTGCGTACAACTTCTTTGGATATTACATAAATACTAGATTGACATGAGAAAAGAAATGCAGCTTGCCTCGCTTGCTTCATGCTGGAACATGTATAAGTGCTTATATTAACTGGGGTTAGAAAGAATCCGACTCGGACTTTAATTATTGAAATGCTACAAATTTTAGTTTCCACGCCATCTGTTGATATCTTCATAATGGTGGAGGAATACCTGAACTTAGGTAGTGCGAGATTGTTGTTGTTGTTTAGTCGAAGCTGACATGTAAGTTATAAACGCATGTGTTTAATGAGTTTGAGCTACAAACAGGACTTATTTTTTTTTTGCGGAAAGTAAAGTTGATTCAAGGTTTAGCTGGCAGGAAACCAAGTGTGGTGTTCCCTGAGATATCAGCTAAGCAATTAGACATTATAAAAAAGTCAGTTAGATCAGACATATTTTTATTCCACACACCATCTCAAATCCTGGAATGGTTTTCATGCCAATGTAATAACGGCGGTTAATTCACTGGCATACAAAAGGATACAAAGAATGCAATGCAATTTAATGGATCGCACACCGATGCTCACCGCTTCGGTCGACAGGCCGCAATGCGCACCAGAACATGTGTCCGCTTCGGAAATTTATTCCATGTCCACAGATGTCAAATGAAATAAACTGATTGGATCTATCAAGTGGAGAACGAACGAACTATTCAATATTTCTAATAATTCCTACGTATTTTAGTCATGAATGAATACGTCTAATCCAAAAAATAAACCAATTCGATCCGTTCGATCCAAAAAACATTACGCCAGCAGCAAGTGAGGAAGATACCGTTGGTAACGTTCTAGTTTGTGGTGGAACATAAAAAAATGTTTTGCAATTTAAGACTAATTGAAGTGGAAACAAGGTAAACTAATTTTAACGGTGCTAATTTTGTATATTAACTACGTAAAATAGTGTGTATGGTGATGCCTCAAAAATACTGTTGACTTAAAGCCAAATATTCCGTATATGATACGAAGTACGGTTAATATGGATGGGAGTATTTTGGTGGCAGCGCTGCTTGTTCGTCCTGGTCCTAGTTGATGATTTGTGAAGGTGTCGCAAAGCATAATTGTAGTTGATAATATTATTCTCACCCTTTGAAGTAGTGTACATTTAAAACAGTATAGATCAACCCAACGTCGCAATGCGGACCAAACATTTGATGATCTTATATTTCATCATGTCATGGATTCACCATTACAATTATTTAATTTGACAAAGCGAGTGAAAAATAGTATCTAGTTGGCGTCCGATGTCGTACATAGAAACCCGTGGCATAAACTTAAGATTTGTCTCAAGACTCTACCACCCTAGTTGGTGCTTTGTATCTGATTGTAACAATCGTTTGATATTGTGATTTGCGACCATAAAGGCGCACATATTAATCAGAAAACTAATTTCATATTTACGACAAACTACGTTTAGTGTTCTAAAAAGAAGTCAGTTACGGCTTTTAAATTATTCGCGCACAAGTGGTAGTTTATTTCTTTCTTGCCCTAAAATAGTGAATACGTAAGAACCTATTTGTAAACTTAATCCAGACAGAATGATACACGCATCGTACCTGAAAAAGGGTTTGCAATTTCATTTGGCGTATTCAATCTCACATTGGAATTAATTATGCGTGATTTATTCTGTATCGTGTAGATTAGCTGGCATCATATTTTTTGATTGACTTCGTTTAATTTCCCATAATTATGTTTCATTCAGATTTAGTGTCAATTCCTAACTGAAAATGAATTGTAATTCCACGCTCAACTATACACTTTTAGATGGGGTGTTCTGAACATCATGTTCCAAAGCACAAAACCGAATGAAATGATCTATGTATATAGTCACGAAACATAGTAATTCCTTATTTATTTCATTTTTCAGAATTACGAATTAAATTTATGATAGGTTTCAACTTCAGAAGTTGAACTTCTAAACGATTTTCAACAAACGCGTTCATGGGTCAATTATAAAATTATAATTTTAAGATTACCCATTGCTTGTGATATCTTTTGGACGATACAAATTAATTCATCATAGATTTCTTGATATTCTTTTAACACTAAAGTTTAGCAAATCTCTTGCAAAGCAAACCATGTCATAACTTATACGATACCAATCACTATTTTAAGCTTGTTGGAATTAAATGTGAGAAAAGGTGGCTATTTCCCATCCCATGTATGCTTGTGATGAAGTTGATGCTCAACATGATGCCGAATGATGCGATACTACAGAGTTTATTATTATTATTCGGAGCTAAAATTGATATAAGCTAAACACCAGAAATATTTGAAGTAGAGGTGTCTCACAAACGCTTATTCTGATGTAGGTTAAAGCTCAACGTGAGATTATGTTATAGAGACACATAATCAAATTATTCAGAGCGCGAAGATTGGAAAAAAATAAACACCTGAAAATGATAAAATGGACAATCTTTTCAACAAAGCATTCCGAATGTAAGAACTTGAACAAATCTGCAATGCGCTCCTTTAGCGCTTGCGGTTTGCGTGATTGAAACTGATAAATATTACGTTAAATTCTCGACATGAACATTATAAATTTCTTTAATCAAATGTGCGCATGCCACTGCACAGCAGTTTATGTTGTGCGTTTTCAAATTTCAAGCATGTCAAACATTGCTCGACGTCACTAAACATTAATTTGACACCTGGAAGGTAATTTGGCAGCAAAGGTTAGATTCTTTCGTTCATTTATTGAATGAAGTACAGCAACAGATTTTTTAAAGTAACCAGGTCGACAACGGTTGTCGTTCTCAAATGTCGTTGAATAGTTTTTAATGAAAACATTCGTCATAATAATTAGCATCTCGTAGTAATTACATACAAATAGCGTAATGAATCATAATTTAATTTACGATCTCCAAATCATTAAGTTGATATTATATCCACACAACTCGAAAAACGTAATCATTTTGAACTACCTTGTTATGGGGCGCCATATAAGGCAAGAAGTTATTTCTTCACACATAGGCGATAGGAAATTCATACGCGGCATTGTTGACGAAAAGTCATAACGGTCATCAGAAACCATCTTATTTGGGTATGAAGTTGGGTAATTACTCCCGTTTCTAGCAACGTGTTTTCATTTATACAAGTGACGACGTCTATCCGTCTCATTTTTGGGAAGAAAGGATAATTATCTTCCGCAAACACTATCCATCGCGCATACACATCACATAAATTTACTTCAAGAGTACAAGAATCTAATTCTAGACATTTATTAACTACCGGAAGCATGAAATGCTTATATAGGTAGTTATTGCGATTGATATGTTTGTCTGTCTGTGTGTCTGTAAACACTATAACTTTCCTCCACGTGTACCGATTTGGTTCAAACTTGGCATAGATGTACATCAGGGCATTTGAAAATTCGGAATTGATTTGGAGGTTCCAGGCCCCACCCCCGGAGGTACGGTGGGGAGCATGGTGCGCCATGCATCCTTGTGGGCAAAAATCTTTTATCGGCTTATATGATAGAGAAATTTATGCTGATCATTTTTTGTCACGACACCATGGGTCAATTAGGCCAACTGTCGGAGTGGTGGCACCATGACCCTTACGGGTCACAGGGTCACGAAAGGGTCAAAATATACTTTTTTGGAAATTCATCCACTAATTCAAGATTAGTGTTTGGGAACGTGAACTGAGTGTCAAATGTCTCAATTTCACCCACAACACGTTTCCGGTAGTTTTTTTTCGGGTTTACACCCGTCCTAGTTTAATGTGTCCGTATGTAACAATTACCCATTAGGTGAAACGTGTAAGCTAGGTGAGCGCATTATGATAAACTAAATGTGCGAATGATTACCGTGGAGAAACGCACCTGGTTGTAAGTTGAAAATTATAAAAAAAGCATTCTCAGTTTATGCCCTCAAAAAAACTAATTTTTGCGCACTCACACTCGACACTTATTCGAAAGAGACCTATAGTTGATTTAATTCACATACTAGGGAATTGAACATAACGACGTCTTGGCTAACAATAACAAAGGAATTACCAATGGAGAATAATGATCTTTCAAGAGTGATTCAGAAAATTATGTTCGCTTGATTATCTGCTTTAATACACCAGGCTAGCCCGGGTGCTGAAAATACATTTAGCCATTTTTATTCCAGACTGTAAACGTTCAGAGACGAAAGCTAGAGACATATTACAAAACATTGTCATCATGATAAAAACATGTTTGACGTCCTTATTTTAGTGACGCTTTTATTAAATTATCTATCCAAAACACACGGAATGACACGTAACATCTTGTTTGTATATTGATAGCTTTTACTCTAGACCGATATATTATCAATAATTGATTTTTTCCAGCAAAAAATCTCAGCAACTTCTCATCGTTCATTCAGAGGATTCTCCAGGTATGTATGTATGTTCCATTTCTGTCACAGTTTTGATCAGTAGTGCCAACCTTCATTTCAACATATGAAATTTAAAACATTTATTTTAGCAATATCTATTATGTTTGATGGGAAATCAAAAATAATCTTGTGCACAGCTTCTTTGGATGTTAACAAATGCTTTAGAAAAGGAATCTCATTTGAACCAGCTGGCAGAATTTAGCAAAGCAAAAATGTTCTAGTTATTTCCGTACGTATTTGAGATCGCATAAATATTTACAGCTTGGTATATAAGAAAAGATTACGAAAGGGGATAGCTAATAAATTTTTGTCGTCATTTGCGTAGAAAATTAATTTGTCATTTTTGCCCTACTTAAAATGACATGGTAATAAATTTTGCGACAAACTAGCAGAAAATGAGAAAATTCTTTTATATTGGTATACACAGTAAATCTAATGCACGGACGAATTGAAAATTGAGCAACATTTTCCAACGTGCTTGACATAATATCACCCGATTAAGATGCAGAGATTGTATTCATATATCCGTCAGTTTGTGTCCCACAGTAGCCACGTGGCTCGCCGAATCAAGATTGTTTAAACCTTCAACCAAGTTATGATTATGACTACATAAATAGTTTTCTTGGCGTGTACGTATATAATGGACTGTTCCACTAAAACTTCTGTAAACCTATTATTGGGGCATGAACAAAACCAGTCGTCGGTAACGGGTCACGAAATCCTGCAGTTTGTTTTCATCGCATTATCACGTCTGGGCAATAGGTTAAATGAGACAGGTTTTGCATTTAGTGTAATCCCACAAGTAGACACATTAAATGGATCCATCGAAAAAACATTACATTTACAGCAAGTGATGAATTTTTGGTACATCTATCCATAAAGAACATGTACGCCAATTTCCATAATATGGCTACACAGTCGAATTAAGTAAAGCGAAGATAGCTAGCATTTCAGATACGATATATGATCGATTTAGGTAATAGCTGCAAGTTGTATATTGCACAAATAACGACTTCGTTGCATCTGATTTCTGGAAAGAAAGTAATAACGTTATATATTGATTATTTGTTTTTGATCAGTTTCACGTTATATAAATGTTTTGGTTTTACAGCAAAAAATTTCATGAATATTAAACCGTACCATCAGAGAATCCTCAAACGGAAGGAGGCATAATTTCTGTTGCAACAATTGGATTTCCATCAGCATTTCCGCAAAAAGCACACTTGTCACCAGTTTCGAAGCTGTCGGAAGGCGGGGTCAGCGTTTTGCCCAAGTTGTTGCCAGCAATTACAAATCGATCCAGTGGAGTTCCCGTTCCGCATAAAGTGATAAATCTCTTAAAATTCCAGTATTACCACATGTCAGTAGATGGCCTTATGATTCGATCGTACTGATGACAGATGACTAATTTCAATGATGGATGTGTGAACCATATATGTATAATTTTGAAGCTGTGCTCACAGTCCTACTATTCAGAGCGCCAAAAGTGGTGGGCCACTTGAAAGAAATCCTTTACCAAAATTATGATGGAACTACGTAATATAACTTGCATTCATTTTTACTTGACAGGGAGCTAAACTAATGTTGACTTATCGAGGAACAAGGATCTGCAGATTCTGGGATACAATTTTATTTTTATTTCTCTTACCTGATCTCGATTATTTATCAGCACACTTCCATTTATCGCGCATTGGAATAATTGCACCTTGCATTTTCAGCCATATACATATGTACGTCACAAAGTCACTGATAGCCTTATTGCTGCAAGGACAAAAATACCATTTCAACTGATCATTTCCACCGCTCAATACATTTATCCTGATGCTGTGAGCAGGGACAGGGTTCATCGTGTGGAGCTCCGGCACTGAAAATAAAGCAGCATTTAGGTAATACATAAATAAACATTTTGGCGCTTTCAATAGAAGCAGTTTTTACATGTGGGCCATTTCGTGCACTCCCCAAGTAGCCATCGTAGTTGAATACTCCCGCTCCAAATTTGGAGCAAGCCGCACTGAAAAGTGCCAAACTCGGCATATACTCTTTAGTAATGTGGGCATATTCGGAAAATAACGCTATATATTATAATTTTCATGATAGCAATTACCTTTAAAGATATGAATAATCGGCATGACAATCTCTCCGCCCAAACTGTTTCACTCATGAGAAATAGAAATCTATATTCCATTTCAAAATAGTCTTTCAATGCGCCATTTTAATTTCAACGTATCCTAAAATAGTTCTATTTTAAAATTCTATTTATAAATTCTATTCAAAAGGGGACCGGTTGATGAAACCAAAGTTACCGCAAAGTTTTCGCTGGGTAGCCACACAACGAGGTAAATTCCCTAAATGTAAACGAAAAAAAATCCTTCACAAACTGTGTTCATACAACTACAAAAGGCCTTAAATTACCAAATTCTATGCATTTCAACCACATCAATCACAATATTATTCGACGTTATCGAGAAATTACTATGTAGACGTTTGGAACTTAATGTTGCTGGTAGTTTCAGTGTATCCCTTAAGGGAACATAAAAAATTATGTATTTGCTTATGTTCTCTATTTGATAAATTTCATCATTGAAATTCTACAAATTTTGCTTCAACGCCACCAGTTAATATCTTCATTCCATTGAAACAATATATAAACGTAGGTCGTAAATGTGTTGTGTTAGGTTAGTAGATGCTGCGGTGTAAAGTTCAAAAAGCACATTAAAGTTTAGTTTGGGGTACAAAACTAAACTCAAATGTATTTTACGTTTTGGGGAAATTAATGCTGCTTTGAATGCTGAGCTCGCAGGAAACCGGAATTGAGGTAAGCAGCGACATCGGTTAGAGGCAAGTAGAAAAAATTCAGTTTGATCATATGTATTTTATTTTCTGAGATGGAAACTTCATATTTTTTACCAATTGCATTTGGGAATAATTAGTACGTTAATAGTCTCATTTGGAACATTTGGTAGAATTTAGCAAAGCAAAAATATTTCAGTTAGGGATCGTCCGTTTAGGACGTCACGCCAAAAAAACCCACTTTTTGAGACCCCCTCCCCCCATGTCACGCTTATGGGGTACCCCTTTTAACATGGAATGTTACGCTCCCTGGAGTAGCCCCCCTCCCCCCCCTCGGGGCGTGACTTCCTAAATGGACGATCCCTTATTTCCGTAGCAACATGATTTTCATAGTCAATTCCGCAAGTTTATCTTCCTACAGAGAAATTGGTTGCATTTTGCAAAGCGACAATCCACCAATTATATTCCCATGTAATGCATGTTCAGGATGTGGTCTCCAGAAAACTGACAAAGAATCGTGGAATAGCTAAACTTTGACTCCATAATTTTACAATTATGAAAATGGTATTCATAAAAGTTTGGTTCCATTGTATTTACCACTCGTTATTCACCTTGATCTAGTGAACCTGTTCCATTATATCCGTATCGATGGATGCATTATGTGACCGAATTAATTCAGCAACGGGAGACATCTGATATGGTAATTTATGATACTATATAAACCATCGATGATGACTCTTTCATTCTTTAGCGCCAGTGAACATTATTTCGCCTGAAATTGGTTATATGCACTAATGCAGGTTGTTTGGTTCTTTCGATGTTACGAACTAAAAATTGTAATTTCCGACTTAAATAATTTTAGTTCAATTGTTTGGTAAGTCGTGTTTGTTTCCATAGTTTCATTTCAACACATCAAACTAAAACATTTACTTTAGCAAAACTTACCATCTCTCATGTAAAATCAAAAACATACTTCTTCTTTGGATGTACAACTTCTTTGGATGCACAACTTCTTTGGATGTAAGATAAATACTTGAAAACATGGGAAAAGGAATGTAGCTTGCGTCGTTTGCTTCATGCTGGAACATGCATATATGCTGTATAGAGTAAGGGAGAATCCCTCGGACTTTCTTTATTATTGAAATGCTACAAATTTTAGCTTCAACGCCACCAGTTGATGTCGTCATACCGGTGAAAAATATTTAAGCGGAGGTTGTTGTCAATTATTATGTGCTTTACTCAAATACGCACGCAAAAGATACACGAGCCGTCTGGCGCAGGTTTAGGCTCAAAATGAAATTATAGTACGAAGTTTGTCAATCATTATTATTCGGGGCGAACAGTGATACAAAATACACACCAGAAACTGGAGCATGGCTAATCTTACCAATACTGTGTTCAGAATTTAAGTACTTCAACGTATCTTCAAGGTCTTTATAAGTAACATTTAGCACGTGCAGTTTTGTACAATTGAGATTGACGAATATTGAGCCAAATTCTCGACACGAAAATCATAAATTTCTTTCCTCAACTGCGTGCATTCCACCGCATAGCAGTTACTTCTGTAACGTTTTCGAATTTCACGAACGCGTCAATCAAAACATTGTTCGACGTCATCAAACATTAGTTTGCCACCTACAACGTAATTAGATAAGAAGATACGGTAATCAGCTTTGACTTAGTATATTGGCAAGTGTGTTGAAGTAATCTAATTGACAAAGGTTTGTTCACAAATATTGTTTAAAACATTGTCGTTATTTTAGGTCTCGTATTAATTATATACAAGTAACACAATAACAAATACAATGCAAATAGAGCAATGATTCAAAATTGAATTTATGATTTATAAATCAATATGTTTAGATTTTATTCACACTACTCGAAAACTTAAAAACTAGTTATTTATTCCATTGAGAAACATAAGCAAATAAATTAACTATTTCACACATAAGCGATAGCCAAATCATTATGCTTTCTTTACGAAAACACATCAGCCATCAGAAGCCATCTTATTTGTGGATGGAACTTCAGTTATTATTATTATTCAGCAACATGTTTTCATTTACCCAGATAACAAATTTACACAAATTTTTATATGAAAACTACTTTATATACTTGTCTATTACTAGAATTAACGAGCAAATCAATGTACACACATGCACACGTGGAATATTATGCTATAATTTTCATAAATGCCTTCATTATTTTATTGTAAGACATTGAAACCAAACACTAGTAAATTACTTAATATAGCTTCATTTGTCGTCATATTGAAGTTCTTCCCATGTTATTCCCATATCTGAAATAACCATTTTATCTTTTCCTTCATTCAATAGTTACACGCCGTAATCATATATTAACAACTAGTTGTAATAAATCCATCCAGCGGTCTAAATCCGTCGTTTTATTATACTTCTATATTACGAGCTAATTGAAACACACAAGTGAACTTCGGAACCTAGCGCTATGATTTTCGTAAACGCCCTTAATATTTTAAAGTAAGACATTCAAACCAAACACTAGTTAATCAGTTTTAATGTAACTCATCTTTACATGTTAGAGCAGATAACAAATTTTTGCCATCCGTTGGCTCCTCAGCTAGCGAATATAAGCAATTTCTTGTCATTTTTATTATCCATATCCGTATACAGAGTAAGCCGTATGAAGACTCCGGAGGTGCTTCCAAATGTATCATTTTCGTTATAAATGCCTGCATGCTTTTAAAATTACTACTCTTTTGTTACGCAACAATTTACATTTTGAAATAGTTTATGTTCTACTTCCTCGTTTAAATTCAGGGATAAAATGGGATTTTAGATTTTATTTCAAATTTCACTCAACAATGACAAAGGCTTAGAAAAACTTAATAATCGTAATTCGTGTAATTCCAACGCCACAATATATCAATTCGTCCGACATGAATATTTAGTAGCCAACAGATCGGTGGGCCTTCCGAAATTCATGGGTGGAAATAATGAAGCAATTGGGGTAAAAATGTTCACCAGATAAATCGCTTATGAACTCGAAACTAAACCTAAAATTATATTGGGTGTGGCGCTCTCATTCTGCTGATTAGCAAATATGTATTAGGAGGATTATGTGATTATATTTAGCTGTACGTATGAATCACATCAAAACATAGAAAAAGTGCACCAACTTTTTTTAAATGTTACTGAAGTGGATTTTCTGCATACGACGCGAAGTGAATTATTTTTTATCCTGAACTTATACCGAATTGAGAATTGAAATAAAATTAAACGTCTTTCCACTCTCTCATTTCCATACCACAACATGTTTAAAAGGTATCAGTCGATGCTTGGAGAATGGCGCAGAATTGGCAACAACCTATTCAATTTGCATCAAATTGGTTCTCTCAGTAATAAAACATGTAACTAAATTTATAGTAAGTTGACAAACGATCTGATGATCTGTACTAAAAGAACGTGTACAAACTATTTCACTTATAAAATAAAATTAAAGTGGTATTGTACAGACTCCAGTTAATAATATATAGACATGCGAAAAGAAATGTGGCTTGATTCATACTGGAACATGTATAAATGCTTGTATTTGCTAGGGTGACGAGGAATCCTACTCGGACCTCAACGAATGAAATGATATATATTATAGCATGATGATATCTTCATACACGTGGAAAAATATCCAAGTACAGATCGGTCGACGGGAATTCATTTATAGGTTTAGTCAAAGTTGAAATGGAAAGATCAAAAAGCAAGCGTTCCAGTGCGTTTTGCGGAAAGTAATGACGATTTAATGTTCAACTAGCAAAAACCCAAGTTTAATGTTATCTGAGATATCGTATAAGGCAAACGGACATTAGGGGAAAATAGTCAGTTAGATCAGATATACTTTATTCGCAAACTTTATTCACACATCTTTTTACTCCACAAAACCCCGCCAAAATCTGAAACTATGGTACGACCTAATACAACTATCACAAAATCAAATCTTGCATTGCTGTTCCTTCCAATGTCTGGCATGTCGTAATAATGGCGTTTAATTAATTAACATACATAAAGATACAAAAGATGCAATTTCATGGATCGGAAATTGCTGCCCACAACTTCTCTCCTCCACAGTCCGCCATGCGCTGCAGACTATTTACTCCATCTACGTGAAGTGTTCCAAAAAACCCATGGAGGCCAGCTTGTTGGTGTGAGATGCTAAGATGTCATTGTATAACTTTCGGTGAGAAGTTGTCAAATATGGAAAATTTTAAGTAAAAATGGAATGTATTGATGTTTTCTGTGTGACTTTTTGAAATGTAGATTTTAAAATTGTTGCTCTATTTGGTAGCGACTTTATGTAATTGTCACCTTACTACATAATTTTGCCCTAGTTGTGATTTGCAACATAATGGACGTTTATGATCTTCTGGTGACTCGTGATATATTATCGAGTATTTCCTTCATAAAAACGAAATTAATTGTTCCATTCTCCTGCGTGGTATTGTAAAAAATCAACGACGTTTTTAATGATTTAAATTAGTTTTATCTGTGTTAAAACACTGAACTTAATAGTAAACTGAGAGTAATGGGGTCATGTCATGTCAAGTACACGCATACGGCGCATCCTATTTCACTTAGGAACGAGAAATCTATTACGGCTTGTTTAAATGCTCTTCCACAAACGGCAGTTTACCTTTTTCTTCTCCTAAAATAGTCAACTGCTAAGAACCTGATTGTAAATTGAATCCACTCAGAACTAACCACTCAGAGTACCTGAAAAAGTGTCTGCGATTTGGCGCATTCAATATCAAATTTGATTTAATTAAATATGATTTCTTCAATTTCCTCTTCTAGCTGAAATCAATTATATTGTCTGATTTAATTCGCTTCATTTCCCGGAAATATGTTTCATACAGATTTAGTGCCAAATCTTAAACTAAATATGCAATTTAAGGAGTTCCAAGCTCAATTATAAACTTTTATAGTCAATTTTCCGAAGTACAAAACCAAATGATTTTTCTAATCAAGAAACAAACTAATTCATGAATTATTTCCTTTTTCAGATCCTATGGTTTAAATTTATTGTTATAGGTCTCGACTACTATACAATATTCAACATATTTCAATTGTCAATTATCAAATTATAGTTTTATATTTTCCCACTCTTTGTGATATCTTTCGCATGATAGAAATTAATTCATCATGGCGTTCCTTGGATTCTATTAATTTTTATCAAATATGTTGCGAAACATGTCATGTTACCACTTGTAAGCCAACTAACGTTATTTGTAGCATGTTGAAATATAATGCGAGAATAGGTAACTTCTTTCCATGGTTTTGATCAAGGGTAACGTTCAAAATGAAACGATAGTTTGGAGTTTATTTTATCGTTTATCGTTATTACACGCAGCGAAGAGATTGATAATTGATACAAAACAAAAACCGCTGCAGATATAAAACAAAACAAAGTGCTGCAGAAGTCATTAATTTGGTGATCCGTCAAGTACAATATTTTCAATCATTGATAATCAGTTAACGTTGCAATTTTATTATTTTCGTATAATATGACTACATACATACATTCCCAGGAAATGATACCAAATACGCATGCCAAATTTCATTGAATTCTGAAAATTCCCTGAGAATAAAATGGTGCCCTAGCCAAGCATCATTTCACATCATAGTACCCCGTAGAACCGGTATCTCAACTTACCCCAAGAAACAAAAAAATATGAACTACCTAATTTCATACGGGGATTACGAATTTGATATTAAGATTTTACTTTGAAACAACTGCTACAATGACTTTCCGATAAACCATGGAATTGCAGATGTGCGATGATGACAATCGGAACCAAAATGTTGTTCCACAGGGCGGCTTTCGTGATATTCAAAACAGTTTGTCGAGAACACTCATCATTCTGATCTTGAAATTCGATCAATTTTGGCGACAACTGGTGGACAAAAATGTTGTTATTTCAACGCCACTAGTTAGCATATACATATGTCATGTTAAATCAGGTAACTTGTTCCATCTTAAGGTTTCTGGTTACTTGACAAAGCATAGTGGATAGGAGAGCAAAGTGGGACTAATCAGTCGTATTTTTAGGGTAGCGATGGATTCAAGAATGTAAAGAATTCACAATTTCATTAACTTTTGGTTTAAAAAAGAGAATATTGATCAAAGAATGCCATAACGGTTTAAGAGCACAGTGAAGAATGATTGGTATTAACCTATAAGCAATGGTGACATAATGCGATTTCAACGCCGCAAGTTATAATTTCCATCTTGTATGAAGTTTGCAAAGATGTCAGATTTCTCGTGGCAATCACCATTTTCTAGAGTAAGTCACACAACTCTGAAATAATATTAATAAACATTTATTGTCCTAAAGTACCAGAAGTGTTAACTAAATATTAAACACTGAAAAATATGTAACCTCCTTCACGACAAGCTCTGCCAAACTGTTTCCCGCACAAGATATAAATTTGTCACGCTTTTTACATTGGATTTCCAGAAACAGTATTTAGTATGCTACTTAATTCCAGAATCGGAAATAACATGTTTACCAAATTAATTCACCGAAGTTCCTTCACAGATCTAACCTGATGAAGCAATTTTCACATGATTTGGACAATGCTACTCAATTGACTCCATCTGCTAAAACCTGGACGCAATTATTATATCAACTAGTGTAACCGTATGCTGGAATTATGCAAACCTTGAGCACCTTCATTTAATTTGATAATCGGCAATAAATTATTCGCAGAATCTATACATAACTTCGCCATAGAGTTGAAGCATGTTGTTGTGATGCTATGTGATGCGAGATGTCAATAATACAGTATCACAATGTCTATTAAAATTGCAAGCTCAATTGAATTATTTGAATCATCAAAGTCAGGGTGCTGTGGCCAACAAGTGTTGCATGGATTACAGGTCAATATGTACATAGCGGTTTTACAGAGAAAACGATTATGGATGCGGCTAACATTATGGCATTTATCTGTGAAAATTTGCAAACAAATTATATTGAGCAAATTAAATAATCAATGTATACGAATAAATGATTTTATTAAAAATATATCTTACAAGAAATGAAAAATAAATACACATTTCCATTCTGAATTTTTGTCAATTAAAAAAAATTTGATCACCATTCTCTGTAATGACTTTTTATTGGTTACTTAAAAGTAAATTAAAATCCTCTAACATGAATAACTAAATAGCTGATTCACACAACTGGAAATCTTCACATTGACATAACCAATTAAGGTGAGCAATAACCGACTAAAATGTATTGTAAATATTTTAACGCCATCACTTTATAAATTGATGTTGGGAAAATGTTGCTACCACAGAGGTTGCATAGGTGCTAATGTTCGCAGGAGGTAAACAGTCAACAGAACATGTTGCAAATTGAAAATTTGTTTGATCTTCTATTAGATTTCTTTTTCTCAACAAAGGAAAACGCATAATATGTAAGTTTTACAGTGGGATTGGTCGATTGATTATTAGCTAGTGGTTTGCAAAGTCGTATGAGTATCGGGAATCTGCTGTGAATGTTTCATGAAAGAGTAACAATGGGTGAATTATTACAGGAAATGAGGAAACTCAAATGAAATGATCAATTTAGTAACGTTTTATGAGTATCATATTAACTTGCAAATTCATTTCTTGAACGAATGACGGAAGATAAATCACTACTCACAAATGTAGATCATCATCTTGAAAATTTAGAAAATCTGATTCCGTTTCCACCATATAATTGAAATTAAAGCCTATTTCCTATTTTACCACAATTCACAAAAGGAAACCGTAACAACCATTATAAGATAAATTTTTCCATGCAGTAAATAATTTGGTATATTCGTTATACAAAACATGTTTCATATACAAACGTACCGTCAACAGTTTATACGTAGAATTCATATTGTGCTCTTATCCACTAACCAGATCGGGATCATGACAAGGCCAGTAAAAACGATGGTACGATGCGGCGTATTATGGTAGGATCACACTGATCATTCCAGGGTTATCATTAAATTCATATCCAGTTTGATGCCTGTACACACTTCCATTCCTCTATTGTACCAAATGCTATCGAATAAAATATTATAAATTAACACAACTTAAAAATTATACATTACTAGCTTAGTTAAGTTTTTGCACAACGGTTAAACTAAATTTAGTACTTGTTTGCTTAGTTACAATATTCCTCGTCCCATTTCCCACCATTTCGTTAGTTTTGTAATATCGGTGGGACTAACCAGTAGCCAAGAAATTAGCTACCTGTTTTCAAGGTTTTCATCATGGCACGGAAGGGAAGACTGCGAAGATTCTTTGGTACAGGGTGCAGAATTATTTATGGAATAGATGAAATTGCTGGGAGCTGTGTTTTCAAGACTTGAAATTCAAGTCAAACCAAGCAATAAATATTATGCAAAAATGGAATGCGTATTTTAAAAGGTTCACGTGAACCTAAATTGTTTGCTTTTCTAATTTTGTAGAGAAACTGGGGTTCAACTAACAGCGACAACAAGCAAAACACTTGGCGATATTGATCTAACCCACCCCGCAGTTATCACAGCTTTAATTCCTCCTTCACTGGATCATATTTCTATTACCTGTTTCTTCACAAAAATCAGCATGGCATTGAATAAAGCAGTAGAGGTCAGCCAAATTAAACAATCGAAATTCGTTAGTACTAACGTTTGCCAACGCAAATTTAATTCACCTGAAACTTTCAACGGAAAATCCATCATTGAAATTTTCAGTCATATTGAAGAGTATTTAAATTCAGAGGGAAAGGCAGTAATTGTTAGTGACGAAGACAAATTTTAAAATGAGCACAGTTTGCAAATGTTTCAGGGTATATGTGATAACTATCATGCAGTTGATGTAAGAGCTACCATGATATTCCCATTAGTAGTTCCGATAGAGATTTTCAATATTTACAAAAGTAAATGGCGACATGTTAATGGAGGGGATATTTCTAATAGGGTATTAAGCACGGCGTGGGAAGGTGTTCTTAGGGATAATGTACGACTGACTTTAATTGCTAAGATGGCATACACAGTGGTATTGTTTAACGATGGAGACATATGCATCGAGGAAAGTGCAGGAGACAGCTCGGCATCCAATAACTCTGCTGTTGCTAATTGTGAGAATTACAGGCAAAGAAATTAGAGGCAAAATTACAAGATTAGGAGAAAAAGGTTGAAACTTTAGACAGTCAGCAGACTTCAAATTCAATGATATGCACTAAGCGACAAGATGCCATAGTGTTATCAACTGAAAAGCAAATGCAAGAAATGAAACGGGAAATAATTTCATTAAGTGACCAAATACACATACACACTAGAAAGCTCTCAATCAAAATAACTTGAGGCAACAAAACTTGCAGATTTCAAAATCAATTATAGTTTTTGAAAATGTGATAATGTAAAAGCTCAGGAGACGGCCGACTCGATACTTATGGATATCAGCAACGGAAATTATAATTCAACAATGGGAAATTCTAATAGCAGAACAATTCACTTAAAAAATTACAACAAACCACGTCTGTCAGTTAACGATCCCAAAGAAATTTTGAATAATAATGATAGCATTCAAAATAATAAAACGACTGTAGATAGAAATCCCAATCCGTCGATAGAAGCATCAAATCTCGACGCCGCCAAAAGTAAATTACCAACACAGAACAGTATTTCAGACGCAGATACGACAAAGTCTAGGTATGTAGGTGAGGAATATTGATTTGTGGTCAAAAGGTTAAGCATAAAATTAAAATGTATACTGCTGAAAGCATTAAACACAATAAACCATCCCATAGCCGTAAGCATTATCTACAAGGCTATTAAACCGTTCCTGAAAGAAAAGCTCAAAAACGGGTAATGCCCTTTAATCATCAACCATCATAAATTCGTATGCCATTTAATTTCAATAAATGTTCATGCATGATTTTTTATATTAGCTTCCATGACAGCACTGAAAGCCTAGTGAAAGTGGTGAACGGAAGCGGTCTTCCTAATTTTGTTGGGGGTTCTCTTGATCCGGACAACTGCATTGATAGATCATTCCAAGATGGCTTTTTCAATAGCGACAAGTATTCTCAAGTTGAATTAGCCAACTATACACCACATACTATAAATACGGTATATTAAATTTCTTAAGCTCATCAATACTTTTCCTGTACTGTTTCAGATATGATGGAAACCAACGTCCCGTGCCAGTAGCAAACTCCAATGTTTATGGCAGTCCCGGGCAGTTAAATTATCCTTCAGCTAGTGTACACAGTTTAATACATATTTAATTGCTTCAATAAATTACGTTTAGTAAGCAACGAGTCCGCGATTTAAAGTTTATCAAATCAACACGACAAAGTTGAGGTTTTATTTTATTATAAGCTGTAAAGCTTGTACGTCAACACGCCAGAAAAGTCTGTATGAACTTTTAATTTCACGATAGATAATTGAGCTTTTTGTAACGCGGTAACACAACCAGAGGAATAATTGAGTTTGAAGTAAGTAATGTTACTAAATTTATCACCGAATTAGGTTCTCAAACCTTGAACGGGATAAAACGCATTTCCTAGACGGGAAAATTTATTATAAATGCAAACTGGCATTAATGAAAATACTTAGAATAGAATAAAAATCAACGCGGGTTCACAGAGTACAGAACCATGGCTTAACGCTTTGGTTTGTTAAAGCTCATACACATCTCCATAAATTCGGAACATCATTAGAGCCACTGACTTGTTTGTGTGTGTGAAGAACTGATAAAAGCCGTGTCTTGGCTTATGATGAGCCGGCCATTCCTATCACACAGATACGCTCGATAATTCCATCGTATACATCTATACCAGAAACCAGTTTCTTTTTTTTCCACGCTTTGCTGTTTCCTCGCTTTTTTCCACGCAAGAGAAACGGGTGTCTTCAATTCAGCTCATTTGCAGGAACGCAGTAGTAATCTGTGTAAAACTGTTTTTCGGCGCATTTTAATATTGATGTAACTTCGTAAAATATGTAGCATCAAATAAACATTATAACCATAATTAAAAACGAACTAATCAAAATGACATTAAGTGAAATAAAATGATGTGTCGTTGACCTCTGCATTCCGTGTTAGGTTATATGTCTAAAGAATCATATAGTGCTCTGTTTAACCTAATATGTGACTCATAAACAACCTTGTATACAGTGTGAGTCCACTTGTCAACGAAGTGACAAACGATGTTAACCATATTGCATCATACGCGTTGAGCTGCATCAGACTAAAAAATGCCAACAGTTGCTCTAATAATCTATGTCTCTATTTTCGTCCAATGTAGGAGCTCTTGAACCACAGGCGTATTGGTTAACCAAAACCACGATGTCGTTCCTTTCTCTCCGAATATCTATAGGAATATAAAAGCAGAGAACCCAAAGTTACGTTTATATTTTATGCTTGCCATTTACACAAGTCTGTCAAATAGTGCATCTTTTGCGTTTTATGAGGTTCAGATATCCAAGCAGATGTGTTTTTGTTTCTAATAACTAAAATAACTTCTACACTTTTCTCCATATCAAACTTGAGGGATGGAGGATGGAATTTCGTTTTGACCTGGAATTCCATCTTTTAGTTGAAACAATTGGTAAAAGTAGCATTTAATGTGAAGGCCTAATAGGTTCATTCCATGTGATGTAGAGGGTGTGTATTTAACAACTAGCGCTAAGTACCGAGTTTTAGAACACTCTGACCCTTTGGCAAGCCATATGTAGTGTTAGTGGGCGCCCTTTAACATTAGATGTCACGGTCACATGTTCAGCAAATGAAACAAGCATTATAATCTTGTGTTGGACATTGAGGACGTAATGCCAGGTTATGACAGTCCAAACTAAAATGTTGCACAGTTCATCTTTCCGGATTATCACAACAATTTACAGAGAACATTAATCATAATGATCTTCAAATTACATAAAGTTAGCGGCAACTGGTAAACAATTTTTTTGGAATTCAAAGCCACTAGTTTAAATATTGGTTCCGGAAAGTTGAAATGTAATGTCAGGTTTGATGAACTGATGTTTGTTAGATAAAGGTACAGGTTTTCTAGGTGTGAATATACTGTTGATGTCTGGTGATGATTACAAATATTCAATCATCTTCAAATCTGGATTCAATAAATATAATTTGAGATAAAAGGGAATATTGCATTAATGTTGAACTGGAAGGACGTTGCATTTACTTCAATCAGCTATATTGAATAAAGAGAGGACGTTCGCAAGAAATCGGACTTTGAACAATCGTACAACCACCACCAATACGGTTAAATTGTATTGGTTGAGATGGAGTAAAGAAAATAATAAATTTATAGCTTTAAATGTGATGTTGAGGGTATTAGTCGATGTCTTGAGCAAGGCACAGAATTCCCAACAATGTTGACGTATCTACGTCCACGCATTCAATATCACATCTGACTTAATTAAAAACGATTTAATATGATATATTATTATTGTCTTGGGTTCATTTCCCTTTACTGTATTTTATCCGGTCGCAGGCCAAGTAACAACTAAATATCCAATGCAGAAAATAGCGTGGTTACGTTACAACTTTTGGAAGTAAGGTTCTAAAGTACAAAACTAAATGATCCAGGTAATCAATATCTTAAAAATTCATGATTTAATTCTTCTATAGACTCTGTGATATTATTCTGTGATTGGTTTCAAATTGTAAATAATATTCAATAAGATTTATTCAGGCTGCAATTAGATCATTATAATTTTTAGAATTTCATCATAATTATTAAGCCTTTCTCAAATTTGTAATCAAATTTGTAATCTAGATTCATTCGACTTCGATATCTTGAGATTCTACACAACTTTTAGTAAGTGCCGTACAAAGTATATGTTGTCAGCACCTGAACGTCACCAAGCGTTATTTCAAGCTTGCTGAAAGTTAAAGTAAATCAGGTGCGTGACAGTCAAGTTACTGGACAGGTTGAAGTTCAAAATATAATGCTAGATTGGAAGTTACGTTGCGTTATAACTAGAAGCGAACGCTGATACAAAATAAAACAGAAAATAGAAATATCCAATTACTAGTCGTCAGTCGACTCCAGTTGCTAATCTGACTGGCAATTGAAGTGTAAATTTATTTATGAAATTACTTCTAAATAAATGATATGGCCTTTCCCCATTCATTTAATTCTTGGAACGTTACACCTTACGGAAGCTAGTGGCAAGGTATTGCTACAAAACGAGTTGTCGAATTAGTAGGTTTATTTTATATACTACCTCAATATACCAATTTGATAAAGATTTTGTTCATAAACAATATACAAATTTACATAATATGTGGTAAAGTCTCGCGTTACTATATATAAAAATACCTCAACAGCATTAGCAGGCATGTACAAACAATATGAATTTATTTTGAATTGGACATAACGCACAGCGAAATTTGTACTTATAAAATGTGCCAAAGTTTTACTTGTGCATTCCGCGATTGCTTACGCCATTAGTTATATACCTCCAGCTCAAGGCTGAACGTGTCTGATTTTTTTAATCCGTCTCTAATTGCGGAGTGTTACACTTATAATCCTAAGCTATCTCCAGCAAGGCATTATGGATGCAGTTTCCATTAATTTTAAAGTGCGACATATGCAATATTTGTAGTACAATTGTGTTTAGAATTCAAAACGCTTACAACAAAAAAACACGATGTCGTTGATTTGTGAGCGGATTCTTTGAGCCATTTGTAAACAAATGAAGGACGCAAATAAATGCAATAACTTTTAAAAACAATTGACGTAAAAGGGTATAATTCAACGTCGGCAAGTACTATTTTGACACTTCAGTCATTTTGATTTACACAAGGTAGTTGTAGAGTATGGTCGGATCCGGCATTTAGTGTTATTATAATTGATAGGTACAACACAACTTTATGATACATATGTAATTTGAATTTCAATTAGCGAACTCATATTTAAATCTATTCAACACAGCTTAAAATATATTGTTTGGCGGATGGACGGAGTTCAGCGTACAGCTGACTCACAGGAACAAAAACAAATGAAGTGAATGTAGAACCACCTTCTCTAGATATAATTTTCATCCGTTCACTTATAAACAGATCGGCGTCCGTGTCAACCACGTTCTTATAGGAAAAAGAAATCTAAAATACGTTTTTTGCAGTTGCTCCACAATCCAGATCGAATGGAGGTATCAATAGTTTTGGATTTTTCATACAATAGTCAGCTTGCATTTAGAAAACGATCTGTTCATAATAAATACGAATGAACAAATTGCATCGGATAGTTAAGTCAATTTAGCATTTTTTTTGCAAAGAATTCTTGCAACGAGAGATTTGAATACAGGGACATCACATAGAAAAACTCCCGCTTCATGTTTTTGGTCATCTGGTCATTACATTTTTAATTCTATGTCGTTTGTTAAAATTGCACCAGATAGTGGAAGGCTAGTCATAATGAATAATAGTTCTAGGGGTAAATTTACTTCTTGGGTATTTTTTGGAATACCGTAAACCTGGTCTTCATTTTACGACTGCGCGGTGAATTAACGCGGCAAGTGTGGCAACTAGTCTAAGTGTCCCGCCTGTAGCCTATAGTGAAAACCGTATATTTTTAAAACAGATTTAACTGCATTTAAAATGCGGTGAAATACAAAACATTAACCCAGCAACGTAGACGCTTAGTCGACAATATCGTCTTTTTTTTGGAAAAATGCGTTGATTGAAATTTAATTTTTGGACGATATGAAGTCGTCAATGTGGCCACGTCTGCCTCAGTAGAATATATCCGCTTTCATTTCAACATATGAAATCTATAATATTTATATTAACAATACTTGCTATCATTGATCGGAAATCAAAAACAATCTTGTGCACAACTGCTTTATATTGTGGACATGAGATGAGAAATACAGCTTGCTTCATACTGGAAAATGTATAAATGCTTGCATTAGCTAGGATAAGTAAGAATCCGACTCGGACTTTAATCATTGAAATGCTTCAAATTTTAGCTTCAACGCCACCAGTTGACATCTCCATGCCGTTGAAGCAATACATAAACGCAGGTCTTTGGTGGTGTTTCTTGCAGTGCAGACTAAGATGTTTATACGTATGTATATTTGAACAATGATGAATTTTATCTGGACATGGACATTAATAAAATGGCCATGTTACATTAAAAACTATACTGCCTTACAGTCCATGTTAAATTTGGCACATTTGTACTGGGATACAACAATTAGTAGCTCGAGTCGAGTACGAAATAATTGCTCACTTTTATAAAGAATATTGCAACTCTATAACGAAGCAAAAAATGAAATTGCCTTTCACTGTCTAGCTGTGACTGGACTCGAAATGAAAATTAAATGTGCACTTTCAGTTGTGGAACGTATATCGAGTGTAGCTGTAAACTAATTGTCAATAATGATAGTTATAGGTATTGTTTTAAAGCAACAACATTAGTTAGCTTTATTTATTTATTTCAATTCATGACAGAGCCCTTCTATGAAAAGAAGGCAATTAATTCTGTCACTACAAAATTTTGAGTATACATTTTTGTAGAATTAATAAAAAGATACATAGAGTAAGTATTACTAACTGGACCAATCAAATAACACGGAGTCAAATATTACATCAAAATCAATGTCATTATCAACAGTTACAATCATCTCAGAAGCTTGGCAATTTAACAAATGCTTTTTTAAACTTTTTATGAAGAAGAATTTATCTTGTATATTACGAATTTCGTCAGGTAGCGTGAACCACATTCTAGCTACTTCATCAGAGAAGGTTTTATAACTTGCCGAAGTGACAATGTAAGTATTGTTTCGCGTTTGCCGTTTTTCGTACCTACTCAGAATAATATAATTTAAGAAATATCTTGGAGCATAGTTATAAATTATTTGGTGTGCAATTTTTAAAACCTCAAACTTGTACATATAATTACAATTCAACATTTCTAATTCATTGGTCATTTCATTCGATATGGAATCATATTTTCTCTTCCTGTAACAATATTTGGCACATCTTTTTATACTTGAATTAACAAATTTTATATTTTTATTGCTTGTTTTACCCCAGATAGGTATCATATACCTTAAGTGTGACATTACAAGAGACATACATAATATTTTTCTATCTGCCTATCCGGTCTAACATCCACTGCTTTGCTTAGGTCGCCGTCGTTATGTATTATTGCTACCGACTGCCCAATTTCTAAAATCAAAGATTGGGTCATTGGAGATTAGATAGTGTCGCGGCCGTTTAAGTGAGAATTTGAAAATACTTTAAGCACGGAGGGCATGTAGTTGTAATACTAACAATGTCAGCATGTAGTATGAACCATTGAAGAAGAGATGCTCCCACCGAAAATTACCGCTATACGTACAGTCATGCCAATAGTTTATAAAATCAGAAAGCTCGGCCTATAATATCTTGTCCATCGCTTCTGGTTTGAAAATAAACGAAAGTTCAAAAAATTGCAACTTAATTATGAAATGTATTTGTACCATTTTAAAAAGATTCCACTGCGGCTATACCTTTCAACTAATTTTTTCTTTCTGCTGTTTTGAAATGAATTACCAGTACTAGATTAATTTTTATTGTTGTATACATGGAAAAGTATGAGATGTTATACATAGCTGCAGCCCCGTAGTGACAATTAATGCGCTCGATTGAAGATGGATGGATACAGGTGCTCATCCATCTTGTATTTGATTCTTCGGATGTGGTAGTAATGATTCAACTTACTATTCCATTTATTTTTGCCAGACTAGCGTAATGAGAAATTTGACGGAATGAACAAATTGATTTTAATTAAATTGCCTGAAAAATAAAAACGTTAAATTAAAAACATGTGCGCCATTTTGCATAAGGTGGCAGTTGGGTTGAATTTTCGTTTCTGAATATATGGTTGCTTTTAGGGTTCTTAGAAGATTGAAAATGCTGCCTTGGAAATTCTACTGCAGTTCCAGCGACAATAGAATAAATTTAATGTTGGTCCGTTTACACACATAGAACCTAAGTAAACAGCATTTATGTTTCGCTTGCAAAATTGTTGCGGATTTAAAAGATAAACATTCTACAGGGCACAGTTCCTATGGATCGGCTTCCTGTTTTAAGAACTGTTCCTTTTTTCGTCATGCTTGCATGTGCACGCTTCCTCTGTTCTGGTTGATAATAATGTTTTCATCACTTAAAGTAGTGAACATGCACAATAACCTAATTCTCCAATTGCTCTTTTTTCTCCCATTAAATGCCTGTGTTGATGGCACTGGTGTCATTAACTAGTTTTCACAAAAAACAGTTGCAGTGCTCTTAATGTTAGTCGATTTGGTATAATGGAGAAAATTTGATACGCATTGCGTTAAATGATTAAAACAACAAAGCAAATTCTAGCTTAGTACGTCAAAAACGTTGTTAGAATTTCAACGCCACGAACTAAATATCTAGTGCTATCTAATTCAGATAAAAATTCAGATTGGAGAGAATGTCTCTAGTTAGACGGAAGTTGAAATTTGAAGTGAAATAGTGCACTGAGAGAGTCATAGTGATAAATATGTATTACGCTAATTTTGAGTTGGGATTGCCACGATGCCAATGGTGACTGAATGTGAAACCGGAGCAGAGCTGTTACGGTAATCGTGGATATTGTACAAAGTAAAGTGGTGGTTAGAATGAAATCAGACTTTGATCTGCCGTATTTAAATTGGCTCAGATAGATTAAAATTAATGAATTCATAATTTGAACTTTTACGTTTTAAGTAAGAAGATATTCTTTGATAATGAGATGAGAATTGCGAACTCAGCAACAATCACGCAAGTTTATTAATACCGGTATAATCCGATGTCAACGCCGTTAATTGTAAGTTTCATGTTATAAAAATAATTTAGATTTCAGATGCATTGTTTTTCCAAATATTATGAAACAAACCACGAAGTAGTGTCATGGTTGAAATTTGTTGTATCGATTTGACATTGAATTACATATATGTTATTCTATCCGCGACAAGCTGACGGCAGAAATTATTTTCCTCATACGATAGAAATGTATCGCGCTTTTCAAATGTTTCTTTTACAAACAGGATTCTATGTTCTCTTTATATTAAAGTGCGTAAGAACCTATTGGTAAATTCCATCCACATAGGCGATTTTTAAAATCAAATCTGAAGAAATGTTTGCGGTCTGATTTGGCCAATTCGACATTTCAGTTGCCAATTTACCAGAATACTCAGCCTGCATTTTGAAGACGATCATTCCATTATGGAGAAATTGCATAGGATAGTTAAGCCAATTTGTTTTTACAATTAATTCTTGTAAGGATAGGTTGGGATATTAGAAACTTCGAAGCGAAAATGCATTGGGTTATTATATTTCCAATTCCATGTCGTCTGTCCAAATCGGATCAGTTACCACAAGGATCATCAATTTCAATATTAGTTTCATTGACGAATTTAGATTTTATATCTTTTTGAATACCGTAAGCTTGTAAGTTTTCTTCACTATACGAATGCAGTGAGTTGAAGCAATTTTGGCAAGTGGTTTTAGTGTCCCGTCTGTTGACTGCAGTGAAGACCGTATATTTTTTTAAAAAAAAGCAAGTTTAACTGCATTTAAAATGCAATGAAATAAAAAATATTAACCCAGCTACGCATACGCTTAGTCGATGTACAATATCTTCTTCTGCCATAAAAAATGTGTTGATTGAAATGGTAAACATTCAACGAAGTGGTGTACCAAAATACATTATGCTTATGTTTAGCGTCCAATACGTGTCATCGGTGTGGATGGAAAGTTTGAATCGAAGCAGAATGTTAGGCCCTCCCACTTCAGTGTTGTGTTTGCTTTGATAAAGAATTGTTTTGACGCTTTGGAGGACGCAAGTTAATTAATTAAATATTGTTATGGATTGGATTAATTAATATGGTACGAACAATAGATGATACAAAGTTATATGTAAATTTTGGGGTTTTCAATTTTAGCCAATAGATGGTTGCTGCTTATTATGTGTTTTGATTGCACAAGGAAGCTCCTAAATAATTTTTGCCAAGGGCGACAAATCTGAATTAAATGAATGAATTTATGTTCACTAACTCAGACACCCAGCCACTAGACTACATTTATTGTGAGCACCTTTCTGAAATTTAATGTAAAATATTTTTTTTCCAAGTGCAAGTAAATGTTCAAATGGATTTGTAAATTGCCGGTGTGTTTTCATATAATGATATACGTGCTTATTTTGTAAGTTCCTGCTCTGCAAAGACTACATTATATTGCCAGTATTACATAAATGATACGGAAGGTAACACTTACGACTAGCATTAACCTAACTTAATAATTTTACTCAACTTTTCATGTTCGGATATACACGACGTCAACGTTCAGCAACGAGATTCATAAAAAAGAGGAGAAAATCATGTCAAAATTATAATATAAAAATGTGCCTGTTGTATTTCCTGCAGATCAGTTTCGTAACAGTGCACATGCTTTGGGTTGATGAAGCAGCATTTTTCTCTTCGTGGACCAAGGACGGTCGAATGATGGGGCCAGTTATCATGGATCTCCGTATTCGTTTATTGGACGTATCCAAAATTTCGGAACTGTACTTCCCGGTGCTGCTGTTCAAGAATTCTACAGAAAAGGTGAGTTATTAAGAATAATTATTAGTAGAATTTGTAAGGAACATCTTTGTGGCATAAAATTTGTTGCAATTTGAATTGGCATGGATCTAAACCAAAATTTGCTTTCTGACCAGCAGGAATTTGGAGGATATAGTGTAGGTATTTGCATACTCGGAAGGCTATATCAGAATTGTTTGGAAATTCCAATATTTGTATGTAGGATTGTAGTATAATGAAGTAGAAACTCAATGTTACTAACATTTGACTCCAGGGCCCTCGTTGACCGGAGCCCCGGGTCAAAACGTACTCAAAACCGCTTTCATGGTGCACGCTCTACAGCCGAGAGTTTTAAAGACATTTCAACAATCTTTTTTGCATTACCATCAGAAATAGATTATCTAGGTAGTACTTTGATCATTTTATCCAATTTCATCTTATAAATTCTTAAAAATTAGAATTTCTCGCATTGCCCCACTCCTGTGAATCATCCGTCATGTCTACGTGACCTTATCAATTGGGGCATGGTGAGAAATTCTAATTTTTTAGAATTTTTTAGATGAAATTGGATAAACTGATCAAAGTACTACCTAGATAATCTATTTCTGATGGTAATGCAAAAAAGATTTTTGAAATATCGATTAAAACTCTCGGCTGTAGAGCGTGCACCATGAAAGCGGTTTTGAGTACGTTTTGACCCGGGGCTCCGGTCAACGAGGGCCCTGGAGTCAAATGTTAGTAACGTTGAGTTTCTACTTCATTATACTACAATGCTACATACAAATATTGGAATTTCCAAACAATTCTGATATAGCCTTCCGAGTATGCAAATATCTACACAATTGATAAGTCAATTTATTTTCTTACAAAGAATTCTTGTGAAGATAGGTTTATATATTGGAAAATTCGCAGGGAAAATGACGTTTTATATTTCTATTCCCCTGGTTATTATATTTCCAATTCCAGATTGTTAAAATTGGATCAGTTACTACAAGGCTCATCAAATTCAATATTAGTTCGAAAGACGAATTTAAATTTTAGATGTTTTCGGAATACCGTAATCCTGTAAGCCGTCTTTCTTATACGAATGCACGGTGCGTTAAACAGTTTTAGTGTTTCGTCTGTATATAATCATTATAGCGAACACCGTATATTAACACTGCTAAGTAGACGCTAGGTTGATGTACAATATATTTTTTTCTATGGAAAAGTATGTTGATTGAAATAGTAAACGTTCAAAAAAGTCATGAACCAAAATACTGTATGGTAAAGTTAAGCGTCGAATTTGTCTCATCGGTGTGGATGGAGAGTTTTAATCGAATCAGATAACTGGCCTCTAGCATAATAGTGTAGTAATTTGCTCCGATGAAGAATTGTTGCAACTGTGGAGGTTGCAAGGTAATTATTAATTAAGTCATTAATGGTTTGTTTCAATTAATTATTATGGTGCAGACAGTAATGTCACGTTTCGATTTGTCAATCGGAGCGAGTGGATGCTAGCTTATTAAGTTTTTTAATTGCGCAACATACCTCCAAAATAATTTTTACCAAGAGTCAAGAGCGACAAATCTTAATTAAATGGCATTATGTTGGCTAATGGAGGCACCCAGACAACATACTGTATTTATTGAGAGCACATTTCTGAAATTGACTGTAAAGTATTTTCCAAGTAGAAATAATTGCTCAAATGGATTGGTAAAATGTCTACATGTTTTCATATAATGAAATACTTGAGTCATTGATTATTTGGTAAATTCCTGCCACTAAAACAACATTTTGGTCGTAGCGTTAAATAAAAGATATGCAAGATTAAATACGCGCAACAGACCTGACTTGATAATTGGACTCGCCTTTTCACCGTCGGATATATACGAAGTCAACGTTCAACAACGAGATTTATGAAGATCTCGTTATTCGCTAGTTGGACGTATCCACTGTTTTGGTATTGTTGTGGTACTGTACATCACGGTGATTTTGTTCAAAAATGCTACAAAAATGGCGAGTTATTAAAAATAACTGTAGGTAAAATATGTAGGGAAAATTGTTGTGGGATAAAATTAGTTTCACTTTGAATTGACAGAGAGCCAAGCCAAAATTAGCTTTGAGACGAGGAAGAATTAGGAGCTTTTGTGGGACGATTTTCATTCTCTTCTTCTGTTACTCACAGACCATTGAATACGCAAAGTATAAATTAAAAACTAAACCAACTAGCGATCGAAATGAAACCTTGTAATCGAGAATAGTACGCTGCTCTAGTTCTTAACCTAACGGCGTCTTTGTTCACCAACGCCACAAGTTAAATCTCGACGTGTATTAAATAAATATTCAGAGTACTACTGAAAGTATTGCAAGTTAGGATAGACGTTGGACATTGATTAATTACGCCAGCCAATTACAAACTGGAGGAATGCAAATTGCCGGAAAGCTAATTTGCCGGAAAAGCTAAGAGGGAATGCAATGGATATGAATGACTTCATTTAAGTTATGTTTGTTTATATCAGGTTAGGTTCGGTTTAGTTAGGTTGGCTTATATTGATGTGTATAAAATAAACTACACACAATCGATTCCTTACTTCAGGCAAATTTTCTGTCCGGCAATTTAAATTTCGGCAAGTTGGACTTCCTGCAAATGGCAATTCCTGTAATTGGCATGGCAATTACTAGGGTACATCGTTTGCATTTATTATCTTCCATATGGTCGTAGTCAAATTTTCACCTTCGGATAAATACGACGTCAACGTTCACCAACGAGATTTATGAAGAATTATTATTTACTTTAAAGGTACAAAATCAAGTACCACTTTCACGCACACATGTATTTTAAAACTTGATTTGTATTTTCAGTAACTCTTTTGAATTCCGGAAGGTTTTGTCAAATATTTCAGGAGTAAGAATCCTGTTGCTGTGTTATAATAGTACTCACAAAGGGTGACTCACTGGTAAAGTTTCGCGACCTCAGTTCATCAGGTACGGGGTGGAGAGGTCAAAGTGTATCAAAAAGTTGCTTTAGAAAATTGCCCGTAAAATCTACAATTTTAATGATAGAAGGCCAAACATTTTTGCATCGTAATCAGAAGAAGATTATCTAGGTAGAAGTTGTTTTAGATTTTCAAATTTCGACTTCTAAACTTAAATTTCTCAAGTGCCCCATTCATCTCCGGTAAATTTCGTTGACCTTGCCTCTAAGACTTGGGGCAATGTGAGAAATATAAGTTTATAGGACGAAATATGAAAATCTAAAACAACTTCTACCTAGATAATTTTCTTCTCATTACTGTGCAAAAAAGTTTGGCTCTCTATCTTTTAAATTGTAGATTGTACAGGCAATTTTCTAAAGCAACTTTTTGAAACACTTTGACCTCTCCACCCTGTACCTGATGAACTGAGGTCGCGAAACTTTACCAGTGAGTCACCCTTTGTGAGTACTATTATAACACAGCAACAGGATTCTTACTCCTGAAATATTTGACAAAACCTTCCGGAATTCAAAAGAGTTACTGTTTATATAAGCAAATATAAAAAAGGTGCAAACCAAGCGCAACCCTGTTGTGGCAAATCTTCTAATTCGTTTATTTCATCAAGAATATTTAACATAATACAAACTAAAATAACATTTAGTACCGCCACGGAAATTTGACGCTGTTTCAACAACTGTAGAGTAAACACTAATTGTATCAGGCTCAAATACAGGTTTTATCACATCGCAGCCATTATGTGTTTGACCAAGTAGACAAGTACATATTACTAGGTGCTTTTTGCTGCCGAATTTAATATACATAAGCGAAATATATCTGTAAATTGAGCAAACGTATGGAGGTGATTATATTTCGGCAACTTTAAAAAACATGCTAAAGCCTCCGCTAAAATACTAATTTTTGGAATATATTATGTCATAGATGAGCGTCCACGATGTATATGACGGGTCACGGCAAATCAAGGTGTCCTACACACTTTGAGTGGTGGAATGGTCTGTGGAATGGTCATCAATTTGGAGTTGTAGTTTTGGATGAAAAATATTCCCATTGTATATTAAAAACTATTTTTATCGGTACTAACGCATGTACTTAAAGAATATATGTGCAATAGGGCGAAGGAAATGAAGACACATGCTGTCAACAACACTTTTCAGGTGGCTACAATAAATACCGTGATTAAAACTATTGAAGGAGCCACTGTACAAAAATCACACAACTATCTTGAATAAAATGTCAAATGAGACACAAAATTATCTCTGGTTATCCGCAACCTTGCTTTTCGTTTCTGGCTGATTCACAAAGCAGTTTTATTTCAGGACAGGTGACGTGAATAACGGCAGGCACGCTGGTGATAGGAACAGGAACTCCTGTCTTTATATAAAGGGTAAATAAAGACTGAAGTTTTAAAAGCTAAAGATATTTTGTTAGTTATGTCGATCGAAATAAACTGTTCTTCTACATTTTTACAAGAGCACATCGCGCATCAACCATTAATTATTCTGTTCTTGAAACTCCATAAAATTGAGCTGCATCAATTAAAAATATTCCTTAACCATATTTCGGCGCCACCAGTTAAGATACTAGTTCCGGGAAAGTTGTAGCAAATCTTAGGTTTGTCGAGACCAGGTTCTATTGGCAGGAGATAGAAATTGAAGTTGGTGATTTATACGTAGAGACTCTCCACTAGAGAGTTTTAATTACAAATCCACATTCCACTAATTTTGATTTGAGATTAATGGGACTGCAGTGTTGGCAGAGTGTGTAATTATGTGTAAGCAAAACGCATTTACAGGGATGGGCAATATTGGATAAAGTTAGCATTTTTGAACGAAATGTGACTTTGTTTAGTCCTATTTTATTGATTGAGACGAATCGAAGAAGATCGATTAATGGATTCATAATTTTAATTATTATGGTATAAATAAAGTAGACATTAGATGAAGACCGCCATAATGTTTTGAGAATGATGAACAATAGGCAACCATCACAAACATATTGTAATGATGTCATAATGCGATTTCAACGCCACAAATTATAATTTCCGTGCTGTTCGAGTATTGCATAAAAGCAGATGAGTCGCTGTCAAGTGGTGTATCTTTCGGAATTCGTAGCTCTATTAATTCGTCTTTATGTAATAAATATTAATATTTATTGTCGCGGACGAAAAAGGTTTTATTAAATATTTACATAAGTGACAAAGATACGACCGTCATCACGACAAGCTCTCCCGACCGTTTCCCTCACTAATGCAAATATACGAATTGTTCTGAAAATGTGTAACTTTGAACACGCCCGATTAATTTGCTGACGTACAATAACTTGTTCATTGTTGTGCATGGGATGGCAGTTTATGATTAGCAAACGAAACAATCAATGTATACCAATAATTTGTTTTATTGGATACTTCTTAAAATAATTCGAAAAAAATTCAACATTATTACAATTCACTCTCTAGTTTTAAATCTTCAGCCACGATTAAAAGAATTTGAGAAATAAAAGTACTACTCCCGAGAATAGGTTGTATTTAGAAAATTTCAAGCAATTTCCTGGCATGTAATTTCGTTTCTAACTTTGAAACGAAATTATGGCCATGGTACACACATCTATCGCCATTTAAAACGTTACTAAATATGAACTTTATTTAATTACATATAAAATGCGGCCTACGCTGCTTTGTTCTTCTGTTTGTTTGTATCAATACATTGGTGTAAAGCTAATCGAGTCCCTGCAAAATATATTTTGCACCAAGGAGTCTAATTACTTTTATCACCAAACTTTGCTTTTTACCATTCCTTCGCCATCATCATTTTTTCACAAATGCATTAATACTTAATAAGATAGACAAGTGTAAATCAAAACATTTCGATTTCATATTGTAGTGAAAAAAATCTGGAAACACATTTGACATTTTTGAAGGAACCATGTTTGAAAAGTCAAGAGTTTGATTGAAACTCATCCGGCTCGTTCATATTAATAATTGCCTTGTATTATTTCTGATGATGCAACGTTGCATTATTGTGTCAAGAAATGTTGAGTTTCAGTGCACAATCTTTAAAGATTCAGGAAATACGTCCAGAAGAGCATTTAATAATTGCAGTTTCCTGCAATTCCACTTACCACTTCAGGTTCATGCAATGAGTATTACCACTAATATTCGTAGAAATTATCACAAAAATCTTTCCATACTGCCATTCCGATGCAGTCTCTAATGCTTAGCTCGCCTTCATTAAGCATTATTGCCGCCGACTGCGAAGTTCCAAAACTCAATTGTTGATTAGCGCAACGATAGTGTAGGATCTACGCGATAGCGATTGTTTAAGTGAGAATTACCGTACGCCATACCGTTTACTCTGCACGCCCTATTGTTTACGGTAGACCCCCTACCGTTTACTGTAGAGGCCCTACCGTTTACGGTACACGACCTACCATTTACTGTACACGCCCTATCGTTTACTCTACACGCCCTTCCGTTTACGTCTCTCCGTTCAATCTGTTTACCCAACCGTTTACTCTACAGGCCCTACCTTTTACTCTACACGCCCTACCGTTTACTCTACACGCCCTACCGTTTACTCTACACGCCTCACCGTTTACTCTACACGCCCTACCGTTTACTCTACACGCCCTACCGTTTACTCTACACGCCCTACCGTTTACTCTACACGCCATATCGTATGCTCAACAGGCCCTACCGTTTACTCTACACGCCATACCGTTTACTCTACACGCCATATCGTATGCTCAACAGGCCCTACCGTTTACTCTACACGCCATACCGTTTACTCTACACGCCATACCGTTTACTCTACACGCCCTACCGTTTACTCTACACGCCCTACCGTTTACTCTACACGCCCTACCGTTTACTCCACACGCCCTACCGTTTACTCTACACGCCATATCGTTTACTCTACACGCCATACCGTTTACTCTGCACGCCCTACCGTTCACTCTACACGCCCTGCCGTATACTCTACACGTCCTACCGTTTACTCCACACGCCCTACTGTTTACTCTTCACGCCCTACCGTTTACTCTACACGCCATACCGTTTACTCTGCACGCCCTATTGTTTACGGTAGACCCCCTACCGTTTACTGTAGAGGCCCTACCGTTTACGGTACACGACCTACCATTTACTGTACACGCCCTATCGTTTACTCTACACGCCCTTCCGTTTACGTCTCTCCGTTCAATCTGTTTACCCAACCGTTTACTCTACTGGCCCTACCTTTTACTCTACACGCCCTACCGTTTACTCTACACGCCCTACCGTTTACTCTACACGCCCCACCGTTTACTCTACACGCCCTACCGTTTACTCTACACGCCCTACCGTTTACTCTACACGCCCTACCGTTTACTCTACACGCCATATCGTATGCTCAACAGGCCCTACCGTTTACTCTACACGCCATACCGTTTACTCTACACGCCATATCGTATGCTCAACAGGCCCTACCGTTTACTCTACACGCCATACCGTTTACTCTACACGCCCTACCGTTTACTCTACACGCCATATCGTATGCTCAACAGGCCCTACCGTTTACTCTACACGCCATACCGTTTACTCTACACGCCATATCGTATGCTCAACAGGCCCTACCGTTTACTCTACACGCCCTACCGTTTACTCTACACGCCCTACCGTTTACTCTACACGCCCTACCGTTTACTCTACACGCCCTACCGTTTACTCTACACGCCCCACCGTTTACTCTACACGCCCTACCGTTTACTCTACACGCCCTACCGTTTACTCTACACGCCCTACCGTTTACTCTACACGCCATATCGTATGCTCAACAGGCCCTACCGTTTACTCTACACGCCATACCGTTTACTCTACACGCCATATCGTATGCTCAACAGGCCCTACCGTTTACTCTACACGCCATACCGTTTACTCTACACGCCCTACCGTTTACTCTACACGCCATATCGTATGCTCAACAGGCCCTACCGTTTACTCTACACGCCATACCGTTTACTCTACACGCCATATCGTATGCTCAACAGGCCCTACCGTTTACTCTACACGCCCTACCGTTTACTCCACACGCCCTACCGTTTACTCTACACGCCATATCGTTTACTCTACACGCCATACCGTTTACTCTACACGCCATACCGTTTACTCTACACGCCATACCGTTTACTCTGCACGCCCTACCGTTCACTCTACACGCCCTGCCGTATACTCTACACGTCCTACCGTTTACTCCACACGCCCTACTGTTTACTCTTCACGCCCTACCGTTTACTCTACACGCCATACCGTTTACTCTACACGCCATACCGTTTACTCTGCACGCCCTACCGTTCACTCTACACGCCCTGCCGTATACTCTACACGTCCTACCGTTTACTCCACACGCCCTACTGTTTACTCTTCACGCCCTACCGTTTACTCTACACGCCCTACCGTTTACTCTACACGCCCTACCGTTTACTCTTCACGCCCTACCGTTTACTCTACACGCCCTACCGTTTACTGTAGACCCCCTACTGTTTGCTGTAGAGGCCCTACCGTTTACGGTACACGACCTACCGTTTACTGTACACGCCCTACCGTTGGTGCCGATATTTGTGCAAATAATAGAGCCGATTAGTTTAGATTAGTTCAATAACAGTTGTCGCGGTGAAGAACTGTGACACACACGGGAGCGACTAAAGTGGACAGGTTCGGTTAGTGTATGTTGCTACAATTCCCTGATATGTGTACACAGTGATACACAGTGTAATAGATAATTAAAAAAATACGCGCTTACCTATTCCACTATCTTTGAGGATGAAGTTTAGATGAATGTTTGCGATGGTCTCAATTTTTGCACAGCAAATGAACCTAAACTGCTTGGTTACCACATTTTCCACCGATTACACTACCAACATACCGGTTATTATTATACGCCGAACAAATTAAGATACATTAAATTTACTTTTTTCTGTCATGTGTTTGTGGGTGTGTTTTTGTTTCATTTTTTGTTTCATTCATTTAATTCATGTGGCAAACTGCGTGTAATGGGCTTTTTAATTAACGGGTAACTTTCTATAAACCGCATTTCGGCTCTAGTTTTAACTACAAATAATTTTAGTCGAATACACTGCCATTACGAGTGTTAGTATCAGAGTTTGATAAAATTGAGATTCTGCAACTTGTGGTCATCCAAATAAGATGCAAGTTCAGGATGTCGTCTCCAGAAAACTGATAATGAATCGTAGAATTGCTCTTAAGTCCGTAATTTTAAAATTGTGAAGTGGTATTTATCAAGGCTTGGTTCCAATTGCATCCACGACGTTATTTACGTTGGCCAAATGGATATCTACCATTATGTCCGCATTTTCTAGAACATTTTGTGACCGAATTCAATAACGGGCGACTTGATATAGTGATTTATGATAAACAATTGATCATATCTTTTAAATTCCTTAACGCCGATAAGCATAATGTCGACTGAAATTTGTTAAGTAAACTGATGTAGGTGGGTTTATCTTTAATGTCTTTTTATGGATTTAACATTTTATGAGTTACATGATTTTAGTTTAATATTTTGGACGTTGTGGAAGTCAACAATGTGCCAACGTTATTGTTTCAGTACAATATACCCGCCTTCATTTCAACATATGAAATCAAAAACATTTATTTACCAACATTTGCTTTCTGTGATAGGAAGTCAAAAACAATCTTGTGCACAACTTCTTTGAATGTTAGGCAACTCTGCTATTGATATGAGGAAAGAAATGTAGCTCGCTTCGTTTACTTTATGCCGGAGCCTGTATAAATGCTTGTTGTAGCTCCAGTAAGAAAGAGTACGACTCGATCTTTAATCATTGAAATACTACAAATATTAGCCTCAACGCCTTTAGTTGATATTTCATACCGGTGAAACAATTTCTGGGCTTAGGTTGTCGGAATGGCTTGATTCGTTTGGTCGAATTTACAGTGAAAAGTTAACAAGCGCATTGATAAATTTTGTTTGAGTTAACGAACTAGATTCAAATTTATTTACTTATGTTAATTGAACGTTGAGATCACAGGAATACGTGTTTGAGGTAAGCTGAGATATCGGCTAAAGGCAAGTGGACGATAGACAATTGCTTGAATGAGAAGGTTTTCGACAGATGGTCAGGTAATTGCAGGCATTGAATTGTATCTAAATCTTCTTTAGAAAGAAAAACCATTCTAGCTGAAAGCATATATCATAGCCTATATCGGCCTGAAGTTATAACACATCTATGTTTAGAAAACAGACTTCCAGTTGAACATGCCGAAATTGAATTCGGCGCGAAAATTTCCAACAATTTACTCAATGGCCACGTTGATTGAAATGAATGCATAAATATTTTTACTAGTTTTCAATTCAGATTAGCCATCGAATAAATTGGGGCAAATTTCCGCGCGGAATTTAACTTCGGCAAGTCTGATAGTGAACATGTACGCCAATTTCCATAATGTGGGTTCATGGTGGCATTATTTTAACAAAACATTCTATTGGTGACAGTATGGTTTGTTGTACAAGTTGAAAACAATTAATTTGGACTCCACCAGGAGTTCAAGTAGCAACAAAATGAACTAATTTTGACGGTGCTCCGCTCGCATATTATCTTGTAGTGTGTCTATTCCTGTCTCAAATATACTGTTGATTAAAATGACAAATATTCTAGAAATGCAATAATGTACGGTGAAAATGGATGGGAGAACTTTAGGTGGAGGAGCGGCTAGTTTGTACTCGTCGGAGTTGCATATTTGTGTTGGTGACGCAAAGCAAATATTGATATTATTTTCAACGTGTTAAATAGTGTACAATCAATACAGTGTATATGTTCAATACACACATGTGTGTTTATTACGTGCCTGCACACGAAAGCTTACAACGACCTTCAAGATAATGGACTCACTGGATTGAATTTTGGTATAAAAAAGATGTGCATGGTTGAGGTAAAATGAGTGCATTTATGGTAAATTCGATGCAAAGGGTATATCTAGACATCCTCATATCTGTGTGTCAGGTCCTGGTTTTTTCGTTCACATCAAACTCTTGATAATCACTAATAACGATTAAAATAAAAATGTTCTTCTAGATTGTCACAAGAGCTCATGTCTGTCATTAATCATTCTGTTCATGGAATTCCAAATATTTGAGCTGCAGCAAGTTAACATTTACTTAGCCACATTTCGGCACGACAAATGAATATGCAAGTTCCGGGAACGGTTTATGAAATCTAGGGTTTACCGGGTCCCGACTCTGTTGGTGGAAGATGAAAATTGAAGGTAGTGATCTACAAGTAGAGAGTATTAATTACAAATCCACATTCAACTAATTTAGATTTGAAATTATTGGGACAGCAATGTTGACAAAGTGTGTATTCGAATCAAACAGCGTTTTCCGTTATCAGCAATATTGGATAAAGCTAACATCTTGGAATGAAATGTGACTTTGCTTAGTGAATGAGACGAATCGAAGAAGATGCATTAATGAATTCATAATTTGAACTATCGTGGTATAAACCAGACAGAAGTTAGTTAAAGACGGTTCTAATGTTTTGAGAATTGGATGCTTGAATGGATTACGTCTCGCTATTTGGTAATAATAATAATTAATGTTTGTTGTCTCGGATTAAAAATGTTTGATTACATATTTAAGGGACAAAGATATGACCATCTTCACGAAAAACTCTTTAAGATCGTTTCCCTCAAAAACGGAACTGGGTCACGCCTTTCAAAAGATTCCCAGAAACGACACTTAATGTACGAATTGTTCTGTAAGACCGTAAAATATATTTGAGGAGACGAATGTCACTTTATTTAGTCATTTTGACATCTCAATCGTTAATATTACTCCATTTTCTCCATTTGCTAAACAATAAATAATAATGTTGCAAACTAAAGAATTATTTATATCCTGAAAACATTTAACCTTAAGCACGCTCCTTTAATTTGCGAACGCACAATAAACTGTCCATCGTTGAACATGGGAAGGCAGTTTATAATTAGCAAACAAAGCAATCAATGCATACGAATAAATTGATTTATTGGACATTTCTTCAAATAATTCAGTGTTCTCACATTTCAATCTCTATTTGTAAATCTTTAGTCACGATTCTGTGTAATGAAATTTCATTAATTAATTGGAAACTAAGGCGTCTCGAAATTAATAAATTAATATTAGGTTCACACAAATGGAAAAATTATTTGTTTTAAATTGACTAATTAAAGTGAATTTTAACCGAGTAACAGGTACATCATCAATACTTCAACGCCACCAGAGAATATTGGCACGTCGTAATGAAGCACAAGGCTGAAGATGGATTGGCCTGTGCTATACTGAAGTAAGAAATAGTGAATATTTAAAATTGAAAATTGCCATCTTGTTTAACATTTTACAAGTTGCATATCGCAACAGAGCAAATTGACTTTTGATATATGCTTTGAGAATGATCGTATTAAAATTAACTAGTGACTTGCACGCCCTTATAAGTATTCTAACTGGCATGTCGAATTTGTCAGTGGTTTATTAAAAGTTTGAGTTTATTATTTATTTTAGAAAATAAAGTACTGCTCCCGAGAGCAGGTTCTATTTAGAAAAATTGTAATTCGCTCGTAATATTATCGTGATTTCGTAATATTATTTTCGTGTGAAGTGAAGTATTAATAGAATCTAAAGATGAACTATTATTCTTTATCCGAATTTTGATATTTAATAGGGAATTTCAAGACGGATTATTTACTATCTCATTTTATTTAGAGTTATGTTGGTATGATTTGTCCTTGGGTTACCTCTAATCATTGTCTTTTGGGAACGCAAACAATGCGAATGCATGGAAAACAACGGAGTAATTATAACTTATCCACAATATTTGTACCATCAATGGAGCAAGACATTCGCAACTTCTTTACGCACAACATAATTTTGGTGAGGCGGGACAATTTACGGAATTATACCGATTTAAAATCACTCTGATTTTAAAACTGTCAATTTTGCAGGACCATGTTACCCTACAAATTATCAACATCTCCGCGTCGCCAGTTACAATACTCATGTCCCAAAAGATTGATGTATTCCAGGTCGTTTATCTCGGCAATTATGATGTAGCCAGGGTGGGCACAGAGTGGGGTAGGGCAATACATGTATTACGCAGCTCCTCTCACTAATCTACGTAATATTAAAAGTCCGACTACGGCACTGTTATACATGTGTGTTTCAAGAGTTATGTGCTAGTTGAAGTTTAAAATGCATGAGATACAGTTAATGAGTTTAAGTCACAAAATAAAATTTAACCCATTTTGATCTCGGGTGCAGATATTAATTTTTACTCACTGTTGAACTGGAAGGAAATTGCACTTATGATAAAAACAGAGGTGAGATGAATGGACATTAGAACGAAGTCAGAGTTCATAAATGAAGGTTTAATTGCTGAAGGGTTTAAAGAAAATTTAAATTTCATAAATTGAACTATTGCTTTGGAACAATTATTTTAAAAGAAAATTATGAGAAGCGTCTTAATAATATAAGCCAGATAGAATGACACATTACGAAGCTTTTTCTTTAACAGCTGTGCAGAGAGGGGAAGCAGAGGTGACATTTGACAACTCATGGTGTAGCACGATTCCCTTGATCTAGCTACGTTACCGCCGATATGTAAAATTAATGTAAACAACAAGCGCATAGTACAACAATGCAATACAATTTTTTGTGGGAATAAATTTCAAGTCGTTTGGAATCAAGGCAGAAGACGATATCCTGTTCGCAGTTTTGATCACAATGATTTACTAAATAGTAAACTGACAAATATGTCGGAACGTGCAACAGCAAGAGCATACGTACATGAGCAGTTTAATTTATAGACCTTTTTGCAAATCATGATTAACTATTTTGCAAATATAGTTCGCTAAAGGCGCAATACGCCACGAAAAACCTGCTTAACAGCTAGAGGTTCCGTGGCCCACTTTGACAATACGGTCGTCTATTTTATTCAATCGACTCCAGTTGCTAATCTAACTGGCAATTGAAATATCAATTTATTTCCAAAATTACTTGTAGCTAATTGATATACCCTTTCCACAACCTTTGAATGTAGCGGTGCTAAATTCATTCGAGGTCACTGAAAAAAGTGACAAAGGAGATTAATAGGGGTGGAATTACATACCATATAGGAAAGACACAGATCCGACGTTTTTCTTTAATCATTGAAATGCTACAAATTTTTGCTTCAACGCCATCTGCTGATATCTTCATAATGGTTGAGCAATACCTGAACTTAGGTAGCACGAGATTGTTTTTGATGTTTAGTCGAAGCTGACATGTAAGTTCAAAAAGCATGGAATTAATGAGTTTGAGCTACAGAACTGGACTCAATTTTTTTGCGGAAAGTAAAGTTGATTCCAGGTTGAGCTGGTAGGAGACCAAGTGTGGTATTTGCTGAGATATCGGCTAAGCAAGTAGACATTAGAAAAAAGTCAGTTTGATTAGGCATATTTTTACTCAACACACCAACTCAAATCTTGGAATGATGTTCCTGCCAATGCAATAACGTCGGTTAATTCACTGGCATACAAAAAGATACAAAGAATGCAGTGCAATTTAATGTACACCGATGCTCACCGCTTCGGTCGACAGGCCGCAATGCGCTTCAGAATATGTGTCCGCCTCAGAAATTTACTCCAGGTCCATAGATGTCACATGAAATAAACTGATTGGATCTATCAAGTGGAGATAAAGTGGGAGCCCAACGAACTATTCCATATTTCTAATAATTCCTACGCATTTGATTCATGAGTGAATACGTTTAATCCAAAAAAATAAACGAATTCGATCCGTTCGATCCAAAAAATGTTACGCCAACAACAAGTGAGGAAGATACCGTTGATTACGTTCTGGTTTGTGGTGGAACATAAAAAAATGTTTTGCAATTTAAGACTAATTGAAGTAGATGCAAAGTAAACTAATTTTAACGGTGCCAATTTTGTATATTAACTACGTAAAATAGTGTGTATGTTGATGTCTCAAAAATACTGTTGATTTAAACGCCAGATATTCTGTATATGCTACAAAGTACGGTAATATGGATAGGAGCATGTTGAGTGACAGCGCTGCTAGTTCGTCCTGGTTGATGATTTTGACGGTTTCGCAAAGCATAATCTGATGTAGTTGATAATCTTATACTCACCGTTTGAAGTACTGTTCATTTAAAACAGTATATCTCAACCCAACGTCGCAATGCGGACCAAACATTTGATGATCTTATACTTGTCATGGATTCACCATTACAATTATTTAACTTGACAATGCGAGTGAAAAATGATTTTTCAAAAATAATATATAGTTGGCGTCCGATGTCGTACATAGAAACCCGTGGAATAAACTTAAGATTTGTCCGTAGACTCCGCCACCCTCGCCGGTGCTTTGTATCTGATTTCAACAAACGTTTGATATTGTTATTTGCGAACATTAAGGCGCACATGTTAATCAGAAAACTAATTTCATATTTACGACAAACTACGCTTAGTGTTCTAAAAAAAACTCATGGAGGCCAGCTTGTTGTTGTAAGATGATTGGGTGTCCTTGTGTAATACTGACGGTGAGAGGTTGTCAAATATGGAAAATTATAATAGAAAATGGAATGTAATCAGCTTATCTATGTGTGGCTTTTTGTTACGCAGACTTACAGTAAGTAATTGTCACCTGGTTATGTAATTTTGCCTGCATAGTGATTGGGAACATAAGCGACGTCTATGCTCGTCAAGTGACTAAAAGAAGTATTATTTTGCATCTTATGCATAAAAACAAAACTAGTGGTTCTGTTCTACTCCATGTCCTGTAAAATTATGAAATTAGTTTTCTCGGTCTTACAATGTTTAACTAAATAGTTTACAGACACGTATGGGGTCACGTCAAGGATAGACTTTCTGCGTATCCTACATATGTATTTCACTCATGTAAGAGAAATCTATTACGGATTTTTAGTCTTGGTCTAGTGCTCTTCGGGTACGGAGCTCAATCAGGTCTCGCTAAACTGGTTTGGTCAAAATGGCCTTCAATAGAAGGATAGTCAAAAGGGAAAATACGGCTATACTAAAAATTCTAGTGCGTCTAGAAGCAAAAATGAATAGAGTCGAAAGGAAAATCGATAAAATAAATTGCAATTACCGTCAAAGTGTGTCAAGTTGGTCAAGTCAAAGTGGCGGAATGGTAGAAGAAATTGACATGTGTAAGTTGAAAGTAGATGTGGATATTGAAGAGGAATTGAATAGTTTTAAAGTTAAATTTGGGGAAGAAATCAAGCAAATCCTTGTAGAAAGGGACAAGGAAGAAGACAAGAAAAGAAACATCATCATTTATGGTTTAGAGTTTGGTGACAAAAAGGAGCATGAGGCAGTGGCAAATTGTTTGGAAAGTTTGGGAGTGGAAATTGGAATTGACGAAATGAAAATTATTAGACGAAGCAATCGGCCGCGTTCTGTGTGCTTACTTCGCCTTAACACATTGGAGCAGAAAAGGAATGTGTTTAAAAACTGCTATAAACTGAAAACATTCAACACGAAAATTTCAATATGTGACGATTTAAAATTTTCTGAAAGACAATTGCGAAAAAATATGTTGCGTAGAAAAAGGGTTGAGAAGGAGATTCTAGATCAGATACAACCAACAAAAACTAGTTTCAAGGTGAACGAGAAGGAGAAATTGGGGGTTGCTGAGCATCTAGGCATTTCTGATGCAGAGAATGGTAGCTACGATGATTCTGATGACGTGGGTTCAACTGCAAGCGACAATACTGACAATGAGATTAATGAAGGGATTACATACCTGCAAAATGTTATGGACTATTGCCCAGTGGCTTTTCCAGGTAACATGATGAATAAAGAAATCGCAAGCGACGAGAGCGACAACGAGATTACTGAAGAAATTGCAGAGTTGGAAGACGTTATTATGAAAGAAGCAGCGGACCAGTCGAACAAAAAACCGGATTTCTTATGGAGAGATTATTGCCCAGTGGCTCACTCCAGTAAAATGTGTAACAAAGAGAGGATGGATCTTTCAGCCCATTCACATGGGGAGTTTATGAGAAGAGCGTATCGAACTACAGCGCAGCGGATAAGTAAGCAATGCAAAGGAGAAGAAAAAAGTGTGAAAATATCACTGAACTTCTTAGGGGAGATGAGGAATATAGCTAAACAAAATGTAGCATTACATTCAAAGTTTCTACCGAATAAGCCGATTACTTGCATATGTGGAGAATTGGACGGGCTAGGACATGTATCAACAAGGATAACGAACAAGCGAGGAATCAAGCATAATATATATTTGAAGGTTGTGGAAATATTATTAGATCTAATGAATGAGAGAAGAAGCGTGTTCGGAGAAGAGAATTGTGTATGTCTAGCAGATGAAATAGAAAACGAAATACTCAAATGGATTGACAGAGGCAAAGAAGGCAAGTTTTGTGCTGTTGCGTAGCAACGGGCAGCGGCCTTGACAGCAAATTAGGTATGAAGATGCAACAAAAGACGAAAAAGTAGAATTTTGCCTAAGGGCTTTTTACTAGCCTGTGTCTACCTGTCGCATTAATCTTGTATATATGTATATGTTTTTAATCTATTATTCGCACCAATATTAAAAAAACTCTTTACCCTAACTTTTATCAAAAACTTTTGTTAAGACTCAATGAAAATTAGAAATTGCCAATGTATTATGAAATTATTATTATTCTATTGTAAATTAGTACTATATTGAATGTTAAATCTATTATTAAGTAAGCAAAATTTGTAAAATGTTTTATGTAATATGTTTTTTGAACCGGTATCCATGGGCATTCCGAAGGATACTAAGCAATAAAATCAAATCAAATCAAAAAATCAATTACGGATTTTTAAATTATCCGTGCACAAGCGGTAGTTTATTTCTTTCTTGTCCTAAAATAGTGAATACCTAAGAATCTATTTGTAAACTTAATCCAGACAGAATGATACACGCACCGTACCTGAAAAGGGGTTTGCAATTGGATTTGGCGTCTTCAATCTCACATTGGAATTAATTAAGCGTGATTTATTCAGTATCTTGTAGATTAGCCGACATCATATTGTTTGATTGACTTACGATTAGTTTAATTTCCCACAACGATGTTTCATTCAGATTTAGTGTCAAACCTTAACTAAAAATGAAATTTTGATGAATTCCTAGCTATGTTCAAAAGTACAGAACCAAATGAAATGATCTATATAATCACGAAACACAATAATTCCAGATTTATTTTCTCTTTCGGACTCTGTGATTTAAATTTAGGATAGGTTTAAATTTCGAAACAATTTTCAACAAACGTCTTTCATGGGTCAATTATAAAATTATAATTTTATGGTTACCCATTGCTTGTGATATCTTTTACACGATACAAATTAATTCATCATATATTTCTTGATATTCTTTTAACACTAAACTTTAGCAAATCTCTTGCAAAGAAAGCCATGTTATATCTTGAACGTCACCAATCATTATTTTAAGCTTGTTAGAATTAAATGTTAGTACAGGTGGATAGTTCGCATCTATGTTTGTGATGTAGTTGAAGCTCAATATGAAATGTTACTATGAAGTTTATTATTATTATTCGGCGCAAAAATTGATACAAGGTACATCACAGAAAATGGATAATCCTGCCAATATAGCATTCCGAATTTAATTACTTGAATGAATCTGAGCTGTCTTGTAATGCGCACATTTAGTGCTTGCGGTTTGCATAATTTAAATTGATAAATATTGTGTGACATTCTGGACATTAAAATCATAAACTCCTTGAATACCACTGCACAGCTGTTAATTTTGTAACGTTTTTTTTACCTTAAAACACCTCCATCGTAAAATTCTTCGCCGACATCAAAGATTACTTGGACAGATGGAACGTAAACTGATTTGTGATTTAGATTTATTCATCATAGATACCATGAGATTTTATTAGACATTAGGAAGTACTTTTCGAAATATGTACTGTCTACACTTAAATGTCACCATTTCTTATTTCAAGCTTGTTGGAATTATAAGCCAACACAGGTAGTCAAAAGCCCATCAGCTAATTTAGTTTCAACCTCTGTTCACGGTTCTTGAGTTTAAAGCAACCAAGAGGTTTCATTGTTCTAAACTCATTCGTCCCAAAATGAGCATAATATACTCACGTAGATTCTCTCTCCTCACGTTTTTACACATGGGGTTCATCGAGCCGCAACTTATAAATTAAGGAAATGTTTGCATGTGACGAATTTTAAAATTCTTTTCCTTGTCCGGTAATCTTGGAAATAAATAATAGCGAATTTACTACTTCAACGAATTTGCATGATCTTGTAATATTTTATTTGCGGATGTACATTACCTCAACTGGACATCGTGATGCTGAGAGGATTTAGCCTAACCCAAATTGCATTGCTCGCCTCCATAAAAGTGGAAAGTAGTGTTGAATATGGGAAGGAATGATGAAACATGCCCGTGCATTACACATTCTTTAAAGAATGTGTAATTGAACGAACGGCAAGTAATTCTTTGAACAGTACTCTTTACTGTTAGTTGACCGCAACTGTTAAGCGAACAATTAAAAATAGCAAATAATAATTTTACCAAAATATGATTAATGGTGGTGGTGGACACAATATTATGTTTTGACGAGCTTAATTAAAATGTTCTCGATTATCACCAGTGCTTATCGCGGAAAATAATCAGTTTTATCCTAAAATTCCATCAGTTTATACTTTTGTAGCATATACTTTTATAGCATTTCGGCGCCACGAATTCAGATACCAGCCCGGGGAGGGTTTCATGAATTTTTAGGTAAATCACTTCCGGCTGATTTAAGTAGACGATAAAGTTTGGTAGTTAGGATCTACAAGATTAGGTCATTAATTTCATACCTATCTATATTCATTTAATTTCAATGTGAGATTGTTGAGACAGCAGTGTTGATCAAATGTCTAATTGGAAGGAGACAGCTGGTACGGGAAATCAGGAATATTGTGTAAAATGGACACTAGAACGAAATCAGAATTTTATCAGTTATATTGTAGTGGTTCAAATGGAATAAATAATTGATAATTTGAATTATGTATCAAATAGAGACGACATTTGTCGAAGTCGAGCTGAATATATTTGTTCATAACGCACCGATGATGAACAAATGGCAACCGTTACGCAAATTTTGTAGTCTCGATCGAATAATGTGATTTCAACACTGCAGTGTTTATTTTCATGTATTATAAATATTATATAATTACCAGGTCATCGTGTTCATTGTCTTGATCATCTTGTTTATTGTGCTGATTATCACTTTCATTGTGTTAAGTCTTAACTAAACACTTAACTATTTATCCGACGACTATGTGACTATCTCAACGACAAGCTCTCCGCAAAAACTGCTTCACTCATTAAATATACATCTATATTGCTTTCCAAATTAGCCTTCCACAAAACGTATTCTAATTATCTATTAACATGCAATTGTAATGAAGCAATATCAATGCAGTAGAAAACAAATCAAAGTTTGTTTGAACTGACAATTTTGTAAATATTAACAATTTATTATCAACAATCAGTTGTTAAATAATACAATCAAAATTCCACTTTCAAATAGCGACACCTCAAAAGGCCACACTAATAAAGGCCACGTTTCCTAAAATGTAACTAACTGTAAGAAATTTGTAGGACTGAAAATTCATTATATTTATGCCATTGATAAAAGTTTCCCTGTATCTGCAATTTTTAGCCCAAACTCTCCACTTGGTTCCTTTCCACTTAATTAGATTATAAGTATTAATTATGAAGGGGACAAGTATGTGAATAATTGTTATGATTTCAACAACACCGCGAGTGACAACTTATACGCTCGGTTGATAATTCATGGACAAAGGTATATAAGTTGCCCCCGACCATGTTTATAGTTGAGAAAACTGCGCGCTTCTTAGCCTGTGGTATTGGGAGTAAGTTACTTATTCTCATCATACATATTATCACCTTTGAGCAATAAGTTGATAAGATGTACGCCGATGTACATCAAAATACATCAAGTGAAATACCACAAATAGATATGCTCGATTTACTTAATCGCAAGCAAATTGTTTGGAACAATTTTAAATCATCAGGTGATGAATTGTCTTCTGATTCTTCGGCTGTGGCGTTCGTAATTCGACTTGCTATTCCATTTATTGGTAATACAAAAGCGTATTGGAGAGCGGAATGAATGATCAAACTGGTTATGCATTATTGTGTTTTTGTATTTTTTGCCTGTAGAAAGCATGTACGCCATTTTGAATAATGCATTTGTATAGCAAAACGGTCTTCACTAAAAATGAACTTGAGTTCTACTGGTTTGTCGGAGATTTCCAGTGTTTGAAATTTATCTTCAGTTCAGCCCGTCAATAAAGAAATTAATTTTTGATGCAAAATCATTCTCATACAGAATTTCTTGTATTATCTTTATATTTAAATTCATGCATATGGTCAATACATATGCATGGTCATGCAGCTCACTCTAGCAACTGCATTCACAACAATTATCTGATATATTATTATAATTAAGTTAATTTGTATGTAAATGAATTGTATGTAATTAAATACAAGCCCATTTTTAATATTCAAATAGTGTGATAACTATATATACATTTTTACAGATATTGACTTGAATTTTCATTTAGATATAATTCCTTTATTCTATGCAGCGTATGACGACATTTAACTGATGGATCTCTGATTTCTGCGGAATCAAGAGAATAAAAATAGGGCATCGTATTGTGCAAACATACAATGGAATATTGTTTTGAAGAGATTTTTTCGATGGACAATTATATACGAACTAGTAAGGTGTAACCTTTAATATATAACTACCGGAAGAGTGAAGTATGCCCAAATCACAAATTAGGTATGTATTCGACCGTTATACTACGTTAGTGAACCTCAAATTGAACATCTCCACCGATTTGTGGAATAAAAAATTTTGACACCTGGTGACCCCTCTACTTCTACCCCCCACCCAGACACCATTTTACCGATTTGACCAATGGTCCATTGACAAAAAATTATCCTAATTAACTCCTCTATCTATTTATATAATAAAAAATTTCACGCCTGGGTCAACCCCACCACCCCCCACATCGACCACCATACTTCCGGTCAATGACGAGGTACATGGCTGAAAATCAATAGGGAAGGTCCTCATGGGCCAATGTATTTGTGTTCCAAATTTGAGCCAAATCGGTCAACTTGAACGGAAGTTAGAGTGGATACGGACACACAGACAGACAGACAGACAGACAGACAAACAGATCAATCGCTATAACTACCTTTCAAGCATTTCATGCTTCCGGTAGTTAATAACGGTTTAGTTTTACTCTCTTGCAGATGTTGCTGGAATGATAACTAAGTTTGATACATCCACTCTGTGCAGATCGGAGTTGTGTGAGATGATTATTATTCATGAATCAAATACCAAGATCAGTGGTTACTAATTGGGGATCTTGGAAGTTATATTCTTCCACATTTTTCGGTACGCTGAAAGGAAGACTTTTCAGTTTTGCGGGAAAGATCTATAGACGTATAGGAGTATCTTTGCTCTAGACAAATCGCTTTCGAAAGTTCAACTGCTTTGCTTATTTTGGAATCATTTGACATTTCTTGAGAGTTACCATTCTTTAGTAAACAAACGGCAGGAACCACACGTTGAGGAATGCGTACTTTTCCTGATCCCAATGAAGTGATAGCTGACGGAAATTTGTGAAAGTTTTAAACTCAGCCTCTGGGAGGCATCCATTAACAAAGTTTTTTGTGCGATACGTTGCATGCGTTAATGTTGATGAAAGGTCCAATATATCCGTACTGCTGATAGTGTTTTCGAAACACCATCTGCGTATCCGTTAAGCCGAGAATCTAGAGGGAGAAATCCTTTTCAAAAGCCGTGATGTCGTTGTGAGATCCGTGCATGACGTTGTTAATGCTCGGGTTGGTAAATATCGGTAGAAATGATTCCATCTTCTCGAAGAGCTCCAGAGGATCGGCAAAGTACACAGATCTGTGAACTTCGTCAAACATCTGGAGCTGACTGGTGATGCCACGATAACGGCACACACTATTGCCTTCAATGTCAAAGAACAGGTGATCGTGTTTATCCAAATTTTCATTTAGTGACTTCAGTATCTTTTCAGAGTCAACCCAGATCGGTGTGTAGTTTTCTTCTCCGTTCCAATTCTGTGTCATAGATGCTGCAGCTTGCAATATTTTTTCACACGTCATTTTATAATCATCCGGAATTTGGAAGTGTTGAATCTGGATTGGTTTTCTTTGTCTTATGAAATGAAAAATCACATACGGGGTCCGCGTTCCCGTTTCGTGGTTTTGGGATGAATACGCTAGCAGTATTAGCTTTAATGATATTTCTGTACGTAAAATCATTACGTGGTTTTCCATAATATGGCAGCCTGGTTCAATCGTGTTGAAGGAAGACCTATTGCTGAGTTTTTGGTTTGTCGGGGCTTCAGGTTGGGTGGTATGAAATCTAACTTTAATTTTAGCTACAATACAATGAAACTTGTACTGTACGCACACAATCGAAGTAAATTAGCAGTTACGTTTCTTTTGCTTTTGTGTATATGAAAGATATGTATTTTAAAAGTGCTGAAGCTATTGATTTGGTGGTCTGTCAAGTAAAAATATTTTCAACCATTTTAAATCCGTTATCTATATCATGTAAATATTTTCGTACAATATAACTATATCTAAATTCACAGCAAATTATGCCTACAATATTGCGAATGACATTTCCTGTGACAAGTTATCGTATCGTAGAAAAATGAGACAAATACATCTTTCCTTTTCTCAGAGAATATTGGGTCCGCTCTGACGTATTATTGAAGCCTTATTCTTGGACAGGCAAGGTGAAGAACGCAAACAGAATGTACGGTTATGACAATTTAAAGCAATATGTTACTGCAAACATCCTCTTTCGGCGTTGATGCAATATAGTTCAGTGAACACCAATCATTCAGATATTGAAAGTCTATAAAGTCGATTTCATAATTCCAACAATTTTTGTTTAAGTAAAGCAAATATCCCTCAAAGACGGACATAATGTTTTCAGAGTGAAGAATAATTGGCATTCATCAAGCAAATTTTGTGATAGTGGAGTAATGCGATTTCAATGCCATCAATTATAATTTCCATGCAATAAGAATTTTGTAAGAGGCAGATAAGTCGTCGACTACAATATCTTTAGGAATGGAATTACCTGAAGCAATTCTGTACAAGACCTACTATTCCCCAAAAAAGAAGGATCTGAAAACTCGTCGTTAGAATTTTCTACAATTTTGTGTACTTAATCTGAAGAATATTACACATGTAATACCAAAATTATAGGTCGATAGCTTTTATATATTTCGAATTATTATGTTTTAGCGGCACGATATTTTGCATTAGAGTATAAAATTACAATACCAAATATACGGTTTTTTAATGGAGTAATGTACAAAAATTTTTGTCCGAAACCCTAATTATTCAAAAAAAAAAAAAAAAAAAAAAAAAAAAAGAAGACATTTTTGCGTTTTCGACGGAGGAATTTACATCCGCAGCCGCAGCAACGAAATTGAAGAAGCACAGTGAAATCGAGAATTTGTAAATGTGATAATTAGACTTGATAGAAATCATGTAAACGCTGTAATGGTATGGTCCAAAAATCCGAAAAGCCAAAATTCCGAAAAGCCAAAAATCCGGAAAGTCAACAATAGTGTGATAATCCTGCTTCCGTTTCTACAATCTACAACAAAAACTGTTGGAAATAGGAACGTAATATTTTCCGCAGCGCTTCAGTCATTTTAAGTGATATTTGATAAGAATTCAAGCATAAATTGTTCAGTTTCCAAAAGATTCTGACGGAGCGTGTCGAGTTGGCAAATAGTGACACATTACCGACATATATTACCCAAATTTCAAACATGCTGTGTCATTGCAAACTTAAATTGCTAATGTAATGTCCCTCATTCGTTTATGTCATTACAAATTTGAAATTAAGCTGATACTGACTTTGAGCACTCCGATCTTGATTTTTTTAAATTTTAGCTGCCATTGGTAAAGATATACATTTTGAACGTTCTGACGCCACATGTTAATATAGTCATGCCAGGAAACTTTTAAGCATGCCCAGGTATTTCGTTGCCATTTGTTCGTAAGAAGGTTTTATCATTTGCGCCTTAAACGAGTTTGAAAGTTATTTAGTGAGCTTTGTTTGTGAATGTTAGAATGGCAGTGACATTGTAAACTGAACTGGATCCTCATGGCAACCTAGTTTTGCGATGATTCGTGAGTATATGCTAAAGGCCACATGTTGATTTTGAATTATTTAAATCATATCTTAAGTTATTTTTTGATATAGCTGAAACCCAAAAAGCCAAAAGATGAAAGATGAGAGAGCCAGCATTGGCATACGCTCCGGAGGTCCTTCATACTCATAATTGGAATACCCGCTGTAAATTTATTTTTTACTCTCTATAAAAACAGTTGCTTCGCCAATTCTCAAATATTTCGACGAAATATATGAACACGTCCAGTGGTACCATTACAACTTCGAACTTCCAATACTTGATACGAGTTACCTCACTTAACATGTAGTCATTCCGACACCTATATGTTAACTAGTGGGGTTGAAATAACAACATGTTTGTTGACTCGTTGTTACCAAAATTTATCGAATTTCAAGATCAGAATGGTTATTGTTCTCGGCAAACTGTTTAGGATATCTGGGAAACCGCTAAGCTGAACATCATTTTAGACTCGATTGCCATGATTCGAAATTGCGTCCACGGTAGTCCAAGAAGAAAGCTTCCTGAAACCCTTATTAGATATATTTTGATATAAATGAAAAACAAATCAGCATTCTCATTCTTTCATTGTGTTGTCATTGTGTTTTAAATTTTGATAACCATTCTCTGTAATGACGTTTGGTTAATTAAAAAGAAATTAAAGCTTCTGACCTTAATAAACAAATACTTGATTCACACGGCTGAAAAGACTGATATTGATTAAGCAATTAAAGTGAGCAATAACGGATAAAAAATATATTGTCAATATTTCAACGCCATAAGTTGATGCATTGATTCAATTCGTTTGTTTCGAACCCCACAAGATTAAACACGCCCCTTTGGCCTACCCGGAATGTTCTAGACAAATGGTGACATAATAGTTTTTGCAACAAGTCTCTCAATCGACAAATTTGAATTTGTATAATATTCTGTTTCTATTTACGTAATTGCAAATATTTTTAAAGTAGCTGATTAGTTACAGTTTTCAATTTTAATTGTCTTATAAGTATAAGAACGGAACTCAGTTGTCTCGAAGCAGTTAAAAGCAACGTCGCGTTAGTACTTTTCCACAATGGAACTCCCCAATCCATGTGGTTTGCGAAATGTGTAATCTTACGAAATTAAATTAAAAACTAAAATTCAAGAAAATGGAGGCAAAATCGCAAAAAAATAATCATCTCTTAGGCATTGGTAATTAGCAAACAATCCATAATGTTGAAGCATTGTACCGAGTTTTAATCAATGGAATTTTAACATTTTCCCTTTTTTCCTGGCATGGAGTACGCAGGCCGATTAATAATAAATCATAATAATACCTTATTTGTTCAATGAAATGAAATTCTCGGCCAGCTTAAAATTTTTAAAACCATAAATAACCTCACTTAAATATACTTATAAAATACTTTATGTGGAAACGTATCTTATTAGGCACAACACCGGGCAACTGAAGCGAAATCACCAATTGTATCATTCCAAACTAACGACAGAATTTCTAAAAATGTTCTCAACATTTTAAAGGAAGATGTGCAAACCCAGTAAAGTTCAATCGAATAATGTCGATTAATTTGCCTTCGTAATATTATATATTGATATAATTTTCACATTTCTGAGATAAGTATTTATTACATGTCATATTCAAGAGGCTGAGACAGTTATCATGTGTAAATTAACAAGTACCTGTAATAAATCTATAGACTGAACGTTTAGTCCAAAATCCGAACCTGACATTTTACAAAGTCAAAACTTGCTCAATTGACTTGCTCAATCTCAATTGACTCTGGTCAGTAGCCGCCAATTGACAACGGAATGGTATGATATCTTTATGAAATGCAAAACAGATATAAAGATACATTCAAAGGATGAAATGGCGAACACAGAGTAAAAAATGAGTTACTTTTGAAATAAGATATGTTTGAAAAAATCAATTCCTATTTAATATCATTTGCATTTAACATGGCACATGTGTATGTTAATGCGTAGTTTAACGTCAATAAGTTTAATATCGGACAACGGTGTATTTTGTTAACTAAAAGGTGGTCTGTGACCTAGCAGGCGGTTGTTTGATAAAACTTTGGTGAAACTAACGTATGCGAAGTACCAGCGAAGGGAAGTTGCTCTGCTATAACAAAGTGAACTTGAAGCAAGTATGTACAAAAATAAAATTGGAATTGTGATCTCCAGCCATAAGTGGCAATCATGCACGGAAACAACTTAAGTATGCTAAATCTAAGCAGTTTAATGCTATCTTGTAGAAATCGTAATCTAAATAAAATTTTACGAAAACTAGGTTTATGCTTAATTTATGATTTCAATAGGTAGTTTCTGTTGAATATTGGCAATTAAATTACTATTCTCAAAAGCGGATAAACATTTTCAGACACTTGAAATTTTATCTCTGTAAATTTACTTAGCGTATTATAATTCAAGTCTCCTAAGTACCAAAATGATATTGTAATAAAAACGCACAACCTAGGTTCATTCATCACAGATATCTTGAGACTAAAGTTAATTCCATGCAAAATATGGCCTGTCAGTACTTGAACGTCACAAGTCTGTATTTCAAGCTTGTTGAAGGTAAATATAAACAAAGGTCATAATTCATTTCTCCGGTATTAAGCAGGTTGAAGCTAAAAATGAAAATCTATAATTGCAGTTACATTGCTTTATCTGTCAAAGCGAAAGGCGATAAGATAAAAAACAAGATAAAAATAGAATTATGAAGTGCCTAATTGTGAACATTCATTGAAATAGCATTTGAATTCAATAATAGTTACTGGAACTATGTCGTCAAAATTGATGGTGACAATGCGTATATTTGTAACATGCGAAAGCCAGAACTCGGAAATACGGAACTTAAAATATTTTTATCCCCATCCATTCGTACCATAACTCCAAGGTACGAGTTCCTGCATTTCAGATCAATTTTTTTCGATCAAATTCGAAAAAATTTAAAAAACCAAGAAAAGTACTAGTTAAATTTTTTGTGCTGAATTCGATACAAAAGAGATTTTGGTCCTACCTATAATATTTTTTGCTGTAGGACAGATCTGCCGAGACCACTTTTGGATGCATTTTGACCCGTAGCACACGTAAATGATGGGTCAGAGGTCAAAGCAAGTCGCAAATGCATTTCTACTTATATACTCTTCCATGAAATGCGGAAGGCTATTTGTTTTGAACATGCTCGGATATGACCTTCCGAAATGTATAGACCTGCTCTGTATGTAGTTAGGACTAGTCAATAGAATTAAGTAAAATATTTCTGATTTACTTATCATGAATGTGACTGCATATAGTCGCTTCTGTAAGTTGTGATGCCTGAATTGAGTTAGCTCAATTAAGAACCTCTAAAATTGGAAAGGTCTTATCGACTCACTTCCGACTTGTTATAATTGTGAACCTCGTTAACAATTTTCCTTCGAAATTATTAGCGTCATAATGTAATAAACTCGCACAAGTAGAGAGCGTAATCAGTTTGTATTATCTTATCTCACGAAACAATTTCTAAGTTTGAGGCTTAAAGTTAATTTAATTTTAGGAAAACCCCGGGCTATTCCGACTTCATCTCTAAAGCCTCTTGTTACTAACTTACAAAGAAGACACACTCAAAACCTGTGCTCAGAATATTTTCATTGTTTCACTTTCAAACGTAGCGTCTTCTATGTTAGCCATTTTCTGATAGCAGAATCAATGTTCCCTTTTCCAATATCTCAACTATGCATCATTAAGTAGAAATTCATGGAGCGTAAAATTTACGTAACAATTTACATTCTATGAGTGGAATTGGAAGGAATGTGTATCATTATGAATTTACACAAACTCATTTTATGCTAAACTGGTTTCATAAAACAGCACTCATTTTTAGTATGTGTAATTTATTAAAATCGTGGACAATTGCATTCAAAATGGTAAATACATCATCCATGTATACTAGCGAATCCCCCTTTAATACAGCAAATCCAATCAAATTAAAAAAACTATACTAATATTACCCATATTTGAGGTGCGTAGAAAAAGCCTACGACCAATTGGAATTAAGGAGCTTTGCATATATTTAGGCTGACATTGAAACTGAACTGCAAACTTGGGCACAAAATTGGCTTTACATCGGAAGGAGATGTCAATATTTTTTAAATATTTCATCGAAAACTCAGCCTACAGTTAGAAAACGATGTTTACAAAATAAATACGTAGGGGCAAATAGTATCGGATCGATTAGTCAATTTAATAATTTTTTTACAACGACTTCTTGTGATGGTTTAGATATTGGGAAATACTAAGTAAGGGAACAGTCTCGCTTTATTTTGTGGTCATATGGGCATTAAATTTCATACACGCGTAGTCGATGTACAACAATCCCTTTGTTCCTGGCAAAAACATGATCGATTGAAATGGTAAACGGTCGACAAAGTCATGTACCAAAATACAATTTGTTTAAGATTAGCGTCCAATACGGATCATCGGTGTGGGCGGGAAGCTGTAATCGAAGTAGGTCAATAATCGTCGGATTCCAGAGAATTATTTGCTCTGATAAAGTATTGCTTGATACTATGGAGGCAAGTAATTAATATGGTATAGACAATAGATGATACTAAGTAATGTATAAGGTTTTTGATTGTCAATAGAAGCCCGTCTATGGGTGCTTATAATTGTTTTTGATTGCACAAGGTAGATATTTTGTTAACTCCTAAATAACTTTTGCCAAGGGTTAAGGGTGATAACTGATATTTAAATAGATATATATTCACTAAATATTCATTAAATAGATATAACTCACCCTCATTACCAGCTCCATAGATTGAGAGCATATTTCAGAAATTGAAACTTTTGACGTGTCCTACAACAACTATATTTACAAAATCTTCGGTTTCATTTCTGAACGTCTTGAAGAATGGTACGGGCAATATCCTTGCCAAATTTAAGCCCATTCCGATGAAAGTGGTGGACGAAGACTGTGTCCACTGAAAGAGCTAGTTTTTCTCAACGTACCCCGTGAAATCACATTTTCGAAAACAAACCACCTGTGCAAACCAGACATCATTTTACTCAAGCAACATTGCTGCAGCATTAACTTGTAACTTTCAAACACCTGTTCCATTTCAAACTATGTGTTTTATGGAGTTACTGGATCTGTGAAGTCGTTAACGCTTTACCTTTGGGCCGGCCTTGTCACAACACACATGCATTTTTAATGAAATTTTAAATACAATTGCTTCCATGTACAATATTTAGCATTAGCTCACTAATAACGAAAAACATATTTGCTCGTGATGTTACATAGATTCTAGTATCAACAGGTCAGTGTAATGCAATTTAAGCAGTTCAACGTCGCGGGAGGACATATTCCACTTCGAAAAGTAATGTAGAAGTTCAAATAGAAATGTACTCGAGGTGAAATGGGTTTTGTTCACATCTTCAACATGAAGGGTCGCAATTGTATTTGGGGTTATTGGGATGGCGACGTCACTGAAACAAAAACTCGAAGGAAATCGACTTTGTGTAGTATGGCAAATAATGCTGAGGCTTCCCATCGCAAAATCATGAAGCTTATCTGGCATTTCAAATTAGCTTTCCATGCACTTTTATTGTCAAAAAACCAACAATCCATATTATAATAGACCCTGAAAACAGAACTGACAAACCGTTGACAATTCAGTCGTCAATGTAACTCAACTGACTGCATTTGCTATATCCTAGACGCTATTACTGTATAAAAATGGCACCAGATTTGCACGCTAAAAGTATGCAACCTTGAGCACCCTTATTAAATTTGCTAATGAACAATAATTTGAGTCCACCAGCAACGCTTTTGAGTCCATAATTTTACAATTGTCAAAGCGGTATCCATAAAACGATTGGTTCCATTGCAACGATTAAGATATTGCCCTTGATCGAATGAACATCTACAATGCCATTGTGTTGATATTTTCTAGAGGCAATGTGTGACTGAATTCAGCAACGGGAGATATGTAATTTCGCAATTTATGATATCATGGAAACCAATGCAACGATAACGACTCTTCAATTCTTTAACGCAAAAAAAACATTATGTCGCCCGATATTCTTTATGTAAACTAAGCCAGTTCGCACGATCCTTTCGGTTATATGAGCTAAAAAATTCTAATTTGCGGGTTAGATAATTTCAGTTTAATTTGTTCGACGTTCAGTAAGTCATTAATGTGGCAACGTTTTTGTTTCAGTAGAATATGCCCACCTTCTTTTCAACATATAAAATCCATAACATTAGTGGTTTAGCAATACCTATTATCAAAATCAATCTTGTGCACAACTTCTTTGGATGTTACCCAAGTATTTTATAGACATCAGAAAAGATAAAAATTCGTTTACTTCATGCTGAAACATGTATAAATGCTTGTATAAACATATTATATTAAACTAAATACTAAATAAACTAAATAAAACTTCGATACCCTAAGCCATTCATGTACATGAAACACCTTCTGTTAGATTGATTCACAAGTGTTGGTAATGATAATAATGACGTCTCGGTTATCAAATATAATTGTCATCCTCGGTGCAGCATCACAGTCTCCATTCTGTTTCTCATCTCTGAAAAAGTTGGTGACAATTTTCTTCTTTACCGATTCAGGTGCAAAATATCAAGGATAAAAGCGTCGCTTTCACAAATTGAGATTTCTCCAAAGCAAAACAAACCACTAGCAAATTGTTCCATATTGATAATCATCATTGGCCCAAATCACAATCCGTTTCGATTTCGTCAGTAGTTCCGGCACTTTGGCGACATGGTCTAGTTTGACCACTTGTGTTGAGATTTAAATTTGAGAGTTAAATTATTTTAATTAAATTTTCTAGACGCTCTGTAAGTCGTAAACACGGAAACGCGTTTGTTTCTGTATTGTACGCCGGCGTCCTTTCTACATATGAAATCTACAACATGTATTTTAGCAAAGCATGCTATCGTTGATTGAAAATGAAAAAAAAAGTCTTGCGCATAACTCGTTGGACGTTACACAAATATTTTAGACAAGAGAAAAGAAATGTACCATGCTTCGTTTGCTTCATGCTGGAACATGTGTAATTGATTGTATTAGCTATGGTAATAAAGAATCCGACCCCGGATTTAATCATTGAAAGGCTACAATTTTAGCTTCAACGCCAACAGTTGATATTTTCATGCCGGTGAAATAAAATCTGAGCGTAGGTTGACGGCGGTTATTCTGCTGATTTAGTTAAAGTTGCTTTGTAATTTTCAAATACAATGTGTTTCAAAATCAAATTTTCAAATGTAGTACATTAAAATAGTTTTAGTTATAGAACTAGACCCAAATATGTTTCCCACTTTGCGGAAAGTAATGTTGATTGAATGTTGAGCTGGCTAGAAACCAAGTTTGGCATTAGCTGAGAAATCGGTTAATGCAGGTGAACGTTAGCAAAAAAATCAGTTAGTTCAGACATTTTATTTGCATATTTTATTCAGACATCTTTTTACTCAACAAACGCCTCGTCAAAGCTTAGAGCAATGGCTCAAACAGAAACATAGATCACTAAATCAAACCTTACATTGCTCTTTCTTCCAATTAGGGGGCTACGGTAATAACGGCGTTTTATTAGCTACATCCGAAAAATGCAATTTCATCGATCGCATATCGATGCCCACCATTTCACTTCACAGGCCGCTATGCGCCCCAGAGTATGTGCAAAACTTATCTTGCATTGGTCCTTGTCCTGCACTTCCAATCTCTTTGCTACACTAATAACGGCGCTTAATTAACTAACATTAAAAAAGATGCAAACGAATGCAATTTCATGAAACGCGACCCTATGTGTGAAACTTATTCGAGATCCAGGGAAGTCACGCGAAGAAATTTGGTAGGATCCGTCAAGTGATGGAAAAGAGGGAGCGGAACAAATTTTATTCAATTATTCTGATATTAACTGCGCATTTGATTAAGAAAATCCTGCAGGTCGCATCAGAAAATATTGCGTTTCACCGCGTATGATGTTGGGAATAAGTAGTTTGCTTATAAGTTTTCTAGATCCGATAATATTAGTTATATATTTCGTCTAATCCGACAAATAAATGTATTCGATCGGTTGAATCAAAAAATATTACGTCACCAACAAGTAAGGAATTATCTTTGACGCTATGGTCCTGACAAGACTATATTGGTCCTACTTCTAATTCCATTTATTTCTATGAGGTCGGCGTATGACAAAGTTGAATGAATACTCAAATTGAATTTTTGATACTTGTATCTACAGAGAACATGTACGCCAGTCCTCATAATATGGCTTCACGGTGGAATTAGATTAAATATAGATTCACTATCCACCGTTTCGTTAGTTCTAGAACTTAAGAGAAATATTTTGGATTTTAACAGGAGTTCAAGTAACAGAAAAATAAAATTATTTTGACTGTTCTCCGTTCGTATACTGTTAACGTAAAATAGCGTTTCTGTCTCGAAACTACTGTTGATTTTATAGGTAAATATTCTGTAAATGCAACACAGCACGGTTAATATTGATGAGAGAACTCATATTCATGTCATGGATATGACTTTAGATCTAAGAGTCACCATCAAAATTGAGGTGAAATGTTATTGTGTTTAGAGGCAAACGTTCACAAAGACTGACGAATAGATGATTTACAATAGCTACCTTTAGGAGCATTTCGTGCTTCCGGTAGTGAATAAAAAGCAAGCTCATTCCCACGACCTCAAATTCTGCTATTTTCCCCTCTAAGATTAAAAAATTGGCAGTAGTTATATTTGATTCTGTATACCGGACCAACACATCTATTACATGAAGATGTAATGCACAATAGCAATTCTGGACAAGTTACCTCCCCACTTATGTCCATTATATATTGCATTTACGTTCAACCATATCTTACAATACAAGAGACATTTTAAATTCTCACCTGCTTAGAAAATTTGGCCCTGCATTATGATTTGGCATATAAGCGACGCAGTTGTTCATCAAGTGACTCATGAAGTATTATTTTGCATTTTTGTGCAAAAGCACAAAATTATGATTTACGTCCTGCTTCATAGGAGATAATTCGGAAAAGATAATTCATAGGAGATAATTTATAGGAGATTTATTGAGATTTCAAATACTGAACTGTAGCAAATACCTAGAGAAGTATATCGTTTTACCACTTGAACGACATCCATCACTATGTTTCGCATTCAGGAATTAAATGTGAGTGTAGGTAGAACCTCCACAGTTTATTGCTCTGATGCCAGTTGAAGTTCCACATGGAATGATGGTATAGAGTATATCGTTATTATTGGGAGCTAACAGTGGGGTTAATTAAACACCAGCAAATGGAAAACGGATAATCTTTCAAATAAAACATTCCAAATGTAAGTGCTTAAATTACGTTACAATTCTAATCCGCGTGGGTTGAATATACTTAATGGTAATTCGATGTCCAGTTTGGGAGGCACTGCAATGAGTAACTATATCGAACCATAACCCCCAAAAACTTGACCTATTCAAATGTCGTTTCCTGGTATATTTTCGAGTAGTACATCTCAAATATAGTATAAATCCAAAGTTTCAACCCGCCTATCCATCAGCGGTGAGAGAGAGCGGCGGGTGAATATATGGGTCGCGCTATTACGAAAATAAGAACGTTTGTAAGGATATCTTGGGAACGGTTTATCCGAGAGAGCTGAAATTTGGCACGCATATTTGCATCAATAACCTACTTCAGAAACTCAGCTTTTAGGTTTGTAGCCAGAAGTATACGTGAATTAAAAAATAATATATCCAATTTTTTGACCCCTCAAATTTTAAATGGTTATGTGTGCATAACCCCAACTGATATATAGGCCATTTCTATCCTGTACCAAGTACAACTTTTCTTCCTCTATCCAATGCAAAAGACCGCTTGTTAATCCGTCAATGCATTATGGAGATATCCATTCAAACACATACCAAGTTTGGGTATTACTCGGGAATTTTAAATACAAATGCCCGTAGTAGCTTTATATACAAATGGTTTCCGGAAAACAAACACGCAGCATTAAGCCTAGGATACAGGGATACTGTGTGCAAAAGTTGGACCAAAGACAAACAGCTGCATGCATTTAGTGGGGGCTTGTATCACGTAACTCATTATGATTGAAAATCGCCCCCAAAAATACAAATGTCCAGAACTTTTTATCAGAACAAAAAATTAGAAATCTGAAAAACCCCATTTTAGGGCTTTTCTTCAGCTTCAATTCAAGTGCTCAACGGCCGAATTCGGTGGACAATATTTTACACAGCAGCCTGCTGAAGTTGCCCGTTCTAAGATTTTCGGTCTCTTACCTTTATCAGAAACAATTTCAAAATGCTTATGAATGCAAGATAATTAGTCTATATCTTCGAATATTGAAGTAAACCACATTCTATTGCAAATAGAAGACAATAAACTTGAGGGGCCAACGAAATACATGGAAGAATCAGACATACCATCGAAAAGAGGCATGCATATATACAGGATATTAATATGTCATATAATGCATCGAAACTCATTTACCTACAACACTAATCACCAAATTTGTACATAAAAATTAATTTCTGCCAGAATAAACCCATAAATACCCTTTTTCAGATTTTCTTGGAATGTACGTTTCAACCGAAAATCTTAGAACGGGCAACTTCAGCAGGCTGCTGTGTAAAATATTGTCCACCGAATTCGGCCGTTGAGCACTTGAATTGAAGCTGAAGAAAAGCCCTAAAATGGGGTTTTTCAGATTTCTAATTTTTTGTTCTGATAAAAAGTTCTGGACATTTGTATTTTTGGGGGCGATTTTCAATCATAATGAGTTACGTGATACAAGCCCCCACTAAATGCATGCAGCTGTTTGTCTTTGGTCCAACTTTTGCACACAGTATCCCTGTATCCTAGGCTTAATGCTGCGTGTTTGTTGTCCGGAAACCATTTGTATATAAAGCTACTACGGGCATTTGTATTTAAAATTCCCGAGTAATACCCAAACTTGGTATGTGTTTGAATGGATATCTCCATAATGCATTGACGGATTAACAAGCGGTCTTTTGCATTGGATAGAGGAAGAAAAGTTGTACTTGGTACAGGATAGAAATGGCCTATATATCAGTTGGGGTTATGCACACATAACCATTTAAAATTTGAGGGGTCAAAAAATTGGATATATTATTTTTTAATTCACGTATACTTCTGGCTACAAACCTAAAAGCTGAGTTTCTGAAGTAGGTTATTGATGCAAATATGCGTGCCAAATTTCAGCTCTCTCGGATAAACCGTTCCCAAGATATCCTTACAAACGTTCCTATTTTCGTGATAGCGCGACCCATATATTCACCCGCCGCTCTCTCTCACCGCTGATGGATAGGCGGGTTGAAACTTTGGATTTATACTATATTTGAGATGAACTACTCGAAAATATACCAGGAAACGACATTTGAATAGGTCAAGTTTTTGGGGGTTACGGTTCGATATAGTTACTCAATATGTAAAAATTTGTGAAATACAGATAATTTTAGTCGAATACCCTGCCACTACGCGCTGTGATATCACATGTGTAAATTTGATATTCTGCATCATGTAGTTATCAAATGAATTCAAGCTCAGTGTGTGGTCTCCAGAAAACTGAAAGAATCTTTTTATTCCATAATTTTGCAATTGTAAAAGCGCTACTCATAAAACGTTTGGCTCCATTGCACCGATAACGTTATTGACCTTTACCCAATGGACATCTACCGTTATGTCCGTATCGCTAGATGCATCGTGTGACCGAAATAGCAACGAGAGACATGTGATGGTAATCTATGATATCGTGTAAGGATACTAATGATGACTTTTAATTATTTAACGCCAAGAAACAGTATGTCGCTTGAAATTTGTTATGTAAACTAAGAGAGGTTGGTTCACTCCGCTTTTCGTTTTATGAATTACATATTCTAGTTTTCTAGTTAAATAATTTTGGTTAATTCTTTATACGTTCTGAAAGTCAATACTGTGGCAATGTGGCTGTTTCAGCATAATATGCCCGCCTGCAATTCAACATATGAAATCTTAAACCTTTGTTTTAATTTAATATAAACCTTTGGTTCAATGTTTATATAAATGACTTACCTTTATGCATTCTTAACTCTCAAATATCCCTTTTTGCTGACGACAGTTCACTTTTCAACTCAACAAATATCGAAACATTAGATGAGTTAAAACAAAATCTTGAATCTGACTTTACCAGAATAGGCGATTGGCTTAGAGTTAACAAAGTTAGTTTAAATATTGGTAAGACACAGTGTATGATTGTTGGTAGACCAAAAATGATTGACAAATGTCAAAACTTAATTAGGGTCAAATCACTAAAAATTCTTGGGGTTACAATTGATGAATGTCTTACTTTCAAAGAACATTGTAGCAATGTAATCAGGAGGTGCTATAAAAATATGTCTCTCTTATACCCTTTTAATATTAAAATATTAAGTACTGATAAGAAGATTATACTTGTCCATGGCTTAATATTTAGCTTAATATCGTATGCGTGCATAATATGGGGTAACAGCATTGATGCCAAAATTCAAAAAGAGTTCGACAAACTTATAAAACACTTCGCTAGATTTGTTCTGGACAAGCTTAAATATGATTCAATCAGTATGGATATATGTAATGAATTGGAATGGCTATTTTTTAAAGAAAAAATAATTTATGAAAATATTATATTTGCATACAAAATGACATTTTTGAACCCAAACGAACATATAAGAAACTACCTCAACTTCTCTTATGAAAATTCTACGAGTTCAAGAAATAATAGTTACCTTATCCCCAACCAAAAATATAGAAGTGAATGGGGTAAGAAATCGTTTAAATATGTAGCAGTAGCAAATTGGTTACAGTTACCAAAAAATGTATGTAAGTATGTATCCTCATTTAATGTTTTTAAGAAAAAACTTTTATCTCATTTGTTAAATACGCAGCATGAATATCTACAATACTACAATGATAATGAAACTATTGATTACACAATTATTTTTAATGCAGTTATCAATAAGTAAAAAACTTTATATCTATTAAAAATGTATACCTATCATAACTATTACATTATGTCTAATGATCTTGCCATTTACCTTTCTGTACCTGAGTACCTATCTGTATGTTATAATACCTGTAATTTTCTTCGATTTTCAGTCACTCATGTGTAATTTTCCTTTCGAGGGTACTTGATGACAATAAATAAAATTTATTTATTAATACTTGCTAACATTGATGTGAATTTGAAATGCTACAAATTTTAGCTTAAACGCCATCAGATGATATATTCATATTTGCGGAAAAATATCTAAGCACAGTTGCACGGATGCTCAATTTTATTTGTTCTGTCAAAGGTGCCGTGTAAACTTCATAAAGACTTTAAGTTACTATATATACTCGTTTTTATTTTCCCTTCTGCGGAAATAATATTACTTGAATGTTGAGCTGGCAGGATACTAATTTTGGTTTTAGCTGACGTATCGACTAATGCAAGTGAACATTTGCAAAAAACAGATAAATCAGACATTTTATTCGCATATTTTATTCAAAATAATTTCACTCCAGGAAAACCTCGTTAAACCCTATAATTATAGCATTAACAAAATCATCAAAAATCAAACCTTGGGATTGACGTTTTTCCTATGTCGGCGATATAGTACTATCGGCGTCTTAATGTGCTAACATAAAAAGGCGGAAAAGTTGCAATTTCGTAGATGGCACATCAATGTCCACCATTTGCATTCACAGGCCTCTGCGCTCGTGAATAGTTGTAAACCTTATTCCAGGTCCAGGAAAGTCATGCGAAAAAACTTATTGGATCTGTCAAGTTGTGGTGATATCTGATGTGGGAGCTGAACTAAGTCTATTTAATATTTCTGACGATCTGATTTGATTGATGAAATCCTGCAATATTTGCTTCGCATGTCATTTCAAAATATGTCACGTTTCGCTGCGTGTGACAGGTTGCCTTTCTATCTGTGAAATATACGGTCTGTCTGCACCGATTCGACTATGATGAGTGCGAAATAACTTGGGAGAGCTATTTTTTGCACATACATATATAGATAAATTACAGATAACTACATTTTTAGTATTGACTAACTCGAGAAATCAACTTCAATTTATTATAATGACTTGGAATATATAAATTTGGTAGTGGCATGAATACTGCTCGGAAGGCTGAAATAATAATAATAATAATAATAATTGGTTTTATTCTCGTAAACCCTTTTGGGGTCATTGGACCCATAGAGCATCAACAATTTAAAAATGAAGATTTTTGATTCTTATTCTACTTAAATTTTCTAATATTATAGGACACTTTCTTATTTGTTATATACGCTATCAGATTATTAAATCAATGTGTATTAGCGAAATAATTGATAAATCAAGTCTGAAGTTTTCGATGTATATATTTTTATATGCATGTTGATATATATAGGAAAAATTACTTATATATGTATTTTTATTACTAGGTATATATATTGTATAGGTATTTTGATCCTTATACTTAATAGGTAATCATATTTTAGTAAACCGCGTCGTTTCCATTAAACTAGGCACTTCCATTCACTTTAAAACAAAGCCTTTTTATGAATCTACAACATTCTTGACCTTGATTATTTTTTATGGCTGAGATTACTCCCATTAAGCCATACATGACGAAAATTCCACACATTACATACTGTAAGATTACAAGCTGTGACAGTTCCCCTTTCACTTTACCCAGAGCATCCGCATTTTCGGATTGGATTTTGTTGCCTTCCATTTGACCATACGCCTGCATGACGCTGTATTGCAATATAGCGTTGTAGACATTGTTGTTCTGGAACCCATTCCGGTTGGCAACGTCTCCAGCATTTCCCAACGCCGCTCGTGTGGTACCGATGAAATCCATAATTCCAGCATGACGTAAGCCTCCCTTAATGACAGGCACCACTGATTGTATGACCGGTGCTGGACGACAGAGACCCACCAGTGTAATTACCAGAATAATGCCTAGAGCAATGAATTAAGAACAATACAAATGTAGACGCTTGATAACAATATTTGATCTTTTCCCCACTGTTAACCTACTTTTCACTAAATGACTTCACCACTTGTTACACTTACTAGTAATACACTACACACTAATACACTTGCTACACTTAAATAAATATAATATATAAATTTGTGTATATTAAGCTTACCAACAAGACACAAAAATTTTATGAACGATTTCGTATGTTAAAACAGATTTAATTCACAAACTCCTCGATTTAGAAATAATAACTTAAGGTTGTATATGCTATAGATAAAGAAGTCTATTTACGGAACAAATTTGTCAATCAGTGACATTCAATGACTCAATCTTCACCATACAAATGGTCGAGTAGGAACTTATGAAGTCTTAGACTGCTAGAGGCAGAATGATAAAACCTAATCACATCATCCTTATTTTCGAATGACAGATTCCCATACCAGTCAATGCAGTTTGATTTGCGTACGTGATTAAAAGTGCCTATTGGGACACATTCCAGCATGAAGTGTCTTAAGCTGTTTGCTTTATTGCAAATCTGGTAAAAATCCGATTCGTCCAGATTATGTAAGTACTTTTCCCATAGAATTGAATTAACGTTCATTCTAAATTGCGCAATCAGAGAAGTTATTTTAAATGGCAGTCGCATTTGCAAATATTTTGCTGGTAATGGATTATCATGCCAAATATGCCTGTAGTATGCATATCTGTTGGATTCATTAAGCTTTGCTACGTCTTCTTGCCTTTGACAATCCAATGCATTATATAAAATTTTATCTATAACACCACCAAATAGCTTATGATGGTCAATTTCGCTTGCACAAGAAAACCCATATTTGTTAAAAATAGCTATCATCTATGAGACCCAATTGAACTTAGTAGTACTAGCAGTTTGACGTAGTGCAAGAAAGCACTTTTTTGTATACCTATCATTATCCATTTTCAGCAGTTTCCACCAGTACAGCAATGCCTTCTTCAATACAAGTACAAAGAGTGGCAAACGACCAGTTTCCAAACGAAGGATATGACTTGGCACATATCTAGATACTCCAAGCACTCGTCGTAGAAACTGAGATTGCACTTTTTCAACTTTATCTGCTTGCATAAGACCCCATATATGACTACTATATAGAGTGCTTGTCGATACTAATGCATCAAATAATCATATTCTGCTAGACCAGCTACTTATTCTACCACCACAAATCACGTTCCACACACTGGACATAGCCGCTATACCTTTCTTTGCAAAATAATTAGCTGTGTTTGTGAAACACCCAGATGAAAAGAAAGGCACACCAAGATATGTATAGGTAGGCACAATTTCGATTGCGCAATCACCATATTTAAATGTAGGAATTTTACCAATGCGTCCACCTTTACGAAACAAAACGATTTTTGTTTTGTCTACGTTAACTTGCAACGAGAGTTTCAAAAAGTATTCTCTGAGGGCATCTATTTTTCTCTGTAGTTCACCAGGCGTTGAAGCCATGATTATCATGTCGTCTGCAAAGCTCAATAATTGTAATTGAAAGTCATGCGTTATTTTTGCCCCAAAGATGTTTACTTCATTTAGGTAAGCCTCTATATCGCACATATATAGGTTAAAGAGCAAAGGTGAAAGGATCTCGCCCTGACCTAATCCTTCTGTGACCTCTATTCGACTGGTATAACCATGTTCAGTTCTCACTTGCATTGTAAAGTTATCATAGAGATCCTTAAGGATGCCAATGATCTTTCCGGAGACTCCTAGCCATAACAACTTTTTCCACAGTTTTTCGTGTGGGATTGATGAAAATGCACGCGCAAAATCGACAAAAAGAGAAAATAATTTCCCTTTACTCTTCGTCAAATTTATATGTATAGCAGAATTTAAGCAAAATATTTGATCCTCACAGCTGCGAGCTTTTCGAAACTCTGCCTGACTTTCTGGGAGTAAACCATTTTCATCTGCCCAGTTTGATAATCGTTCATGCATAATGTGTGTAAACAATTTCAATGAGTGATTGAGCAATGATATTGGTCGATAATTTGTTGGATCTGCCGGGTTACCTTTTTTATAAATCATTGTTGTAACCGCCTCAGCCCATTTAGATGGAGTTTTTTCAGTCACCAAAATATAATTAAATATTTCCACCAGCCAATCTTTTCCTGCCTCGGGAAGATTCTTTAAAAACTCAGAGGAGATGTGATCAGAGCCTACCGCTTTATTTAGAGGTGCTTTTCTTATCGCATTATCAACCTCCTCTCTCGTTATTACTTTCTCTAACTCAAAACATTCATTCCCCTCGTACCTTTCCCCATCTTGTATTCTTGGTGGTAGTATTTTGTTGTGAAATTCTAACCACTTTTCCTCTCTTACTTGATTTGCCACAAACTTTTTACCCCTGTAGCGTTTTACAGCTTTCCAAAAATCGGAACCCTTTTTGCATTTGTTCAAATCATTACGGATAGAATTTTCGAATTCAACTTTTTTATGTCGAATCAATCTGATATATTTTGTTTTTGCTTCATTATAGCTATTCCAATTTTGACCACTGCCAAGTTTTTTGGCTACTTTCAGCCTTTCCGTGGCATATTTCCTTAGTTGTTTACATTCATAATCAAATCATGGCTTGTTTACCTTCTCATCTATCTTAACTTTTCTATACATTCCACATTTTTGTGCAGCTTGGTGGATAATATCGCATAATGTTTCGTATGGGCATTTTTCAACATTTTGGAGCATGTTATTTACCAACTCTGTGCACTCGTTTCTTTTCGTATTGTCCCATTTTAATCTTGTATACATTTCTTCCTGTTGGGATGTTTTTTCTCTTATTTCTAGACTAACAGGCAGATGTGTAGAATAGACCATATCTAATGTCAGCAATTCCTTACATTTGCTAATAGAACTGCTGTCAATAAATACAAGGTCAATCACGCTGTTGCCGTGTGTGCTTGCATATGTGTAGGATGCTGGTACATCACCACTCGCTCTTCCATTCATCAAGACCATATTGTTGCTACTCACTGCTTCTAGTAAGCATTCCCCTCTATAGTTATACGTTTTGTCGTTTGACTGTCTGTCAATAGGAAGGCTGAAATAGTGAGTGCTGAGATTCTTTCAACACTCGAAAATCCATACTACATCTCACATTTTCTCCACATGGTCTGCTCGTCTTGAATTTGGGCTCCACTTGTCTACCTTGCTGTCTTCTATGAATGGGGTTGCAATTTGGTGTTGAGGATAAGTAGTTTCTTTTCACTGCATTATGACGTCCGGGCAATAGGTCCAAAGAGATAAGGTATACATCGAGTGTAATCCAACAAGAAGATACATTCAATTGCATCAATCGAGAAAAAAACATTACGTTTACAGCAAGTGATGAATTTTTGATACGTGTATTTATAGAGAACATGTACGCCAATTTCCATAATATAGCTTCACGGTGAAATTCAGTAATCCCAAGATACCATAGACACCAGATATAATTGGTTAATGTATTAGTAGTGTTTAATGTGTTTTAAAGTACAAAACAACAGCTTCTCTGCATCTGATTTCCGGAGAAAAAAAGTAATAAAAACATTACAGTATAGATGTATCGCATTGTTATAAATTAACTTACAAAATAGCCCTCTGAATTTTTGCATGCGTTAACTTTGAGCGGCAATAGCTAACAAAGTTGAAGGTCAAATTGCATGATCGATGGCTCGTATTGAAGCCAATTAAATTCTCTAATAACGACTTTTTTAGTTTTTGAACGTTTTGGTTTAGTCCGAAATTACAGCGATTTGAATTTGATGGAAAAAGCGTTTTCGATTTTTGCCATTTTAATTCTCCCTCGCACCACTCTCACAGGATAACCAGTAGTTACTCCGAATTTATAGGGAGTTACCTCCGGAAAGTTGGCTTTCTAGCGCACGCTTAGTCAGCCCCATCGGGTGGCAGTAACTGGAGATTTGGTTTCTTGAGTAAAAAATATCGGGAACTTTTTAGGGACTGAAAATTGTTTTGGACATTTCTGAGAAACAAAAGCACGTGGAGACAAGCGGTCTTCTGCGTCAGATAGAGGACGAAATTTAATACCAAGTGCAATGGGTTCTGCGTTGTGACAAGTGTTCGACTACTGCTGATAAGGTCACAAAAACGTTATATTTTTGGAAAATTATAAAAATATTTTTTTTCGTTGCTATCGTGTTGAGCTAGTGACCTCTTCATTACTGCTCCAAAGTAGATTTTAGTAATAAATATTGTCACAAAATTTCAGTGGAATCGGTTAAACAGTTTCGGAGAACCTTAATTCTTTTTACAAATTGACCGGCACAACGCTCGGCCCCATCCCACGCCCACCGCAGAGGAGAGAGGAGGCTGATATTTGGTATGTTTTGTACTACCATGAGGTACTCTCAATATTTGCACAAAAAATTAAAACCCGAATGGGTCGTGTAAATAGGGTGGTACGGTTGCATAATGTTACTCACAATAGCTATTGTGGACAAGCAAGTTACCTCTCTTACATTTGTCCATGATATATCAATCTTCGACCACATCTTACGTACAACACATTATATGTTGTTCTTGTTACCTTGTTAGACAATTTTCATCTCCATTGAGATTTGGAACATAAGCGACGTGTCTGTTCATCAAGTGACTCATGAAGTATTATTGTGTATTTTCGATATAAAAACAAAGCTAATATTTCCGTACTGCTGCGTGAGCTGTAAAAGAATTAAGTGTTGTTTAATGACACAAATTAGTTTTTACTTTCTCTAATCATTTAACTAAATAGTTTGCTTATAATTATGTGATGATGTCAAGCTTTCTGTGTAACCTATTTCGATCTTGAAAGAGATATCTATTACGACTTTATAAATTTTCTTCCACAAGTTCACCGTCCGGCAGGTTATTTTCTACTTGTCCTTATATATTAAATATATAAGCACCCACGCGTAAATTTAATCCACAAAGAATGATTCACGCACAGTAACTGAAGAAGCGATTTTCGATTTGATTCATTCAATATCACATTTGACTTACAATTAATAAAGCATGAGTTATTCTGCATCTAGTGGATTAGCTGACATGAAATATATTCGGTTAATTTCATGCGATTATTTTTTACCCAGAATTACTGGCAAATCTTTTCGAAATGTGAATTTTTAAGAATTATGAATTACAAGCTCAAGTTAGAGTTTGCGGAAGCAATGTTCCGAGGTACAAAACCAAATGATCTATCTAATCACGAAACATAATAATTACTGATTTATTTGTTTTCAAACTCTCCTTTAAATTAGGGATAAGTTCCGGCTTCTAAACAATTGTCAACAAAAACTTTTCAGGGGCCAACTATAAAATTATAATTTTAAGATTTCTTATTTCTACCCATATCTTTCGCATGACCGAAATTAATTCATCTTAGATTTCTTGAGATTGTATTAAACTCTACCAAATACTTTGTGAGTCATGTTATGTCATCACTTGAACGTCACCAATCATTATTTGAGCTTGCTGTAATTAAATGTCAATATAGGTAACATGTCGATAAGTGCTAGGATGCAGGTTTAAACTAACAATGAAGTGATTGTGTGGAGAATATCATTTATATGCGGAGCAAACACTGGTAAAATATAACCTTCTCAAAATGAAAAATATACAATCTTGTCAATAAATCATTCCGAATGAAAGGACTTGAACGAATCAGCAATCTCTTGTACTGCGCACATGTAGCGCTTGCAGTTTGTGTAATTAATATTAATAAATATCGAGTTAAATTCTCGACATAAAAATGATAAATTACTTTAATCAACAGTGTGCATACCACTGCACAGCAGTTAATTTTGTAACGCTTTCGAATTTCGAAATGTCAATCGTAACATTCTTAGACGTCATCAAACATTACTTTGACACCTGGAATGTAAGTTGGGAGGCAGATAAGATCCTTCCTTTGACCTAGGTACAATGACAGAAATATGAAAAGAATCCTATTGAAAGAGGGTTTGCTCCCAAGTATGATACTTGAAGTATCGTTGAAGAATTTTGAATGAAAAGATATTCGTGATATTAATTGGCGTCTCACATTAATTACATACAAATAACGCAATGAATCATAATTGAATTTATTGACGCCATATCAACAAGTAGATTTTAAATCCACCACACGCGAAAACCTAACCATATAATTATAGCGCACCATAAAAGGGGCAAAAATTTACTTCTTCACGCATATGCGATATGAAAATCATATGCGGCAGCATATGGAAGCTCAAAATCATAAATTCACCAATTAATGATCGACTCCTATCATTTGACCACCAAATATGTGACCATCTCGACAACAAGCTCTCTGCAAAAATTGCTTCCCTCATTAAATATAGATCTATTATGCTTTTGAAATCTACATTCCGCAAACGTCATGTAGCTACTTAAATTCTACTTAAATTTGGATAAAATAAACACCGCAACCATGGTATTGACCGCACATAAGCATTCACAGACGAAGCCGTGAAATCGGCTTGCGACTTTTTTTGGCCATTTCGACATTTATCTTCGATGTTACTCATTCAACTCGATTTACTTATTCTGCATGCATTAATGTATAAAGTAAATACATTGCAGGGATATACAATCGATTACGGCTGAATTTTATTTGCACATGGACATTAATAATTTTGCTATATGTGCTATAAAACAAATATGTGATGTTATGATTTCACCGCCGCTAGTGACAATTTATACGCTTGGTTGACGATGCACGGACAAATGTACCCTTGGCCCGCAACGGCAAATTTAGTTTAGTTTGGTTTCGTAGATTCTTTAAAAATGAAGGAGTCACTTAATTAATATCTTAACAGAAATGTATAGGATAATTCATAACGTGTATTCAAAATATTTTAAATTAATGGCACAAATAACTCCAAAATTTCATCATAGTTTGGCTGCGATGCGGTTTTACTTTAAAATCCTTAATTCTTTCTCCATTAGACAGTTTTCACAAATGTTTAAGTAGATATTTGACAAAATCTGTTTGAGAAAATGTGGCGCTTCAATACTGCTGGTAGTGGGAATAAGCTATTTCTTTTCGTCACATTATCACGTTTGAACAATAGGTTCGATAATAAAAGATGTACGTCTACATACGTCAAATATCCCAAATAGTGCTCCATCTGTTCAATCCCAAGCAGTGACAACAGGTGATGAATTGTCTGATTCTTCGGCTTAGGCAATATTGGTTCAACTTTATATTCCATTTATTTGTATTAAGGCAAGCGTACTGGAAGGTGGAATGAATGCTCAAATTGATTATGATTTATTCGATTTTTTTTGTATTTCCGCCTGTAGATAGCATGTACGCCATTATTAATAATACAGCTGTATCGCGGATTTACTTTCACTAAAGATTCGACCAACGCACCTGTGTTTTGTCATTGAACTTTAAAATAGTTGGTTGAAATTCGAGTCTAGTTCATCCAGCAATAAAGAAATTAATGTTTGACAATGCATAGCTCGCATATTAAGTTTATATTCAATTTCATGTACATGGTGAATACAGAAACTTTGTCATCCAGCTCACTCTACCAACTGCGATCACAACAATTACGCGATATATTGTTATAATTAAGCTAATTTGTATGCATATGTATGTATTTGAAAAATAAACCCATTCTTAGCATTGAAGTAGTGTGTTAATTATATTTACATTTTAGCAACTATGAAATTAAATTTACATCGACACATAATTGCATTATTCTATGCAGAGTATCCGGCTATAAATTACCTGCAGACTACCCAGACAACAATATTTTCTGTATTAACCATACAAAGGAAACTGGAATTCATGGAGCAGACATCGTATACTATGCAAACATAGGAAGAGATGTATGGGGAAAATTAATACTTTCAAAGCGTGTACTGTGAGAGTCAATTAGGTTACGCGTAATTCCAAAAATGCAGCATCAGCCCACCAATAAATACCAGCAATAATACTAGTTAGGAGTAGATGTTCATAATAAATACACTTACTAGATTTATGGCATATATCCAATACCATAAACCTATATTGGCTTGTTGGACGTATCCACAGTTTTCGAGCTATACCTCACGACATACGGCAAGTTACAATTCAGAGCGACAAAAGTGGTGGGAGACTTCAAAGAAATTAGTTATCAAAATTATAGTTGGAGTAGATGCAATATAACTTTATATTTATTTTTAATGTCAGGGAGCCAAACAAAAGTTGGCACTGCAACGTGAAAGGGTCAGGAAATTCTGGGATGCAATCTTGTTTATCTTTTTTCTCTTCTCCGACCTCTTCTTCTATTTATGAACACACTTCCAACTGGACCGCGTTTTACTTCCTTTCTCGTTGCTTGTGGTTCGTGTAGTCTGGCTTTGTATTGTTAGTAAATATTTATTTCTAAGCTAGAGCGGGCCTCAGGTATCTCGAGTGATAATGTCTTTGCAAATTGAATGTTTCCAATAATTTTTATGTGCGATATGTATAATCCAACATTCGGTGCAGAATCAAAATTTGAATAATAGATAAAAAACGAGTGTATCTTGTTTTGAGTATTGAACAATTTCTACCAACAATACATTTTCCTCATTGACTGGATTTTGATTGCGACAAGCATCCCCTCTGACTTGCACACCTATTCGGTGTTACCCTCCGACGTTTGAGCTCTGCTAATTCTGGCGTCTTGCTTAAACAAAGGGAATAATAAAATCTTACTTTTTCTCCGCATGTGACATAAATGCGAGGATGTTTGAAGCGTAGAAACGAAAACGCAGGTACTTCTCATTAATTCCGTTGACAAACCAGCAGATTGTATAATCAAGCACATGGGCTGAAAATATTTTCCACTTGGATATGAGATAATCTCACTCAACGTGAGATTATCTTCGAACGCGTATTTAATAACAAATATGACTTAATAAATGTTTTAATATGCAACTTGTTGGGAAGCTTACATACGCGATGTTTTATAATTACATGGGTTTCATTTCGCATATTTGTGATTAATTAAGCACCAAGGCGAAAATATAACTAAATATGAAATGCAGAGAATGCATAGTTATGTTACAACTTTTGGAAACAATGGTCTCAAGAAAAAAACTGATTAAGTGAAACGGTACGTGGGAAAACGCAAGGTTTAATAGTTTTTGTCTGTCTAATGTTAATTTGTGGATGGTTTCAACTTCTAAACAAATTCCTACAAAATTGAGTCAGGCGTTAATTATAATTATAAAATGCTCTTGCTTGTAACACTTTACTCGCATTTGTTATCTAGATTCATTCAATATAGACATCTTGAGATGTTATGAACCTTTAGCAAGAAATTTGCGAAATATTTACAGATTGCGCTTGAACGTCACCATTTTTTATTTCACGCATTTTGGAATTTTTATGTAACATAAGTATACTCTGAAGCTCCAAATAGTGGTATTGAGTTCAAAACAATTCAGGGCCTAAGCGACGAGGGGGTGGGGGTTGACGCTCCTCCGGGCCGGGCCCCGAAGGGGCCGGGCCGGTTCTGATGAATGAAAATTTTTGGTTGATGATATGAAAAATGATAATACTAAAACCGTGTCAAATAAATTTCGACTAAGATGGAATTAATGCATATGTATGTACCCATCACATGCCTGCTCTAATCTCATCGACTGCACATATGATGCATTTAGTTCCCAAATTGTTGCATAGAAAATCAACAATCTCAGTATATGGCTGTGTTTTAACGGTACATATTTGAGGTGGACATTCGCAAATAGTTTGCTTGGTTCCGTTACCATACATGGCAGAATCCACAGTTATATGGTTCCATTTATGCCAGTAACAACTCTGCATGTTGCGACACCCAAAACGTGTTTATATTTCAATTGAATCTCAGGTAGAACATTGTGTACTCGGTTACAACATTAAGCATGGTTTAGTTTAACAGTAATTAATACGCTGAATAATATTTGAAAGGCGGGCTTTATGAGTAAATCAATTGGAAAATTCGTGTGTGAAAATATACTTTTGTAAAGACTACCTGTTTTGAGGCTCAATAAAATTTTAAAATATTTTCCACTTTACCGATACCTTGACATATTTACTACATGGGCTAAACGGCACATAAAGTTTAAAGCGTTCTACAAATTCAGTAATCATATTGGAAATATATTTATTTTTTGCGAACCGGTTTTTATATCAGCCGTTATTACGTTCGGTATAGATTATGCGACTGTGTCGACAAACAGCCAATTGCAGCTGACACTATTTCGCTTAAATTACTGGAGTCACTAAATCGGATACGATTACAAAATGTCAAATTGCACTTAGTACGACTGCGGCGGTAAGAAAGGTGTCTTAAGAATATGAAATACCGTGAAGTTACCGTTACTAATACTTAAAGTACACCTTCGTATAAATCGGTGAAAGTAATTACTGAAATGATAACGATAATACTCATTTCCATTCGGCTGAATGACAACCAATGTCGGCGATGTTTATATGTATACCATGGTTTCGCTGATTATACTATCTATCAGTGAAATCGATATTGCCCAACATAAAACGCTGCTGCTGGGGCTTCTGGCAGTCGAACAGATACGATTGCTAAACGATTAAATTTGTATACGACTTGGTGTTTCCAAAATAGTTGGAGGAATATATTAAAAATTTGCGGTATACATCATTTCTCGGAATTGACATGCTGAACAAAAATATTTTTCCAACGGATTTCTTTGATAGCTCAAACGACTGATTACAGTAGTTTTAGAATCTCCTTGCGTGCTTCACTCTTTCTGTACTGTGTTGAAAATCTGACATCGCATGATTGTATTTGCGGTACATCCCAAATATGTTGACGTACTCATGACAAAGAATCGGATACTAATTAAAATGCAAAGCCCGATATTTGAGTAAATGATGAATAGAAGTACCTTATGCCATTTTGAATTTAAATTATTCTTATATTTCGGAATAAAATAATTCCTGATAATCCTGTATGTTGTGATAAAACGGTATTTAGGCACATCAATGCATTAACTATATTTTGTTCTCTTTGCGAACGTGCTTGCATATATTTACAATTTCATGATAATAACAAATATGGTTTTATATCACGGTTATATCGTGTAATGTCCAGATATACTACACCGAAATGCCTTATGAGACACATACATGCACATGAGGTTGTCCCACCTTTGGCAGGACGGTTGGGAATTTTTATTAAATGGGATATGGTGATGGGTTGTGATGAAAAAATGCAACATGTAAACTTTTAGCCAGCCTTCACCCGCATCCATCTTTTCGGCGGGCGACTTTCAAAACGAAACATTGCCGTTCTGATAATTTGAACTGTATTATTTTAAAGACAATTAGATATGAAACATAATACTTCATACATTTTACAACACGTGCTAGGAGTATACTTTGACTCCGCTGGATAAACAATGGTGGATCAAACATGCGAGTTAAAAATTCATTTGTCAAGATTTTTCTTTTTCTAGATGAAATCGCAATATTTATAGGTTTAGTGAAAGCATAGTTTTATCAATTGTGATTGACCTCCATCTACTATAAAATGAGACGAATTTCTTGAAAATAACCATTTTTATATTTACCCAGTAGTTCCTGATATATGGACTAAGCAAAATTTAATTAACCCAAAATGTTTCTTACTTATAAAATTAAAATGTTCGGAACAATTAGGAACAGGACGCCACGTAAATGTATAATATTGCTAGCACCGGTTCATATTGGGCTTGTAAATACTAGTAGGACACTTCGCCGCAAAAGATTGTATGGCGTCGAACAATGTGCCCAATATTATTGACGACCCAAAATTTCTGTCAACTAGTCAAATCCAAAAATACCTATTTTTTGCCGTCTTATTGGCTACCTGCAATACTTAAAATCACAGTGTGTAGGAGCTAGAGCGATTTGAGAGGAGCAAGTTCTGGAAAATTGGGGGTCGCCCACTTAAAGGTCACCATTCCCAAATAAGCAGAAATAATCCACAGAGGTCAGATCTTAGCAGAATAATTATACTGTACGAGCTACTCAAGAAATAGGTAAGCTTTACATAGTATAAAGCTATGAGTAGTGATGTCGTAATCTCATCGTATATCCGCAATCTCAAACACAAACTGCATCCAACATCCAATGTTCAAGTTTGGTTAAAATACACGATAATAAGTTGTTTTCCTTGGAATACTATTCTAAACCCATTTTCTACGCGACTCCCGATCATTAAAATCAGGAGGCCCATGTCCGGGCAGCTGTATAGCGTTTAAATGGTACATATGGTTTTTTGGCCTCAGTGCATATGGTTTCGGGGGTCGCGTAGAAAATGGTTTTAGAATACATATATGTATATACTTTTTTGCATAGACATATCATGTCATATCCGCCCCAAATTTGTGGGGACCTGGTCCACTCGAGCCTGACTGATAATTAAATACATGATCAACATCATCTGATTTGTTTAAAGAGATGAATAAGCAATGCCATGTATTTTCTCTAATTTTGTCACAAAACCAGTGCTGAATTGCGATTCTGTGGCGAATTTAGAAATGAAGGTTTATACATTACAACGAATTCACGCATTATTAAATATTGTCAAAATTAACTGAAACCATTCGTAAGCTTAAACCAAAAGAATCCCATGTTTTATTAAACATTATTTCTAAAATATATGCATATCTGAATTGTGAAGGCATTTCGGTTACAATACTTACCGTAAAACCTGAATTTAACGCATTCCCTTAAATTATCGCAGTCCTTTAATTATCGCAGCTGCGATCTCGTTTTAAAATTCCCGTCACGATAAATTATCGCAGCTGCGATCTCGTTTTAAAATTCCCGTCACGATAAATTATCGCAGCCCTTAAATTGCCGCAGCCCCATTTTTTGCGGGAAATAGTTACCGCACAACAAACAATGTACAAATCCATTCTATACCCTGTCCGTTTTGTTATGGCTTGTCTGTTGGCACCGACATTGACTTTTTATTAGTGTTGAAGTTGTTACTATCAGTACAAGTTGAATAATTAAATTATTGTTGAGTGTATATTATATAGTATATCATTAATATGTACAATTTGTTGTCAATAAATATACTTTGGACTTTGTGTTGTTAATTAATTAATGTTCCGGATTGCGCTTGTATTCGTGTACTCAGTACGCTTCGTGAAAAACTTTTTGGGAAATGAAAAATGTGCGCCACGTAACAAAGAATACTCTATTTCTGATTGAATGTTACCAATTGCGGACCAGCACCCCCAATTTGGTTGAATTTTTGTGAGGATGTTTGGTAAAATGTATGTTATCTGTTTTTGGTCCGTTACTAAGTTGTATGCTCGATGCATATGCCGACCATAGGATTTTTCAACCGACAAAATTTTTCACATTTCACAACCTTCTACCAAAAATCCTCACATTTTGTTAAAAAGTATTGAAAACTCGTTGTGCGGTTACGTCTATGAATCATACAATTTTAAAGATAGCAGCACAATCTCTTATACATTTCAAGGATTATGCCAATATCGTTGTTGGAAATGCAACTGTTTTTATAGTTCGTTGAAATATGCTGAACCAAATTACTTTTTCATGATATCTGCATCAAAATGGCTTTATTTTCGAGGACGAAAAAAGTGTTTTGCTCGATTCTTGCAACTACTATCGTTAAGATGCAAACTTTGTGACGTTAACTTCAAGAGCGTAATATTGAAAACTAAGTTCACAGAGCGCATGTAGTTACTGAGCACAAAACGACAGTCAAGTTAACGTGTGCTTCATTATGTATATGTGAGCTATATGAGCTGAGTATTTGACAAGACACATTTTTTGGTCTGTTTATACTAAATACATTGTGAATACACAATATTGATTCATGGGAATACTATGAATTACTTCGATCAACGACTTTGAAATTGTCGTATAGCGTAAGTGTAAAAGTAACCAAATCAAAAACGAAGAATGGAGATTATGTATCATTTGATTTGTGGTTTATTAAAAAGTTACAGACGAATCATCCCTAATTCAGTTCCCTTGTATATTATGCATTTTGCTTCAACGATGATATTCTACGAATTCTGGCGAAACATGGCGATTACTTTTGATTTTTAAGATTTCGATACTTTGGCGCGACATATAGTTTTTTCGTTTTAATTAAAAGATGGTAAATAAAATTCAAAGTCTAACTTCTCCACCTCATTCTACTTTTAAAATTACATTATCAACAGTATAGTTTGTTATTTAAAACTCAATAGTTTAAGCGGAATTTGTAATACACCAAAATTATTATGTGTCAGAACTCAAAAATGACACTACGCGTTGATCTAATTGTAAGATTGAACTACATGTCAACATAAAAATATGTTATTATATCCGCAAGAAATTATAGGTACAAATTCTTCCACTCATAATATTGAAATCCATTGAGGTTTCAAATTCCCCATCTACAAACTGGATTTTATTTTCTACTCGTACTGGAATAATTAAGAACCTGTTTGTAAAATTAATCCACACAGGAGAACCAACAAATCAAAACTGAATAAATGTTTGCGGCGTTTTATCTACTATTTATCATACAAACACTAAAAACTTATTTGCAAATTAACTACACTCACAATCAGTGCTATTAAACTGCAAATAAGTGCAACTAAATGCTTGGCCCGGGATGTTAGGATCCGGGATTATAAATTGATGGAAAACTCATAATAAACTGGCTCAATGCTATAAACAAGGCAAAGAGTAGCTAATATTGACTTATTACTTTAATTTAATGTCAGGGGTAATTTACGACGCGAAGAATTGTAAATGTATAAAAAATGGAATTGCTTCTAGTCGCTAGCTTGATGTTAACTCGCTAAACGTCTCTTAGAGTGGGCACCGAGTCTAATGCTACAGCGGCTAGTATAGAAATAGGAAGGACGCTGATGTCCAATCAAGGAAAGGTTCAAACGAAGGTTCACACACAAAGTCACATTGAAGTTCATAGTAGCATTGACCGGTAATAAGAACATCGAGAAGGTTCTAATAAGGATTATAAGATGAACATAAATAGCAATTATTCAAATTAGGATAAAAACACTTAAGAATGAAAAGGTACAAAATTATCGTTTGTCATTACTTACATATAAGTCACAATTCATACATTAGTCGTAATTTGTTATATATTCATTGAGAAGACTAATTGTGCACATATATAATCGAACAGAAAAAATACTTGTAAAACATGAGAGTTGCACGTGATTGACCATTAATAGAAAAAACTGAAAAATTTACTTTACATTATAAAACGACGGGTTTCTACACTCTGTGATATTATTGTGATTGGTTTCAAATTGCAAACAATATTCAATAAGATTTATTCAGGCTGCAATTAGAACATTATAATTTTAAAATTTAATCTTAATTGTTAAGCATTTCTCAAATTTGTAATCTAGATTCATTCGACTTAGATATCTTGAGATTCTTCACAACTTTTTGTAAATGCCATACAAAGTATAGTTTGTCAGCACCTGAACGTCACCAAGCTTTATTTCAAGCTTACTGAAATTTATTGTAAATTAGGTGAATGACTCTCAAGTTACTGGGCAGGTTGAAGTTCAAAAGGTAATGCAAGATTGGAAGTTACATTAATTGTAACTAGGAGCGAACGCTGATAGAAAATAGATAACAGAAAATAGAAGTATGCAATTCCTAGTCCACTCCAGTTGCCAATCCGACTGGCAATTGAAGTGTAAATTTATTTACGAAATTACTCAGGCATGGAAAAGACACGCGGATGGCATCCGGAGAAAATTGTTGCAGAAGCATCGACATAATGGGAAAATTTAAACATATTTAAAGTTTTTACAGATTATTATCAATTTTCCCCACAAACTATTACCACAATAGCTATATATGCATCTTGAAATGCCACTATGTAAAGATTAAACGTAATTCTGTTTGTTATTTTCTGATATATGGTCGGAGAAAATTTTTCCATCCGGAGAAAATGTGTCAAACTTTCCTTATTACTTCTAAATAAATCATATGACCTTTCCTCATTCCTTAAATTCTTGGAACGTTACTCGTTACGGAAGCCAGTGTCAAGGTATTGCGGCAAAGCGAGTTGTCAAATTAAGGAGGTTTATTTGATATAGCACCTCAATAGAACAATTTGATAAAGATTTTGTTCCTAAATTATATACAAATTTATATAATATGGAGAAGCGTCAGGCATTGCAATATATAAAACACATCAACAGTTCCGTCATTATTTACGGAGTGTTACACTGATAATCCTAAGATGTTTCCAGCAAGACATGATTGATGCAGTTTCCATTAATTATAATGTGGCAAATATGCAATATTTGTAGTAAAATTATAATTATAATTAAAATTGCTTAAAACAAAAAAACACGGTACCGTTGATTTGTGAGTGGATTCTTTGAGCCATTTGTAAACAACATGAAGGAAGCAAGTCAATGAAATAACGTTTAAAAACAATTGACGTTAAAGGGATAGAATTCAACTTTCAACGTCGGCAGTTACTATTTTGACACTTCAGTTATTTTATTTTACAAAAGGTAATTGCAGAACATGTTCGGTTCCGGGAATTAGTATAATTATAATTGATGGGTACAACGCAACCTTGATACATATGTATGTAATTTGAATTTCAACTAGCGAACTCGTATTTAAATCTATTCAACACAGCTTAAAATACATTGGCGGATGGACAGCTAAATTCAAGTTCAGCGTACAGCTGATTAGTTGGAACAAAAACTAATGAAGTGAATCTGGATCCCCCTTCTATAGATGTTATTTTCATCCGTTCACTTATAAACAGAACGGTGTCTGTGTAAACCAGGTCCTTATATGAAAAACAAATCTAAAATACGTTTGTTTGCAGTTGCTCCACAATCCAGATCGAATGGAGGTATCAATAGTTTTAGATTTCCCACCCAATACTCAGCCTGAATTCAGAAAACGATCTTTTCATAATAAATACGAATGAACATATTGCGTTCGATAGTTAAGTCAATTTAGCAATTTTTTGCAAAGAATTCTTGCAACGAGAGATTTGAAAATAGGGACATGACAGAAAAATTTCCGCTTCATGTTTCGGTCATCTGGTCATTACATTTGTAATTCTATGTCGTTTGTTAAAATTGCATCAGATAGTTGAAGGCTAGTCATAATGAATAATAGTTGTATTGATAAATTTAAATATTGTATATTTTTTCGGTGTTCTTCATTTTACGACTGCGCGGTGACTTAACATGGCAACTTTGGCAAGTAGTTTTTTAGTCTCCCGTCTATAGCCTATAGTAAAAACCGTATATCTTTTAACTGTAAACAAATTTAACTGCATTTAAAATGCGGTGAAATACAAAACATTAAACCAGCAACGTAGATACTTAGTCGAAGTACAGTATCTTCTTCTTTGGAAAAATGCGTTGATTGAAATGGTGAACTTTCAAAAAGGCTGTTTCAAAGTTGAGCGTAAAATGTGGCTCATCGGTGTGGATGGAAAGTTTTTGCCAAATCAGATTAATGGTCTGTCGCAATCCAGTGGAGTATTTTGCTTTGATGAAGAATTGTTTTGATACAGTGGAGGGTGCAAGTTAATTAATTCATTCATTCATTGGAGACAATTAATTAGTATGGTACAGGTAGCAATGAGTCATTTTTCTGGTTGTCCGTTGGAATCAATGGATTGATGCTTATTACGTATTTTGATTGCTTAAGGTAGCTCTAAATTATTTTACCAAGGGTCAATGCACTATGTTGCGCTGAGCCTGTTTTTCTCTGGAAATTCAATTCGAGCTCCAAAATTCTTTTTCGTCAATTCGTTCGCTTTTGGTGTGGATTATATACAAGAAAGACCCGAAGAGTCCGAATATGATGGTCCCAAGTCGCTTCAAACTAAGTGGTTTGAAATATATGGAGAAAACTGCAAAAAACAGTGAAAAAACACGATTTTTTGCAAAAAAGTTTAATTTCTGAAAAAAACGGACCAGTCAAGTTAAACGCGTTTCAGATTCGAAAAGCCCAGTCCTTCTTACCCAGAAGTACGATTCTTTCACACCTTGATCGATCCGCCATTTTGAATAATTAAGGTTTGAAAATGTCGTTTCGAAAGTTGGAATGGGTCGTTCATTATACACATGCACATCCACCCACCAAAAAAGATGCCAGTGGGTGGGAAAACAATAATGTCGAGTCCTCCACCCACCCGGGATCATTTTGGGTGGGTGGATGTGCATGTATATAATGAACGACCCCATTCCAACTTTCGAAACGACATTTTCAAACCTTAATTATTCAAAATGGCGGATCGATCAAGGTGTGAAAGAATCGTACGTCTGGGTAAGAAGGACTGGGCTTTTCGAATCTGAAACGCGTTTAACTTGACTGGTCCGTTTTTTTCAGAAATTAAACTTTTTTGCAAAAAATCGTGTTTTTTCACTGTTTTTTGCAGTTTTCTCCATATATTTCAAACCACTTAGTTTGAAGCGACTTGGGACCATCATATTCGGACTCTTCGGGTCTTTCTTGTATATAATCCACACCAAAAGCGAACGAATTGACGAAAAAGAATTTTGGAGCTCGAATTGAATTTCCAGAGAAAAACAGGCTCAGCGCAACACAGTGCAATGGCGGCACATCTTTTTTAAATCGATTTCTGTTCACTAACTCAGGCACCCAGACCATCTACTCTATTTATTGGTGGCACATTTCTGGAATTGTATGTAATTTTTTTCAAGTAGAAATAATTGTTCAAATGGATTTGTAAAATGACTGTATGTTTTCATACTACGATATACTTGAGCCATCGATTATTTTGTAAATTCCTGTTTCTAAAACAATATTTAAGGAACAGTATTAAATAAAATATATTGAAGATTGTACATGCGCCTCTAACCTGACATGATAATTTCACGCACCTTTTGACCTTCGGATACACACGACATCAACGTTCAACAACGAGATTTAAGAAGAAAAGGCAAAAATCATGTCAAATTTATAATAGAAAAATGTGCGTGTTGTAATTTCTGTAGATCATTGTCATTACTGTGCACATGCTTTGGGTTGATGAAGCAGCACTTTTCTCTTCGTGGCCCAAGGACGTTCGAATGACATGCAAAGTTTTCATGGATCTCTGTATTCGATTGTTGGACGTATCCACAATATTGGACCAGTACATCACGGTGCTGCAAAAATGGTGAGCTTTACAATCAAGTACTAGTAAAATTTGTGACTTTTTTGGCATAAAATTGGTTTCAAATTTAAATGACAGGGAACCAAACCAAAGTTTGCTTTCAAACGAGGAAGAATTTGGACGCTTCGGGGGACGATTTTGTTCATCTTCATCCCTTGCTCTGACCTCTACTATGAATCAAGAAATTTCAAACTGGTTTGTGCTCTAATTCATTTCACGTGGCTTGGCGTTCGCGTTGTATCGGTGTACATTGCCAGTAAATTTATTTATGAGATGGAGCGGGCCTCAATTGTCTCGAAGTGGATGTCAACAACGTGGTGGTAGTGTTTTTAATAGTGGGTGCTCCGAATCATTTTAATGAGCTAAATGTGTAATCTTATAGAGAAAATAGAATTAAAATGAAAATAGTATTGACATTGAGTAACAAAAATAGTTTGGTCATCTCTTTTGAATTCCATTTAAAGTAGTATGTCTAGGGTGGTGGAAATTAATGTGAGGAATTAACACCGGGACTAATGGTTCGCCAGGTTTTCATCAAAGTGATCACGACAATTTCGCAGTATCATTGTTGACGTTTTGTTGACGTTGACAAATGATTCAAACAGCACTGCAAACCTTCAGCTGCTAGTACATCCTATGATTCAGTTCTGACCACTACGGCATCTAGGTTAACCAAGACTTGAGAGTCACGAAATCTTACATTTTTAGCGTGCAAAATAAAAATGGGTGGACGTCTCAAGAAAATAAAAGGGATTCGCATTTCATCATTTCGGTTGGCCTAATAGTAGTGAGCAAAATCCAAAATTGTGACTGAAGATACATACATTCTGTATTTTTTGTCTTGGGTGCACATCTTCAACGCCACCCAGTTACATCTTCATACTGGTGAAATAATATCTGATGGAAGGTCAATGGGGGGTTGTTTGTTTGTTTAGTCGAAGTTGTAGTGTAAAGTTAAAAAATATGATATAAAGGTTCGTGGGCAAAAAGCCGGAAATCCAAAAAGCCAGACTTCCAAAATGGCCGAAAAGCCAAAAAGCCGGAGTCCAAAAACTGGCTTGAACATAAAAGTTAAAAAAACACTAAATATTATATAATTATCACGTACCATTGGGATGTTTTGCGTAATCTTAACGTACTGAGGACATGTGACTAATTTCAGTGGCACGTAAAATTCAAATCGGTCTGGACTCGTCATACATAAACCTGATCCCACGTTTTGAATGAGTGAACCTGCTTACTACATCTTCCGCAGAAGCAACGCTAAATATAACCCGGCAACGGGTTTGCTTTCATATTCGTATTGGATTACCCACACCAAATGTATACTTAATCCGCATTGGAAAATATGGTTTCACCAATTCCCAATAAATCAATTCCCGATGCGTGAACACATTCAGAATGTCCTGCACCCAAACTAGAGGGAAATGTAATCTAGTTGGACATGAACGTCCAAACGGATCTCATCCATCAAGTTTCATCACATTCTGTGAAATGGCAATCATAAAGTCCTATTGCCTATTTCAAATTAAGTTTTTACAAAACGAGACCGTATGTTCACAAAAAGTAAGCATTAATACCACTAGCTTTTAAAACCTATATATATTTACGCTTCAATCCGAAAAACTTGCTAAGAAATTCTTCAATCGCTTCAATTCAATGAACGTTCACAAGCTAAAATTACCGGCCTTGTGCATGGAACAAAAGTATGTGTTAACGGAGCGTAGAATCCGGAGAGCACTATAAAACACAATTAGTATTATCTAAAAATAATTTTAGTCGAATACACTGCCACTATGACTTGTAGTATCACATATCCAATAAAATTGAGCCTGTAAGATGTCGTCAATCAAATGAAATGCAAGTTGTTGATGTGCTCTCCAGAAAACTGACAAAGAGTTCTGGAATCGCTTTGGAGTCCATAGTTTTAGAGTTGTAAAAATGCAATTCATAAAAGGTTTGGTTCCACTGTAATTATTGTGTGACAGAAAGTAGCAATGGGAGACATATGATTGATATGGTAATTTATATTATCGTGTAAACAACTGACATACCAAAGATGACTGATGACGCTTTATTTTTTTGACGCCGAGATATATTATGTCGCCTAAAATTTGTCATATGACGGGTTAGTCTTTCTGCTTCGCTTTATGCATTAAAAGTTCTAATTTGCTAGTTAAAGAACTTTAGTTTAATTTTTTGAACATTCTGTAAATCATAAATGTGACAACGTTGTTGTTTCAGCAGAATATGCCCGCCCTCATTTCAACATATGAAATCTATAACATTTATTTTAGCAAAACCTGTTATCATTGATAGAAAATCAACAACAATCCTGTTCACAACTTCCTTGGATGTTGCAGAATAATTTTTTAGACATGAGAAAAGAAATGCGGCTTGCTTCGTTTTCATTGTGGTGGACATATATATGTAAATGCTTGTATTAGATAGGGTGAGGAAGAATCCGATCCGGAATTTAATCATTAAAATGCTACAAATTTTAGCTTCAACGCCATCAGTTGATATCTTCATATCCGTGGAACAATATCAAAGCACAGTTGGACGGTTGTCAATTTTATTGGTTTTGTCAAAGTTGCAATGCAATGTAAACTTCAAAAGCAAGACTTCAAGTTCCTATACTCATTTTTATTTTGCGTTTTGCGGAAATAATGTTGATTGAATGTTGAGCTATCAGGACAGTAACTTAGCTGAGATAACGACTAAGGCACGGTGACATTAGAAAAAAGTCAGTTAGATCAGACATATTTTATTCGCATACTTTAATCAACATATTTTTAATCCAGAAAAACCTCGTTAACACTTATAATTATGGCTTTAACAAAATCCATACATCCCAAAATCATGTGTGGGTTATAGCACTAACGGCGTCTTAATGTACTAACATAAAAAGGTGGAAAAATTGCAATTTCATAGATGGCACATCAATGTCCACCATTTACATCCACAGACCTGTAAGCGCCCGAGAATAATTGAAAAAGTTATTCCAGGTCGAGGGAACTCATGCGAAAAACATGATTGGATCTGTCAAGTAGTGGTGATGTGGGAGCTGAACAAAGTCTATTCAATATTTCAGACGATCTCTTATTTGATTGATGAAATCCTGCAATATTTGCTTCGCATGTCATTTCAGAAAATGTCGCGTTTCGCTGCATCTGGTGTTGAGGATAAGTAGTTTTTTTTCATCGCATTATCACGTCCGGGCAATATGTCCAATGAGATAAGCTATGCATTGAGTGTAATCCAATAGTAGAAACATTCAATTGGATCAATCGAAAAAACATTACAGCAAGTGATGAATATTTGATACGTGCATATATAGTGAACACGTACACGCCACTTTGCATAATATGGCTTCACGGTGAAATTAAGTAAACCAAAGATCCTATAGGACGATATTGTTATGGTTATGGCTTTGGCAATGTGTTTTACGTACAAAAATGGCAGCTTCTTTGCATCAGATTTCTGGAAAGAAAAAAGTAATTACCTCCCTCAAATACATTAGAGCATACATGTATCGCATTGTCATAAATTAACTTACAAGTAATTGTGCGAAATCTGTAAGGACCTTATTCATTCAAGACATAGTTTTACGGTGTGTTTGCATGTAACAATTACGGTTATGGTAATATGTGCAAGGGGGATGAGTGGATTATATTAAATTAAATATGTGAATAAAAATAAACTCGATTTTGCTCAATTACACCCTTAACAAAGTCAACTTCGCCCCATTAAAATAGCATGCATTGCTCTAAGAAACCTGTTGTTAATGTAATACACATGTCTGGGAAATAATAATGAGGACGCCTTGGCTAACAAATATAAAGGAATTACCAATGGAAAATAATGATTTTTCTTATTGTTTTTCATCATTTCATTTCATGTATCAATATTAACAGCTCAAGTAAGAGTGATTCAGAAAAGGAGGCCCGCTTGGTTGTCTGATTTGACCAATTAACGTTGACCAGAATCTATCCCGGGGAGTGAACATTATTAACCAATTTCATTCTAGACTGTAAACGGTCAGATATGAAAGAGATAGATAAATTATTAAACTTAGTCATCGAGGTAAAATAATATGCTGCTCGTCCCTATTGTAGTGATGCTTTTATTAATTTATCTTAAATTACACTAACATTAGGGTACATTTATTAGTTTAGAAAGCCTAAAACGTCACGATAAGATGTTAAGAGTAAACATTAGCGTCTTCCAACGTGCTATATATGTATTGTAATCTAAACCGTTATGTTTTCCATAATTGATTTTGTTTTACCGTAAAAATGTTCAGGAATTTCCCGATGCCCATTCGGAGAATTCTCCATCGCATGAGCCCGTCATTTTGGGCGAAGTTTTGATCAGTCTTAATGATATCATTGCTGCACCTAGCACATCGCTTCGAGATCAGATGAGAAATTAGAATTTCGGCGTTACCAACATTGATAAAATCCCATCTATTCTATGGGTTGTCGCCGCTTCACTGATCCGTTAAAATTAGACTGCCTTCTGAAATTCCCCGTAAAAACTAAAAGCACAGTAGTCGCCAATTTTGGAAGCGTCAGTCGACAACCACGGTGTGGTCAACGTTTTGCACTATTTGGAGTCAAAAATTACAAATCGATTAATTGTGGTAACGTGCTTGTTTCAGTAGAATGAGCCCACCTTCATTTCAACATATGAAATCCGTCACATTTGTTTTTAGCAGTGCATGTTATCATTGATATAGGAAATCAAAAACAACCTTGTGCAAAACTTCTTTGATGTTAGACAAGTGCTTCCTAAGAAGAAAAAGTTTCTTCGTTTGGTTCATGCTGGATCATGTATAAATGATTGTATTTGCAAGGGTATGGAAGAGTCCTACTCAAACTTTAACCATTGAAATGCTTCAAATTTTAACTTCAACGTCACCAGTTGATATTTTCATACCGGAGGAACAATAGCTGAGAGTAGGTTTGACGTGTATTCTATAATTGATTCAGTCAAAGATGCAGTGTAAAGTTCAAAAAGGGTTTGGTTCAATTTCAACCATTGCGATATTGTCCTTCACCCAATGGACATCTACCATTATGTTTGTATTTTCAAGATACATTGTGTGACCGAATTCAGCAACTGGAGACATGTGATGTGGTAACTTATGTATAATATCATGAAAACAATGGATGATGCCTCTTTAATTCTTTAACGCCAAGAAGCATTATGTCGCCCACAATTTGTTGTTTAAACTACGGCAGATTAGTCGTTTTCTTTTGTTTTATGAATTAAGAAGTTTAATTGTGGAGTTAAGTATTTTAATTTTTGGGCGTTCTGTAAATCGTTAATATGACAACGTGTTTGTTTCAGTCGAATATGCCCACTTTCGTTTCAACATATGAAATGTATAACATATATTTTAGCAATACAAATAACAAACAATCTTGTGCCCAACTTTTTGAAAGTTAGACAAAAAATTTATAGACATGAAAAAAGACATTATTTAGCTTGCTTCCTTTGCTTCATGCTGGGACATATATAAATGATTGTATTAGCTATGGTAAGGAAGAATCCGACTCGAACATTAATTATAGCTTAAACGCCACCAGTTGACATCTTCGTTCAGTTGAAACAATATCCGGGAGTAGGTAGCAGTTACACTTCAGTTTGTGTAGTCAGAGATTCGGTGGAAAGTTCCAAAGCAAAAGTTTTAGTTACTACACTCAAATCTATTTTGCGTATGTAATGCTGATTGAATGCTAGCTGGCAGGAGACCAAGTTTGGTGTTTGCTGAGATATCAGCAAATGCAAATTGTCATTAGAAAAAAGTCAGTTGGATTAGATATACTTTATTCACTTGCTGAACTCAAATATATTTTTACTCCACATAAACACCGTCAAAACATGTATTTATGGCTTAAACAAAAACAAGTTCCAGCATTTCTAACCTTGCATTGACGTACCTGTCAATGTCTTGGCTACAATAATAACGGTGTTTAATTAACTACCATACAAAAAGGTACGAAAAAATTCGCACACCGATGCCCACCATCTACATGTATCTTCATATGCCGCCATGAGCTTCAGAATATGTGTGAAACTTATTCGAGATTCATGAAAGTAACGTGAAGAAAACTGATTGGAACTGTCAAATGGTGGGAAAGTGGGCGCCCAACAAATTATAAAACATTTCCGATATTTCCTACGTATTTAATTCATGAAATCCTGCAGTTTTTTAGCTTCGTATCTCATGTTTCGCTGACTCTGGTGTAGGGGATAAGGTGTTTGTTTTCATCGTATTATCATGTCTTGGACATTGGTTCAATGAGATAAGGTATATATTTCGTCTAATCCAACAAGTTCGTTCGTCTAAATGTATTCGATCCGTTTGACCCCAAAAAATGTTACGTCAACAAAAAGTGAGGAATCGTCTATGATTCTTCGGTCATGACAATATTGGCTAATGTTTTTATTTAATTTACTTGTATTAGATCTGCGTATGGTACAGTTGAATGAATACTCGAATAAGTTTGATACTTGTATCAATAGAGAACATGTAGGCCATTTTTCATAATATGGTTTCACGGTTGAATTACATAAACTTAAATATAATTGTTCATTGTTGAGCTGGAGGTTATTTGTAGATCTTAAAATAATTACTTTTGAATTCAACAGTAATTCAACTAGCAACAAAATAAACCAATTTTGACGGTTTTCCGTTCGCATATTATCCACGTAAAAAAGTGTGTCTATTTTTGTGATGCGGTGAATTGTTTTATTAAATTTCTTATTATGGTGTCTACAGAGAACATGTACGCCAATTTCCTTTATGTGGCTTAAAGGTGGAATTATATTAACAACAGATTTTATTGGCCACATATCCTTTGGTCGCAGAACTAAAAAATAATTAATTTCGAATCCTGCAAGATTGCTATCGAAAAGTTACAATCAAATACGTACAAATTAACTGTTCTTTCGTTTCTTAAACTAACCAAATTAAGCCTATCTAATAACTATTTCCTTTATTTTCAAGGTTGTTGCTTTCGATACACTCCTCCAACAGTAGTTCCAGGATTAATAATAATTAAATATTCAATATTTTCAAAATTCCTTACACTTGTACGGGAATTGAGCGCTCAACCCAATTAAGGGAATTAATTATTTTGTCAATTTACTAATTATTTATCATTACCTACATACTAATTTGGTAACGTAAATATCGGGGAAATATGAGAAAAATTACTTTAGTATTTAATTCATGAAAATACTATTTCGCTAATTGATAAATATTCTGCATTTCCATTAGAATAAAAGCAATCAATTCTCAATTCATTAAACAATATATCTGTGTACTTTCATCCTAATTATTTATGCTTTTGTGCCTTTTAATTCTGTGCATCTTTAAAGCTGATTGACCCCCCCCCCTAAAATTTTCATCTCTTCGATTTCATTCATATTTTCGCCGCATATTGGGGCTAACATGAAAGGGTAAATTGCCAAGTTTCAGCCCTCTCCTCCTTCGCTTGTGGTCACGGCGCCAACATGTAGTTTTCAGGGGTACCCCATTACACGTTAATTTCATACATGCAAAAAATTTACAATTTTCAACCGATTTTGATGACCAATATCAATTCTGAATCTCCAACTCAAAATCTAGGATGGGTATTTTTTGGATTTTTGAAATTCAATCAAATATCAAAGTTACAGAACCACAAAGTTGGAAAATTCACCAAAATCGCAAAATTTTTGGATTTTAGGAAAAGGCTGAGTTTTGTCGTTTTTGTGTTCCTGTTATTTTGTAAGTAAATGTACTAGGAAAATCCTAAGATATACGTTTTGAAGTCCTCTTTTCGAGCTATCAGATACATATGTATATTACCATTACACAACATGTAGTAGCATGCAATTGGCAGCATGTCAACATTGGACTTTTTCACTAGGTCATTTTGGTTAAATTTAACCTTAACGAAACTTATCACAGGTGTAATATGCACTAAATTAAAAATGTGCTAATGCACAAAAATAGCCCTTTCAAAACTGGTCATGGACATTGAAACCATATTTCACAATATCATCATTTGTAGTTGCCATGCGATCCATAAATTTTCCAGCGCATTGTGTGAAACATCCGAACAAATTGTCATCTATAATACCCAGTAGCAGGACTTTTTGGCCAGCAATTTCGATGTCCATGACTAGAAAATTAATTCACTGAAACATAAAAAGTGCATTATACATCTTGACCTCTACTTGCCGTATCCCAAACTCGAAACAATGGCTGCACAACAAAAAGCTTAGAACGGATACAAGACACGAAAAAATGAAAACATCAGCAATTGAAATTCAGCAAAATTGTAAAATATAGGTAGAAAAATATATTAATTTTATTGAATTGTTTGTAGTTGCCTAAGTAAAATGAGACCATTATGCATTTTTGTTCGAGTTTGGGATACGGCAAGTAGATGTCAAAAATGTATAATGCACTTTTTATGTTTCAGTGAATTAATTTTTGTACATTGATTGTAAACAGGGAACGTAAAGACTGATCATTATGCATTCTATCGCCTAGAATTGATTTTGGTATTAGATTTAGCCCACAACTTATAATTTTTGTGAAAAAAATATTTTTTTTCAGATGTTGATTTTTGAATGTGTAATTATACCTTGTGGAAATTTGCAACTAACACTCATTAAAAACTTATATAGTGTGTTTTTTCATGAAGAATTTGATTCTGCTGTTAAATTTTTGATATCGGTAACATATTTTGAATTTTAAAGTTTTCGCGCCAAAAAAATTTATATTTCAAAATTTTGAAAAAAGCAAACCTGCCAAAAGTTTTAAATCTTATTCTGAATAAGCATGCCAATTTTCAGCTCATTTCATTGAAAACTGTGGCCTCCAGAGCGCACAAACGTTTTGACCCTTCGAACATAACATTTGTCCATATCTGCTTATAGGGTTGGGTGGGAGGGGTATCATATGTGTAAAAAGACTTCACTAATAGTCCTAAATAATTGTGCAAAAAATCAGCAATTTTTATTTTTGTCGTGAAAATGCTCTCTGCTTTGAGAAATAGTGGGTCGTGGGCTAGTTAGCTTGAGCTTTGGTGGAGCAAACGCTAATATCATGCACGAAAAAATTATAATTCAATTCTCACTTTGCTATTACAATATATTATAATACCTGAAACCGCTGCATGGTTGGAAAGCTCCTGGACTGTGTATGGACAATTACTGTCGTCGAGCCCAACAGTAACAATCCGGTAGACACGAAATCCTAGTTTGCTTAAACTGATTATTTCTAGAATCTTAAAATTTATTAAGATCAATCACATTTGAATCCAGCATTTGAATAATCGGCAGTAAATATGTTCTACACTTTCAAAGAAGTATAGTTTCTAGCCGTAATAAATTAATCGATAGAAATTTAAGAGGGATTTTGGGTTGCTAACTTGTATACTTCAATGGTTTGAAATCAACGTATGTACTGTTGTTTAAATCTGACATTTGCCGCAAACGCAAGCGGTAATAAAGTCTCATGGTCAGAAATCAGTACTTAATTAAGCGAAGTTATAAAATCATTTTCTTTTTTTTATCATTTGCTTTTATTACTTGTATATTACTTCTTAACTCGACGTCATCAAAATTAGTCGCTCACAACTGCTCGGTTTTCTAAACAAAGAATAGAATAAGGAGAGCCGCCGGATATTTAGCTGTTTGAGAATTTAAAATAACGAAAATGTTGAGGCGTGTAGATACAATACTAACAATTCAAACTGTTACAGCTTGTTCGTCAAAAAGAGGTGCTGAAACTGAAAGAAGTACAAACACTCTATATCTCAAGTAATATTACACCTGAAATGATTTGAGTAGAAACAACAAATCATAGTTTCAACTGTGTAATAAACTCAAACGGTTGAAACCGTAATCACTTTGTAGTATCTTGTCGCACGAAACAATTTCTAGCTTTAAGGCTAAAAGATTCTTCCATCTTATGGAAACGCAAGAAGCAATCTGATTTCATCTTATTGTTAGAAGTAACTTGTTACTAACTTATGAAGAGGACACCTTTGACACCTGTGGTAATCATATCTTCTTTGCTTGATTTTTAAACGTGGCGACGTCTGTGTTAGTTATTTCTTGGTAGCAGAATTAATTTGGCCCTTCTCCGGTATTCTATTATTGAATGCAAATGCTATAGTCACGGGCGAAATTCGGCGGCGTCGCGCCTGCTCCTAGCCGTATCCAGCGCATGAGTAAACATAAAGCAGCTGAGTACCGTTTTTGTGACTATAGCATATGACTTCAATAATAAGTAAATATAAGTATTTATTATATAGTTAGTTAAAATTAGAAATTCATAGGGTTCATTCATAGACTATGAATCATAGTTCTCGGGTTAAATAACATTATATGAGTTGTGTTGGAAGCATGCGTATCATCATGACGTAGTGGCAAGGTAACACAAGTTCACTCTATAAAAATAGTTTTATAATAGGCACTTGCTCTTGTGTAATTTATGAAAATCCTGGACAATTGAATTCAAAGCGTTAATATCGTATATGATTGCAAAATTAATGCACATCAACGAATCACCCTATTCACTTGGCTGTTTCAACCAAATTCAAAAAAGAAATAAAAGGAATGGATTATTACAACTCTCGAGCGTGTTTACAATGAAAAAGTCTACAAGTGCAAATGTAGCATGTGACCTTGTCACAAAATAATATTCATTGTAAGTGAATTTTCTAATCGGCGTTGAGAAATTGGGTTGATATTAAGCTAGTGAAAATGTCAAATGGAATATTAATGGAAATGCATTTTATGCCAAATACTACATTCAATTTGTTTGTTGGACGGTAGAAATGATTACCTTGATACTTGGAACATAAAACGTTTGCAATGGTAATGCAAAGGTTTTCCAACAAGCAGAATTATAAAACTTGGGAGGTTTATTCTATACATCAGTAAATCAATTTGATAAAGATTTTGCTCCAATATAATGCGCCAAAATTGTACAGAACGGAGTAACGCTTTGCATTAGTACATTAGCATAAAATACCTCAACAGCATTAACAAGCTTCAGAACGCAATAAGTATGAATTGTGTTTGACATGACGCATGACGCAGTTTGTACTTAGAACATGCGCCATAGTTTTGCTTGTGAATTCCGGTATTACTTACGGCGTTAGATATATACCGCTATCTCTTGACTGACCGTATCGGAAAGGTATAGACCTAAGCTATCACATGTAAGGCATGATTAATGCAGTTTCCATTAATTTTAATTAGCGGAATATATAATATTTGGGATAAAGTTATAATAAGAATTCAAAATGCTTAAAACAAAAAATATAAAACACGATGCCGTTGATCTGTGAGCAGATTCTATGAACCAATTGCCAACAGAATGAATCAGCCAAATTAATGCTGTAACGTTAAAATCAATTGACGGATCAGGAATGCCATTAAGCTTTCAGCGTCGACAATTAGTATTTGAACACTTCAGTGTCTTTTATTACATGAGGTTGTAATCCGCTTTTTGTCGTTATGCGAAGCAGAAATATTACAGTTGATGGGTACAATGCAGTGTTATATTATACGCTTACCGCTCACAACGCCGCAAATACGGAATGCCGACGCTCACTAGGCCGCATATTCATTACGCCGCGAACTACTATGCCGAAAAGTTTACAATGCCGCAGCTCTGTTCGCCGTACAGTAAAATAAAACAATGCCGCAGGTAAAAGCTAATAAAAAAATAATGCCGAAATTCACTACGCCGCACTAACATTACCAAGATATTCAATAAATGCACTGCGAGGATATTCCTAAATCATTTACACAAACTTGCCATTTACTTGTACGCAAACATAGGGAAAATTATCATGAACTCAGGATGGGGGAAATTAACATGGACTCAGCATGGGGGAAATTAACATGGACTCAGCATGGGGAAAATTAATATGGACTCAGCATGGGGGAAATTAACATGGACTCAGCATGGGGAAAATTAATATGGACTCAGCATGGGGAAAATTAATATGGACTCAGCATGGGGAAAATTAATATGGACTCAGCATGGGGAAAATTAATATGGACTCAGCATGGGGAAAATTAATATGGACTCAGCATGGGGAAAATTAATATGGACTCAGCATGGGGAAAATTAATATGGACTCAGCATGGGGAAAATTAATATGGACTCAGCATGGGGAAAATTAATATGGACTCAGCATGGGGAAAATTAATATGGACTCAGCATGGGGAAAATTAATATGGACTCAGCATGGGGAAAATTAATATGGACTCAGCATGGGGAAAATTAATATGGACTCAGCATGGGGGAAATTAACATGGACTCAGCATTGCGTTTTTACTATGGACTCAGCATTGCGTTTTTACTATGGACTCAGCATTGTGTTTTTACTATGGACTCAGCATTGCGTTTTTACTATGGACTCAGCATTGTGTTTTTACTATGGACTCAGCATTGCGTTTTTACTATGGACTCAGCATTGTGTTTTTACTATGGACTCAGCATTGTGTTTTTACTATGGACTCAGCATTGCGTTTTTACTATGGACTCAGCATTGTGTTTTTACTATGGACTCAGCATTGCGTTTTTACTATGGACTCAGCATTGTGTTTTTACTATGGACTCAGCATTGTGTTTTTACTATGGACTCAGCATTGTGTTTTTACTATGGACTCAGCATTGCGTTTTTACTATGGACTCAGCATTGTGTTTTTACTATGGACTCAGCATTGCGTTTTTACTATGGACTCAGCATTGTGTTTTTACTATGGACTCAGCATTGTGTTTTTACTATGGACTCAGCATTGTGTTTTTACTATGGACTCAGCATTGCGTTTTTACTATGGACTCAGCATTGTGTTTTTACTATGGACTCAGCATTGCGTTTTTACTATGGACTCAGCATTTTATTATTTCATATTTACCTTTGACATACGTGGATTACTCAACATGAACATTAATAGCACGGCAAGGATAGTGAGCTTCTCGGCATTGCACGTTTCAGCGTAACGAACTTACGGCGTACCATTTTCCGGCGTAAGTATTAACGGCATTCTTTCACTGCGGCGTTACGTACAAGACGGTCTATTAAACCGCGGCGTAATGAACGTCGGCAAAGTGATGCGGCGTTCCGTATTTGCGGCGTTGTGACCGTGAATCATATTATACATATATATCTTATATTATACTTCACCAATTTTCTCAGCGAATATACGTGAGAGTTTGATTTTAGTACTTGACGTAGTATTTCCTGGATCGGAAAGGTGACGTCAACATATTTTTAAAAGTTTGATCTGAGTTAATGGCAAAATAGAAACAGTTAAGGAACACTTATTGTCAAAGTTTCAGTCACGTAGCTTTGATATTTTAGAAAATATGAACATTTTTGTGTTATAAAAAATAACAAAAAGTTTGCAAGTTGTGGAGATCACCGTTGTTGAGATAGAAATCTGAGATTTTGCATAGACCTAGTTAACTTAAATAGAAAATATGCGATTTTCTTATTTTTCTCAAATTGCGTTGTTTAAAAAAGTTGTCATGAAAATTTTCTTAATTTCTACAATATTTCGCAATTTCTACACTCTGACGCCCAAAATGTAATCCACGACCACGAAACTAAACTTTGCGACGCAAGCTGTTTTTTTGCACAAAAATTGAAAAATAAGATCTAAATTCGGTTACATTTTACTTGGAAGTGTTATTTCTTGCGAAGGAAAATCGTAAAAGTTTATATATACAGAAAAACGTGGCAAAATTATGTATTTATTATAACATTTCTACATCAAAATAAAATACGCATCGCAAAATTCAGTTCCGTGGTCGTGGATTACATTTTTGGCGTCAGAGTGTAGAAATTGCAAAATATTGTAGAAATTAAGAAAATTTTCATGACAACTTTTTTAAACAACGCAATTTGAGAAAAATAAGAAAATCGCATATTTTCTATTTAAGTTAACTAGGTCTATGCAAAATCTCAGATTTCTATCTCAACAACGGTGATCTCCACAACTTGCAAACTTTTTGTTATTTTTTATAACACAAAAATGTTCATATTTTCCAAAGTATCCAAGCGACGTGACTGAAACTTTCGCAATAAGTGTTTCTTAACTGCTTCTATTTCGCCATTAACTCAGACCAAACTTTTAAAAATATGCTGACGTCACCTTTCCGATCCTGGAAATACTACGTCACTTGGTATGAGTCATTGTAAACTTGATGTCCAAAGCGTTAATTAGCTTAAGCTTTTCAGTGACGGAAGTTATATCGCCACAACTATGTATACTTTGTTATTGTTCTTTCTATTTTATAATCGTGAATGGATAGATATCATTACTTTTGTATCATGTGTATATATTATGCAGCGCTAAAGCGAAATTATCGATTACGTTTATTACCCTTCATTGTATCCAAGGTGATTCGTCTGATCGTCCTCTTGCTTCATGTAATAGACAAACAAATTAAGTACAGTTGATAGTAAATAGCCGCATACTTGACATACCAGTGTGACCTAACTTCCCAACAAACTAATATCCTTTCACTAAATTAATACTGCTAACACTAGCTTTGAAGACTACACCTCTCACGACTCTGTCCCAAATATCTACTTACAAACTCTTCAATCCGTTTCTCAATTTTGACGAAAGAGTCGACAATGTTACTTAATGGACTCTGTATAGCAATTGAAATGCCAATAACCTTCCAACATGTATTTGGTACGTTATCGTTTAACGTTCCAGGCCAGAAATGTTTTAAATGAGATGAAGTACGTGATCCTCTTATTTTCGGTTTATAAGTTAAAAATTCTATATTGCGAGTTAAGTCATTCTTGTTTAATTTTGTGGAAGTTCTGTAAGTCGTTAACATGGCATCATGTTTGTTTCAGTAGAATATTTACACCTTCAATTCAACATATGAAATCTAAAATATTTATCTTAGCAATACTTGATATCTTTGATGGGAAATCAAAAACAATTTTGTGTATACCTTCTTTGAATGTTAGACAACTTTATATAGACATGAGAAAAGAAATATGCAGGAATATGTATTAATGCTTGTTTTAGCATGGGTAACGAAAAATCCGGACTTGGAATCATTGAAATGCTACAAATTTTAGCTTCAACGCCACCACTTAACATCTTCATACCAGTGAAACTTGACGTAGACAAAGGTAGTTGGAGGATTCATTAGGTTAGTCGAAGTTGCAGTGCAGTGTGAAGTTCAAAAGCATAACCAATAGAGTTTGAGTTACAGAACTATACTCCGACTAATTTTGCGTTTTTCGGGAAGTAATGTTGATTTAATGTTGAGTTAGCAGGATATCAAGTTTCCTGTTAACTGAGATATCGGCTAAAGCCAATTGGACATTAGAAAAAAGTCAACTGAATATATTATTTTATTCGCTGAGATGGACCCCTGAAGATACCTTTCAATTCTGAACAAATGTGCTTTTTTAAAAATAATGCGTAATTAGTAGAAAGTAATCTCATTGATTTGAAGGCGTTGATCATTAAAAAATTAAGCATTATAAGTATTTACTGATTAACATTGGACATTATTAGCAGCATAATTCTGATTGTCAATTCCGCAACTTTATCTTCCTTCAGAGATATTGATAGACTCTAGTAAAGCAAAAATATCCCAGTAATTTCCCTACGTATCTGAGGCCGCATAAATATTTGTAGCTGAATATATAAGACAAGATGACAAAAGAGGATAGCTGGTACGTTTTTGTTGTCATTTACCATGAAGACATATCTGACTTTTTTGCCCTACTTAATTGGAATTGTAATTTTAGGAGGAGGAAGTTTAAAGAATTCCACGCTCAATTTGGAACTTTTTGGAGCAATGTTCCGAGGTAGAAAACCAATTGATCTATCTAATCATCAAACATAATAATTCCCCTTTTATCTCCCATTTCAGACACGTTGACTTAAATTTATAGACTCCAACTTGTAAACAATTGTCAACAAAATTTCTTCAGTGGTAAATAAAATTGTAATTTTAAAATGTCCTATTCCTAGTCATATAGAAATTAATTCATCATAAATTTCTTGAGATTCTATTAAACTGTGGCAAACACCTTGCGACGCATGCCATGTTACTACTTGAACGTCACCAATCATTATTTTTAGCTTGTTGGGATTAAATATGACAGAAGGTAATCTTGCTGCTGCAGTCATGTTATTCTGATGTGTAATGACCTTCAGTATCAAATGATTGTCTGGAGTTTATTCATTATAATTCGGAACGAACAGTGATATAGAATAAACACAAAAAATTGAAAATAACTAATCCTGCCAATCAACATTCCTAATTTTAGTACTTCGACGAAGATGAAAGGTCGTGTAATGGGCACATAAAAGCACTTGTGCGTGTGCAATTCATATTGATATTGAGTTAAATTTTCGACCTGAAAATCAGAATTTTTTAATCAACTGTTTGCATATCATGCACGGCAGTTTATTCTGTAACTTTTTTGAATTTCAAACACGCCAATCATAACATTGTTCGACGCCACCAAACCTTACTTTGACACCTGGAACGTAATTTGTACGGAAGGTAGGACTGATCTCTCCAGTGACTTCAATTTGATGACGCGGTTGTTGAAGTGATCCATTTGACAAAGGCTTTGCTGACATATATCACGGAAAACATTTTTGTCATATTATGTAGCATCTCGTATTAATTACAGATTTATATAGCGAAATGAATCATGATTGAATTTATTTTTTTTAATTAAAAGGATGATACTTCATCTATGCAACTCAAAAAGTTAATCATTATGAACTAATTAGTCCAGCGAGAGAAAAATAAGCCAAAAATTTTTCAAACTTTGGCGATACAAAAGTCCCTTTCTTCAGGAAAAAAATCATCATAGTCATCAATAACCTGGTTTCTGAAACGAGATTCAATAGCATTTTCGACGCAGTTACTTTGGCATCACTCCAAAATGATATACCATCAGGGATTACCCATTGTGAGTTTAATTCGCCTGTTTGGAAAATTATAATAACGACGTCTTAGCCAACCCATATAATGGAAATGCAAAATAATGATTTTTCTCGGCAAATATCAACATTAAAAGCTCATGGAAGAGCAATTCAGAAAAGCATGTTTGCTTGACTATTTGCTTTAAACAACCTTTATAGACCAGAGTCCAGCCGGCGGAGTGAAAATATATCTAAGCATTTTTTTCTAGACAGTAAACGTTCCGAAATACAACTATCTACAAGTTTCAAATACATTTAATTACCAAACTCAAACAAACCGAACAGCGATATACCTTACTATAGGAGACGGTCAACCCTTATGCAATTTTGCCAAAGAGTAGATACAGCTACTCAATGACACCCATTTGCAAGTTTAACAAAAGAGATACCAATAAATTATATCCTCAAGTCAAACACGGAGAGTCTCAAAGATTATCATGACTCAACGAAGCAATTCGCCAGGTGCTACTTGGACCTATCAACGTTTTTTGAGCTTTTCCTCGCTTTAAGTGGTGAGTACTAAAATAAATTATTTACCAAATTATTTGGTCCATATATGTAGGGGGATTTTTTACTTATAATTAGTTCCAATTTTGATTATACACCTTTTTAGACTATTACTAAATGGGAATACTATGATCTCATGATTCGTAATAATAATGAATATATTTGTAACATGCGAACGCCAGAACTTGAAAGAACTATGATCCTTAAAATGTTTTTATTCGTCCATTTCAGTACTAACTCAGATGTGTAATTTCGTATATTTCAAATCGAGTTTTTTCTAAGAAAAAAGACAAAATTTGAAAAACGAAGAGAAGTAATACTTAGATTTTTCATGCTGATTCCAATGCAGGAAAGTTTGGGCCGCTATCTCCATTACTGTGTGCTGTAGAGCGGATCTGCCATGACCACTTTTTTGGATATATTCAGCCACTGTGTCCGTAAATGAGGGCAAACCAAGTGACCTACGAGTTTCCACATCTGTATACTTCCTTGCTGTACCGAAGGCGAATTGTTTCTAATATGCTCAGATATGACCTTCCGGTTATGTAAATACCTGCACAATTGTGGACTTAAATCTGCTAGTGTCTCTTCATTAATAGAGTTTCATTCATAATTTTTCTCATGATTCGACAGAGTAAAATCATTGTTGAATCAACTATTATTCTATTCCGGCATTTGTCTTTCGACTATTGTAAAGCAGCATGTGAGTGTAGTATCAAAAGCCAAGTAGGATAAAACGAAGTGACGTGGCTAACTTTTCAATGCAGAACATTTAGAGTTGTTGTTATCGTGGTTATATATGCATTCTTCTGTCTGTGATTACAGGCCAATCTTACAGAAGTTCCGCACGTATGACATTGAAATCCAAACACGTGTACAAAGTCAACCTGCAAGTGGTATCGGATTCCCATGGCCAGTATATATATTTCTGACGTCGCGGCAAGCCAACAAATTTTTAAGCGACTTAATTTTCGATTAACATTTAATGCCGTTATTCCATAATTGGAGTAATTAGGTAAAAAGTCAATAGAGATCGTGAAAGCACAATTGTAAGTATTTGCATACTCGGAAGGCTATGTCAATATTTATTGGGAATTCCACACTCTGTATGTAGGATTACTATCAGATTCCAGTTTGAAAAGTATCACTGTATGTCATCGTTTTATAAAGTCAAACGGGCTACAACACAAAATTTTAAGACAAGTTGAGCACATAGCTTAAATGTTAGTTTGAATTATATTAGTGCAGATTTGAGGAATCCAATATCGTGGGTAAAAGTTTCAACATTTTCTGGTTGTGCTGAAAAAATTAACCAGAATCGGCTATTATCATCCGGTCTACATCACACAATAAACTATCATCGCAAACGTTTAACTGTTAAAATAAGATACTATTTATTATGTTTTTTCAATTTGTTTCTACGAAACAAGTTCTTGTATAGAAAACATCTCCATTGAAATTAAACTCATGATACCTAGGCCGAAGGATTCTTCGTACATGTGTCACCATCTGGTTCGCAATCTTGCCAACGCAGTCGTCGATGTTACTAAAAGAACTCCATATACTATCCGAAAGGTTCATTGGTATAAAGTTTAAGTTTATGTACAAGCTACAATTCCGGCCCTGTTGGGTGCACCAATGTGATTACAAGCTGGTTGCGCCTCCATCTGCATATACTGTGACCTATAGGCGAAGTAAATATTTGAATTTGAATTTTATATGTCGAAATGAGCATATAGCAAAGTACAAATTCGTTTCTAAACCCGGAAATTAGCTGACTCCCGCCCACTCACATCCAGACAAGCTAACACATTTTGTTTTAAATATTTTATTATGTTAGATACGAACTTTGGATGCAGTTTAAATGCTATACGTTACTCATTTATTACCTTCTGATATGTTCATAAATTCGAATTTTGATTTACAGTCATAAATAGCCGTCCCTTTTAAGTATGGCGGCGCATGCGTATGCGCCAAACTGAAGTATTCTAAATGTGTCCTGTCGAATATAAAAACAGTTTATTTACAATGTATGTACAAATATCAATCCAAACAACATTTCATGGAAAGTGTATGTTTTTATTCAGCGTTTCGAGAATAATTTTGGCAATCAACTTACTATTTCTTAAAAGCGGATGAACACTTTCCAACACTCAAATCTTTATCTCTGTAATGCGCACTGACTTAATTCTGACCACAAACACCAGAGCATCAAGATATCATATCCATAATGTACCTTATCTTCTGAAGTAGTATGATAGTGCAGTTGTTAGCATAGCGGCGTCATTAATGACCACTTTTTCCTTTATAATAAATAAATATTCATGGGGAGTTCGACAATATAAAAAAATTGAATATAAAAATTAATTCCTTTCAGTCACGCTAAGCAACAACTAATTAGCAAAATATATTTTCACGGTAATAATAAATACGCGGCGAAAAATATATCCCATCATTTATGTTAACCGCTGCATAGTTTCAGGGGATAGAAAAAGAGGACTAAAACTTCGTCAACCTCTCGCATCGCTTCTAACGATGACAGTATCAATTTCTAATGTTCCTTCATATTAGGTGCAAAACGGACTCACGAAAAGCGTGAGGGACTGAACAAACTGATCACATGCAAAAGACATAAAACATCCGGCTATGCCATAAAACATTTAAAGTGAATGGTTGCCTACAGGGCTGCTATCGCTAAGCCACATTTTCAAAAAGCCACACATCCCGCCTATTGAGTTGTAGTTGTGTGTAGTTGCGCGACACGCACATGACCCGAAATCAAACTCACCACTCCGTATCCGTTGCATTCATAACTGTTGTAGCAAATTTCTCCATTCGTTGCCTCGCAAGCATAATGGCGTCAATGTCACCATATCGTGACAGAGGAATCAATTGTGCCTTTTCCGCATTTCCTGGTGGAATCGCAGATACGTGTCATTTTGGTAATCCTTAGCACACGCTTGCCACATTAAAAGAGCTTCGTTTGATAAATATATTAGCCGGTGTAGAGGGCAGTTTAAAAATCATTTTGGATGAAGCAAATCCTCATGTTCACGAAGGAAGGGGAACGCAATATAAAACTAGAAGATAAAAAGCATACCTATTAGGGCTTCCAGACTTGAACTGGAGTCAAAAGCTGTATTACTGTCGCGAAAAACTCATGTTTACAGTTTTATTAAAATACAACTTCCATGTGTTGCCAAATATCATCATCCTTTCAGTGTTTATCTGGTGTTTCAGAATGTGCTCTATGGCACTTTCATTGGGGAAGTTAAAGATTTAAATTATTTTTATCGGTTTTACAACATTTAATTAAAAAGTTAACTGACAAATATGGCATCATGTCAATGAAAGCTTTATGTGTAACCTATTTCACTCAACAAAAATAAATTTATTACGGTTTTTAAATTAAATTGTTGATTTCCGAAAATGACAGTTTATGTTCTCCAAGCTCAAGTTAGAACTTTTAAATTTTACGAATGGTTTCTACACAATTATCAACAATTTTTTTGCGGGGTCAACTGTAACATTACAATTTTAAAATTTCATATTCCGTGTCATACATTTAGCAGGATCGAAATTAATTCATCATAATGTTTTTGAGATTCTACTAATCCTTAGCAAGGACATTTTGAAGCATGTCATGTTACAACTGTAACGTCACTAATTGTTATTTTTAGCTTGTTGGAAATAACGTAAGCACAGATGCAAAACCATCCGCCATTGTTTGATGCTGGTTGATGTTCATAATGAAATGATTGTATAAAGTAGTTTAGGCATTATTATCCGAAGCGAACAGTGATATTATAGTAGTACTGGAACGAATCTGCTACGTCTTATAGTGCGCACATTTAGCACCTCCAGTTTTGTGTAATTGAGATTGATATTGTGTCAAATTCACGACATGAAAATAATAAATCTCTTTAATCCACTGTGTACACACTACTGTACAGCGCATTATTCTGTAACGTTTTCGAATTTACCGAACACGTCAATCATAACATTGTTGGACGTCATCAAACATTAATTTGACACCTTGAACGTAATTTGGTAGGCAAATACAACTTTTCCGAGTAACAAAGAACAGTGATAGATTTACGGAAGAAGTCCAATTCACAAAGGTGTGTTCTCATCTTCGTCATATTAAGCAGCATGTCGTATTATTTACATACATTACCGCGGAGAAGTACAGCTGATTATTGGCTGAGAATGAAAATCTGGTCTAAATAACAATTCTGGCCTGAAGACACCTACTGTTAGTTTATTCCACATGGTTGGGAAACGATAATAGCAACGGCTTGGCTAAACAATATAATCGAATAGAGAAGGTATTTGCCAAATCGACTTGACGTTGCAGTGACCTATTTTTTAAAAATCTGAATTTTTGATCAAGTTTCGTGGGGCCTAAGGGAAGTCCTTTGCAGTGATCGTTATCACCAAGGTAGCCCTACTTTGGGAGAAATATGCAAAAAAGTACCAAAAAATGTGAAATCGTATGTGTGCTCTAGAGCTCCCACTTTTCAATGAAATGACACAAAAATTGGCATACCGGTACAGAATCAAATTTCCCAGAGGGGACTTTTTTTAGTTTTTCGAAATTTTAATTTATAAAGAAAATTTGGCGCCAAAACTGATATTTTGAATTTCATGCAGCAATGTCACAATATTACGTCGTATTGCGGTTCAGCTCTGTCTAAAACATAATATTCGACCAAAGTGTATGGACCGCATAACAGTTTTGAAGGAAAAAACTGCTCTTTAATCACTTAAAAGTATAATTTATTCTCACAACGTAATTGTTCAAAACCGTTTTTAAAGAGTGATTAAAGAGCAGTTTTTTCCTTCAAAACTGTTACGCGGTCCATACACTTTGGTCGAATATTATGTTTTAGACAGAGCTGAACCGCAATACGACGTAATATTGTGACATTGCTGCATGAAATTCAAAATATCAGTTTTGGCGCCAAATTTTCTTTATAAATTAAAATTTCGAAAAACTAAAAAAAGTCCCCTCTGGGAAATTTGATTCTGTACCGGTATGCCAATTTTTGTGTCATTTCATTGAAAAGTGGGAGCTCTAGAGCACACATACGATTTCACATTTTTTGGTACTTTTTTGCATATTTCTCCCAAAGTAGGGCTACCTTGGTGATAACGATCACTGCAAAGGACTTCCCTTAGGCCCCACGAAACTTGATCAAAAATTCAGATTTTTAAAAAATAGGTCACTGCAACGTCAAGTCGATTTGGCAAATACCTTCTCAATAGCTAATTGAAAATTTTGTCGGGATATATCTACATATAATAGAAGTTCAGAATGGAGTGATTTAGAGAAGGCTGTTGGCTTGATTGTTTGATTTAAGCAACTTTATAAATTATTCCTCCAAACAATGCAGTGTATTTTCCACTGATCCTAACATAGTAAATATCTAAGAACTGCAAGTTCAGTCCACATTGAATGATTCACGCAGCGTATATTAGCATGTGTTAACGATTTGATATCCCACATTCTATACAATATCACATTTGACTAAATTAAACATGATTTACACTGCACCTATAAGACTTCCTGACATCTGTTATGTTGTTTGAATTCCTTCAGTTCCTTTCTTTCATGTATGTTTATCCAGATTTAGTGTCAAATCTTAACTAAATATGAAATTTAAAGAATTGCAACCCCAAGAAACATAATAATTCCTGATTCATTTTCTGTTTCAGACTCCGTGATTTAAATTTATGATAGCTTTCGACTGAAACAATTTTCAACAAAAAAGCTTCACGGGTCGATGTAAAAAATAAAATAAAATTTTTCACCTTCCGTGTTAGATCTTTCGCATTATTGAAATTAATTCGTCATACATTCCTTGAGATTCTATTACATTTTATCAAATGCCTTGCGAATCATACCTTGCTATCACTTGAACGTCACCAATCATTATTGATGGCTCGTTGGAATTAAATCTGAGGATAGGTAATGCCTTTGGGTAAAAGCTTATTCTGATGCCGATTGAAGCTGAAAATGGAGTCAAGGTATGGAGTTTGTGCATTATTACTCGGAACGAACGGTGACAAAAATAATCAACGCAGGGAAATGGAAAGTGGGAAGTTATTTTAAAAATTCCAAATTTAGGTACTTAGGAACGAATCTGCAAGGTCTTGTAATGCGAACATTTAGCGCTTGCAGTTTGTGCAACAGAGATTGATATTGAGTTAAAATTCTCGACATGAAAATCAGCAAATTCTTTTATCAACTGCTTGCATACCACTTCACAATAGTTTATCCCGTAACGTCGACGAATTTCAGTCTCTTCAATCCTGACAGTTTTTGCCGTCATCAAACATTACTTTGACACGTGGGGCTAAACTTGGTGTGCGGATACGTCACTGCTACAGCGGTAGATATTTTGAAGTAATTGAGATGACTAAAACCTTGTTCACAAATATCGATGAACATTTTTTCGTCATATTAAGTGGCATCTCGTATTAATTACATGAATTACCGGACAGAAATCCTTTTGATTGTATGGTGCGAATAAAAATAAATCAATTCTGTACCTTTATCTTCAAACTTACAATTAGTGAAGCAATTGGTGATATGATGTACGAAAAAACATTCAGTTTCAGTTTTCACTTTCTAACTGCAGCGACACATTATAAGTAAATGAACAAATCAACTTGCCATGACTAATAGGCTACACCATTGTCAATTCACATTTAGTGTCGCCGAGCCGATCATACAGCCAATGTCTATGAAAACTCATAAAAAAATAACAACAGGGTAAGAGTAATATTCCAGTCTGTTAAAACTGCCTATTCTAAACTCTTAAAATTTAATAACATCAATCACATTTGTGTCATTGTTGTAGTCCTCAGTAAATATCATTCAATGCTTTTAATGGACTACAGTTTCTCGCCGTAATAAATTAATCGATAGCAATTGAAGGGAGATCTTTATGTGTTAACTTCTATTCTTCGAACAATAGTTCAAAATTGACAAATATGCTGTTGTATTATTACGACATTTACTACAATAGGAAATGAATTTGGAATTAAAGCTGCTGATCAGAAGTCCGCACTTCATTAAACGAAGTTTAAAAAAAATATAATTTGCAATTATAACTAATGTACTTCTTCTTAACTCGACGTCATCAAATTGAATCGCTGACCACTGTGCCTTTCTTAAAGTAAAAGATAAACGAGCACTAGCTTCTGGTATTTAACTCATTGAGAATTTAAAATAACAAAAATCTTTACACATGTAGATACAGCACTTGGATAGAAACAACAAATGATGGTTCTGGCAAATCGAGAATGTGAAAGCAAAACCCTACAATACAGTCCACTCGTTTTGAACATCAAAAAGTCGGCTTTTTGAAAGTTTAGGCTAAACTTCTCAAGGTGGGTTACTAAATTAAAGCTACATCATTTTGCTCAGTGTTTCTATTTCGATAAATAGATTGTAATTTTAAGTCGATTGTAGGACCAAAATTGATGTATACCTTTTACAAGTCTTGTACTTTTAAATTTACAACCAAAACATCCTTCTGTTTCTGTATCTACCAATTATGAGTGTTATTTGTTTTGAGGATCGAATTTGTGTTGCTAAGAATTCTATGACGACAGTGCCAAGTTTAACCATATCGGCGCCAGAAATGTCGCCATTCGTAAGTCGTCGAGATCATGCCGGATGCGTATTTTAGTACAACATTTTATTAGTCTGTTGAGTTTGAAGAAAATGGTAAAAATTTGCATATGCAATAATTTAAGCGGGTACCAGAGTATGCTTAACATTAGCATTCTTTGTGGCGCACTGCTGTAGATGGACTAATTAAGTGAGCGTAGATAGCATAAGCGGTAAAGCCTAGGTGTGGTTTATTGTCGATTCCCGGATGATACTTTGCGTTTCCGGTTTATTATCTGTAATGTAACTATGCATGAACGCTTATCAAATGTTACTAAATTGATTCAAAAGCCCAAGCCGTTTTTGCTTGAAATTCCAATTAATTCTTATTTTTTGCAAAATTTGTGCGAGAAACCAGATTCCGCGCCTACGGTCTCATGCAAAAACTATTGCAGATACGAGCGCAATCTTTTAGCATTAAAGGATTAACGAGAATAACTGCAGCCACATTCACACCTGTATTGAATATGAGGAGAGTGACCAAATGTAAAAATCGTTGCTGATTCTTGATCTCTGATCCTTGGAGACCATTTACTCCAGGTATGGAGTCTTCTCATGAAGTATAGGTGACCGCCACCACCATGAAGAAATTACGTGCAAAATGCATGAATTCCTTTCCGACCATTCACAGCGATAGGTACGTTAGTATCTATAGGAGTTTTTGCAGGAGTGCGTAGATGCGGAAACAGGATTCTCACTCATATTTTGCAAAAAATCAGAATTAATTGGAATTTCAAGCCAAAACGACTTTTCAGTCAATTTATAGTGGCATATGATAAGCGTTCGTGCAGAAAATGTAGTTTCCAGAAAATTCTAAGCAAGTATGTATGTATACTTGACAAGTAGTATCGCTATAGTCCTAAGTGAAAGTAATACTTACAATTCGTCAAAATTCATTGCAACGACGGATAATGGAAATATTACGGTTACAGTTGGTCACATTGCAACTTTTGGCAGCAATGTTTTGAAGTAGAAAAACAAATCATCCAGTTAATGACAACGTAGTATAATTAATGACTTAATCGTTTTTTGCGCTGTGATTGTATTCTGTGATTGGTTCCAACTTTTATACAATTTCCAGCAAGATTAATTAAGGCATCCCATAGAACACTATAACTTTACATTGCCCCTCACTGGACAACCCTATCTCAAATTTGCAAACAAACAACTTACAATATATGTACTTCTAGAAATTGAACGTCACACATCTTTATTTCTAGATTGTTCGGATTAAATTGTACGGCAGGTCATTACATTAGTATAGAAATCATGTTGTATTATTACTCGGAGCGGTATGTGACATCAAATAAACACCAAGAAACAAGTCAAGTTAAAAATGGCTTACGATCATGATGAAATGAAGTGGACAGCCAGTGTATTCGTTACGATCATGATTCAAAACGTGAACATCAAGTTAAATTTACTGATGTACTTACGTAGATTCTCAATCTGCTTTTAGTCACAAGCCACATCTTCTGGAATGGATCAAATGTGTGTATTATTATTATAAAACTTTTTATATAATCTTATCTTGATAATAAACAATTCATTGTCCAATTCAGAATGATATTGAGTTTAATTCCATCATGAAAAAGAAAACGTTTTAAACAACTGAGCACAGCACTTCGAAAAAACCTAAGTTTGTGCTTCTTAGTTATTTCAAGCACGTCACTCATGTCATTGTTCGACGCCATCATGCACTATTCTGACACTTGGAATCTTCAATAGGTTTACAGATTGTTTTGTCCTACTCCTCCGGTATTAGATATGCCTCGATACAATTGTTTCTGAAACGTGCACGCCAATCATTTGTTGATGCAGGATATGTTACTGGAAACATTGATACCATCGGTTTGACCCTGTGACAATACGTGGAAATGCGGGGCCAACATATATTGCAATCTTGTCGCAGAGGTTCTAAGCAAAATGACACAATATTTAAATGGGACCAAAATCTCTTCTGTATCACAGTCGCAAATGAATTATCTCTGTAGGTATTCTGTAGTCTTTCATAATTCACAAAAATGTGTTCAACTAGTTAACTTAAATTTCTATTAAATGTAAGTGTTACTGTGAAATGAAACATGGTATATGTTGAGCTCAAATAATTGTTTCTGGTATCTTCTTATTAGTTTCACACCTTCAGAGGCACAACATTCATACATTTCTCATGACTGACAACATTCATTGCATTCATTATTTATACTGATAGCCCAGGTACGGCCTATTTCAATATAACTCGTATGTACCTACCATGTCTCTTCGAATGCTTTTAAAAGTTGGTTTTATGATAAAGAATTCTCTGACTTTGAGAATTGTTGTCGTAACTGGATATGGTTTTTCAGCAAATCACAAGTAAGCAAATGGTCAATTGCCGCAGAATAATTGACAATAAATGTATTCAGATAGAAGGGCCGATGTCCAATAAGACTCTACAACGATGTATAGTATGTGTCGTCTACATCGTGCAGTTACTTCTTATTAAACTGTTTAATTGACGGTTACTCCTGCAACGAGTGAAAGTTGCCGTTGTTAGCTAATAATAGCTGGCTGAGCTGAAATAATTGGAATATGGAATAGCCGTTTGCCACCATATGTAATAATTGTTGGCAATGAACTAACCTTGGTAACTTACATCTTGGTAACTTACATCTGCAAATCCTTCGCCAATTTTAATAATTTTTCCAATTTCATTTCTATTTAAAACTTGACAAATGTTTCCTTGTTGCCGCGCTACACTAAAGCTTGAACGTTTTGAACTACAAACACAAATCATCCTGCTACATTGCAACGTAGAATAATTCATTACTTCATCGCTTTTTGCCGTGTGGTTTTAATCTGTCATTGGTTCTAACTTCTAATGTATTTCCAGCAATTCAGGCGTCCGATAAAACTTTATAATTTTAAAATTGTCTCTTTAGGGAAAAACTTGTCTCAAATGTGCTACCAAAATTCACTCGTCGAAGATATTTGGAGATTCTATGAAACTGTAGCAAACGAAATGTTTATTTTAAGAAATTGAACGTCACTCTTTATTTCCAGCTTGTTGAAATCAAATTTTAGGGCACTAAGGTACTGAAGGACTCTCGCTGTGATAGTAACAGGAGCGGAATTGACGTAAAATAGTCACAAGCAAATGAGTTCTTCAAGTTCTTAACGGCGTACGCTCTCGTACAAATGAAATTCCAACTCATTTTTTAAATCATGCTTAACTACACGAGCATACACTTAAATTTGCTAACGCAACTATGTAGGTTATACATCCGTTTTACTCACACGTTGGGTTCCTTAATCCATATCGTGTGGCATGAAAAAAATATTTGCATGTAACTCATATTATTTTTTTTTCTAAAAAATAACGAATTTAAAAACGTCAACGAATCAGCAAGGTTTTGTAATCCGCACATTTGTCACGAAAAGTGTCCTCCCATTTTATGTTCTATTATGCCACAAAAGCTGAGTACGTATTAGCAAATCTTATCCACTGACTGACTATTGCGTGTATCCAACCTGAAGAAGTGTTTGCGATTTGATATGGCCAATTCGACATTTCAGTCGTCAATGTAGCGCAACTTATTTCACGTGCTTGCGACTGAAATTCGTCCACACATGAAATACGTCGTCCCACCCCGACATTCAAACGAAAGAAATTTAATTAATAATTAAAATACAAAATCATTATCATCTTGAAATTACATAAAGTTGAGCTACAACATGTTTTCATCCCCTCTTGTAACAGGTAGAATTTCGGCGCAAGCAATTAAAATACTAGTTCAATTCTAGAATCAACTGACCTTGAGATAAATATCCATCAAGTGCAGGCTTGTAAGTTTGTTCTACCGTTGACACAAGCTGATCAGGTATCCGAATCGCACAACTCATCCAAAGACATTTAGCGTTATCTCTCCATTATTTTAGAAATGATTCGCATTCACTTGTTGACCGGCAATAATTCCACAGGCTGGTTGACGTTACATACATACTAACTTGAATTTAAAGCAACCACATGTGTTTGCCATGGCGAAAGAATCCAGCGAATCGTCTGCACTATCTCCTTCATAAAGACGCTTGTAACGTAACTGATTAAATTACACATGCCTTTGAAACTGCAATTATGACTATCCATCACGAAGTCCAGGATCCCAACTATTATTCCAGCCAGCCACATGGCAAATATAACCATCACGTTGCCACTCATACTCTGTGGAACCTGCTCCAAATTATGATTCGGGCGGTAATTTTCAGTGGTCAGGAAATTGGTAAATTGTGCTGTGTAAAGTGTAAATTTGAAAGCTGCCGCCAAATGTAGCGATGTCACATTTATATCATTTCACATAAGGTAATTTCCCTAAGGAATATTTAAGTCATTAACAACGTAGCGAGACGTGAGTCTGCTTTTCAATAAAGTGATAAACAATTTGAACAAGTCAATACCATACCTGTTGACTGGATTCGGATTGTGGCTAGCAACAAGCAATACCATCTTCAACCTATACAATAATACCGTCCGATGTTTGAGCTATTACAATAGCGGCGTCTTGGATAACCAATGGGAATCAGAAAATCTTGTTTTTTTCACCAAAATCATAAAACCAAAGTGGAATGAAATGGGCATTGCGGATTGGATTATATTGGATTGGATTGCGTTTCATGTCTCATCGTGACAGAAATAATGCGTTTCAGTGCATTGCAAACATGAAGGAAGGAATATACCTAAATGAAGACCTACCCTATTCTGCTAGAAGGGATAACAGGATTCTTCGTCAAAACAGGCAGGAATTGTACACCCAAGGTGTCAAATTCGAAACTGACTGGAAGAACCGCATTATAACGACTGAAGATGGACGCAAAATATCAGTGATAGATGGAAAAGCTCTGACAAAGACTCAACATGTTCCAGTTCAAAGCTCAACTGATTTAGCTGCCAGTTCGCTTCATGACACGTCGGAACCAGCAGCTAAAAGGGGAAAAAGCGGATTTCAACCCGAATCAAGCCGTAACCTTCGCAGCCATTCAAAAAACGATTCAGGATCTCTACAGAAGCAGCAAGCAGTTCAACACGAGGAATCGGGACAATGAGAGGGGGGACCGGGAGAGGGACTCGAGGCAACTTCAGAGGAAGAGGAACATCAGCCAAACGCGGTCACTAATTAACTCTATTAAAATAGCACATCTTAACATACAGTCCATAAAAAATAAGTTTCCGCAACTTGTAAATATGCTTAATACTCATCAATATGACGTTTTATGTTTATCAGAAACATTTCTTAAACCGCATCACAAACTACCAAACATACACGGGTATAATATATTTCGGGTAGATGCACAACATTCAGGGCAAAGGGGTATTGCTATTTTAGTATCTAACAAACTGAAATCATGGCAGGTAGCAATGTCTGCTGATTCAAATAATATCGAATCGCGTGTAATTAAAATACAACATGCATACCTTAAAAGTATGTATATAGCATGTGTATATAGGCATCCAGTGTACAGGAAAAAAGTTTTAGATTCTGACATAAAATGTATATCTGACTTGGCATGTACATTTAAAGAAACAAACTACGAGTTTATCATTACTGGGGATTTTAATCTCAGGGAAAATTACAGCAAACCACTGTTAACATTCATGAACAATATCAATGTTTCACAATTAATAAGCGCACCAACAAGAAAGCAGTATATTTTAGACCTTATGTTTGTAAGCGAGGTATCAAAAGTCATACGAAGTAACGTGTATGACGAATGTATGGCTGATCATTTGGTTATTGAATGTACTTATGTCTATACAAAACCTACAACAATAAAAAACAAAGTCGCCTTCCGAAGCTTTAATAGTAAGAACACCAACTTATTCATACATACACTTGACAAGGCTTTCTGCGCTACCAACCAATTTCAAAGCTTCATGGATACATTCTTTGACATTCTAAATACTACAATGCCAATCAGAACAAGAACGTTCAAAGAAAAAACAAAATTTAGCTTCTTATCAAAATTGACAAAAGACAATATAAAGAAGAGAAACAAACTATTTCGCTTGAACAAAAGAATGCCCTCTATAGCAAATCGACAGGAGCTCAAAACACTTAGTAAAAAGGTCAAATATTTTATAATAAGAGACACAAAAATGCAGTTGAATAGGATGATTCATGAACACAATATATGGAATGGTTTGGATAAATTCTGTGGGTTTCGTAAGAAAAATGCTTCGACTCACAATATATCGGCGGAGGATCTTAATAATTTTTATGTCAAGATATCTAGTAACGAAGATGGTTACATACCAACGGTACCAGAAAAACCAAATGAAATGACAACCTCAAGTGAATTTATTTTAAGGGAATTTACCACAAAAGATATTCTACAAGCGTGGAATGGTATGAAAAAACACGACTCTTTGTCAAAAGATGGATTAGGTATGTGTAACAAATATATGCAACTTGCCATGCAATCTGGGAATTTCGTCCAATCATTAACGCACATTTTTAATAACATGGCCAAAGATGGACACATCCCAGATGCACTGAAAGTGGCAAGAGTTGTACCTATCCCAAAGTGTAAATATCCGACTTCTCCAAACGAAACTAGACCTATTTCACTTCAACCAGTTATAACAAAAATCCTAGATAAATGCATTCAAAATCAACTCACTGAGTACATTGAATCCAACAATATACTCTCTACTAAGCAATTTGGTTTCAGAAAAAACTCGTCAACTGCTAATGCGTTAGTTGCATTATCTGATTTCATATACGAGGCAATGGATGACGACAAAGTATGTTGCCTTGTTTCACTTGACCTTCAGAAGGCATTTGACAGCATTGATAGAAACATACTACTACAAAAACTCAATTGGAATGGAATAAATTGTAAGCTGATAAGCTCTTTGTTAACGAACAGGTCACAATACGTTGAATGTAATGGGAAAACGTCCTCTGTACAATACACAAGTAGAGGAATACAACAAGGTGCGCCATCTAGCACATTGTTTTTCAATATATACATTAATGACTTACCGTTAGTCGTAAAACATTCCAAAACTGGGTTGTTTGCAGACGATACTAACTTATGTATCGCCGATAAGCCTGAAAATATCGCTATTCTATGTCAAAAAGTTGAGATCGACTTGCTACATGTCTACACGTGGTTGAATGAAAACAAAGTCAAGCTAAATATCGACAAAACACAAGCGATGTTAATAGGATCGAAAACTTGTATAGATAAATGTGCTGCATTTAGATTATCAATTAATGGGGAGACAATAAAACGAGTTAGTAGTCTGAAACTATTGGGAGTAACGTTTGATGAATATATGACCTTTAATTTACACACACAGCAAGTTATTAAAAAATGCTATGGGAATCTGTCTATGCTATATCCATTTAAAAGTTTGTTGGACGAAGGCAAAAAATGTACACTAGTCAGTGCATATGTATTTGGGCTACTGAACTATGCATACATAGTTTGGTATAATTGTTTTGATAAAGGTTTGGAAAGCGAAATCAACAAGCTTATAAAAAGCTGTGCTAGATATGTACTCAACAGACGTAAGTATGACTCTTCGACAGAAGATATATGCAACAAATTAGAATGGTTACTAAGTAAATACAAATATAAATATGAATGCCTGATCATGGCTTATAAAATTACCTTCCAAAATAACGCTACTATGTCAAACTATCTCGACTTCTCTTTTGACACGTCACAGTCAACTCGAAGTCAGACTTACAGAGTTCCCAAAAGATGTTATACTAGTAAGATAGGTGAACGAGCGTTCAAATACAAAGCTGTGCTGTATTGGTTGCAACTACCCGAAAATTTCATGATGGATGTCAAAAATATTATTCATTTTAAGAAAAAATTAACTAGCCATACTCTACAAATTCAAAGCAAAGAAATGTGCCATGAAACAGATCACGAAATATGTGACTACTCTTGTATCGAAGACGTAATTAACTCTTTATTTAATTAAGAAATTTCTATCAATTATTGTAACAAAAAAAAAATTAATAATTTGAACTCTTGTATTATATTCATACATTATACATATGTACTCGTACTATATTGTTTCTTTTTACCTCTTTGTAAGTATAGATTGACACATGTCAAAAGATGTAATTTACCCTTTGGGGAAATCATTTGACAATAAACGCAATTATTTATTTATTTATTTCTAACCCATTATAAAGCTACCTGATTTACTTACTATGTTAGACATTAACAACCTCACGGTAAGTGCGGGGCCACTTTTCAACAAAGTGAAAATGATTTCAGCAATATCACTTCAAAACGATGAGATAATCCTGCCATGTAAAAATAACAGCTGCTCATTGGGAATAGAAATCCTTTGTTGCATTCCAGTCCGATGCTTGAATTTTTGAGGTTGCGGCGTCTTAGTTAAAGCAGAAAGCAGCACGAAATATTACTTTCTCTCAGTATATCTTCTTTCGAATAATTTCTTTTGTAATATGAAATGTTTACTCCGAATAAATACATCATACATATCGACCGGAACAACAAATCAGGAGAGCTCAAATTTACGTTTATTTTTAAAATTTGTTATTTTTACAAGTTTGTCAAATAGTGAATTTAAATTTGCTTTTCATGAGGTTCAAACATCCCAAGTAAGTGTGCTTTCTTTTATGTGCTTATCTCCAAACTAAATTTGAGTGATGGAAGATATAATGCGGTTTGTTTTGAAATATAATCAATCTATTATTTGGAAAAAACAAAAAGTTTATAAAAGTAACATTTAATGTGGACGTCCGAAAGGATTTGTGTTGCTCTTCTCTTTATAGCAGTTGATCAATGGGTTATAAATTTAAATCAATACTGTTTGCAATGTAATTTCGGTTATGGAAATAGTGGATAAACTTTCTACCCCATGTATATTTACCTGTGCATTTTACAGCTGAATTAATGATCAAATTGAATATAACTGATTGGATTTTTTGTCGTATAAAACATGTACGCCATTTTCCATTACGTTTGTTGTGAGATGAAATTATGTGCAATTAAGGTTTTGATTATTCAAAGTTGACTTGGTTTTAATGACAAATATTGCAGAAATGTCGCGAAACAATGCTTGAATTCGACATCCTTAATATGCTGTCCATATAGATGCGATACATTTAGGTAAAAGGTGTTCAGCGCCAGGAAAGATGCAGCGAAATTAATAAAGGAATGAAGGAAATTGTGGGAAATATTTATTATTTTATCTTCCAGCATGAAGAAGGTTCTCCAAGGACACTTTTTAAATTATTTAAGGGCGTAGCCGTATTAACTCACAAATATACTAACTAATGATAAACTCTTTTAAGTCGTCAACTATATAAACCCTGATCAACACTTATAAAGCAGGTCGATAATTTTCGGGAAAATCCTCTTGTTGTATACTTATCACTGTCAGATCAAAAATGGTTTGCATCATAGTGTAGGCAATTAAAAATACTATAGATTTGCAAATTTTGACCGACTGTAGTGGTATATTGTGCCTACGGTGATTAAAAACATAAAATGTGTGTGATTTTCAGTGATCAACACTTATAAAGCACCCAGTTTAACTAAAGAGTGTGAATGTATATATCATATGGAAAAGAGCATTTTAGCTTAATTAAACACGCTGATTTCAAATATCATTGTCATTTGGCTCTACTCCGAACTGTAGGCGAGCTATAGTTTAGCCGTGGTATATGGCCTGGCCAAATTTCCCGGACGGTAGGGGTTATAATTTCAAAATGTGTGACGAATTGCAATTATAATGCAATGTGTTTTGTAGCCCATTAAATTCTCAACAAGATAGGCCTTCATACTTGAGCATACCTCCGATGTCTTTCTTGTACAGGGCTAGCCAATCTCTCAAGCCAGACATCCAAATGTATTCCCATTTAAAAAGCATTGTTATATTTTTATTTAGCAATAGCTTAAGTTATTGGTTCTAGTTGACTCAATATAATACATGTATCCTAGATTGTTGGCCACTGTCTTGTAGAGAATTTAATGGGCTACAAAACACATTGCATTATAATTGTAATTCGTCACAAAGTTTGAAATTATAACCCGTACCGTCCGGGAAAGTTGGCCAGGCCATTTACCACGGCTAAACTATAGCTCGCGTACCGTTCGGAGTAGAGCCAAATGACAATGATATTTGAAATCACCGTGTTTAATTAAGCTAAAATGCTCTTTTCCATATGATATATACATTCACACCCTTTAGTTAAACTGGGTGCTTTATAAGTGTTGATCACTGAAAATCACACACATTTTATGTTTTTAATCACCGTAGGCACAATATACCACTACAGTCGGTCAAAATTTGCAAATCTATAGTATTTTTAATTGCCTACACTATGATGCAAACCATTTTTGATCTGACAGTGATATGTATACAACAAGAGGATTTTCCCGAAAATTGTCGACCTGCTTTATAAGTGTTGATCAGGGTTTATGTGTTAATATTTGAATTATTCGGCGCCATCGACCGTTATTGTTACGTTTAGTAGGTTTCCCGCTGCAACAGGTAAGACTTGATTCCTGTTGTCTGTCAGGTATAAATATAAATTTGAGCCATGGTAAATCCCAACAATTTAGTTTAATTCATTGCTTAACCATTTTTTTCTCTGTGACTTTAATTTGTGATTGGTTTCAACTTCTACACAATTTCCACCAAGATTAATGCAGGTGCCCTATAACAACTTGGATAATATGTATTTTTGGAAATTGAACGTCACCAATCTTTATTTCAACCTTTCTGCGATTATACTGGACTCCAGGTTAGTATACGTCAAAGGCTGATAGGCAAATTGAAGCTTAGTTGATAAGGTAGTACGGAAGGTAAGCTGTAATATTACTCGGAGCGGAAAGGGACACTAAATAAATACCGATTAATGAGCTCATCAAGCTCTTAATGAATTCCGCTCATCTTGAAATGAAGTTGACAGCCAGCTCATTTCATTAATGAAGCTACATTATTCATTTTATTTTATCCAATCTTTCAATAAAAAATAACGCATTAAATACTTCAACCAATCATCAAGATCTTAAGAAGAGAAGCGCATATTTAGCACATAAGGGGTGCAACTGAGAATGCGTTAAATGCCCGACCAGAAAAAATGTCTTTAACCACCTGAGTGCATAACAGCCTATTTTTAATCCTTTAGGCAGTTCAAGCACGTCAATCGTAACATCGTTCGACGCCATCAAGCATTACTACGAAACTTAGAATGTAATATGATACACAGATCCTTTGCGCATTTTCTCGTAGTCGGAGTCATAAAGTTCAATGGTTAAAATTTTCTTCATAAATTGTTTTTCAGCATCAAGCATATCATTCTTTTGCCATTTTAAATATTAATCTCGATAAGTATAAATAATTGCATATTCACGCAACTCCATTGACTCTGTCAACCGGAATATATTATTGTTAAAATTACGCCATCACGGAAACGAGCAATAAAACTTGTGATTGGAATGCATTCCAAACATACTTCCGGGATATGTGTTTCCTCGGGATATGCAGAACCTTCCTTCCTTTGCTGCAAAACAAAATGGATAGGAGACAGTATTACCTGTCTGACAACCCAAGTTGATACGGATATTAACCATTCGGATCTTGACTATACTAACAGTTTATCCCAACGGGTAATCATCGATGTTGTTAACACTTCGACGCCACTAGTTAAGATATTCACGTCTAGAACGTTAAACATAAAAGCAGGTGAGCATTCTTTGTCCGGTGTAGTAATAGTGGTGCCAAAACAGTGTTTGACAAAGAAGCTTGAGTAAGTTGAATTGCCAATTGGTACTGTTTGCATGGTATGTGATGTGATAAGAAAGTTGGAGCTGAAATGAAAATGTAGTGTGGAGGTTATGGTGCATTATTACTCGGAGCGGAAAATAACATTAAATAAACGCCAAAAAATAAGCTCATCGAGTTCCGAATGGCGCTTATTGTTTTAAATCATGCCTCATTAGCCGAGGATACACTTAAATTTGCTACTGTACCTAATTAAATCCTGATCCCTAAGTAAATTGTGTAAAGAAGAGAGGACATTGGAACACAATTAGTCATTGACAAACTGTGTTTTTGGTAGCGATGCGTTAACTAATAAATTAATAATTTGAAGTATGTCCAAAAGACGATATTAATAATTAAGGATGTGCAGATGAAGTGTTAATTTCAAACTTATCATGTTTAACTAATTTTAATTTGAGATTGTTGAAATGACAATGTCGACCACGAGTTGAGTTGGAAGGAAAGGGCATTTATCGGAATCAGAACTAATGGGTAAACTGAACATTGGAACAAAATCAGTGTTTGATAAGTTGTTCTTCATTGGCTGATATTAATTAAACAATTGATATAAATAATTATGTAAAAAATTGAAAAGGAATTTGTCGAAATCGAGCTGAAGATATTTGCCCATAACGCCTAAATAATAAAAAGCGTGCACATTAATCACGCAAGTTTATTAATAACGGTGGAATATTGACAACGCCTCAATTTTTGTTTTAATGTTAAATGAACATTATGTAGCAGAATGTCTTTTCTCGATAACCTTTTAGTTTCTGTTGTAGAATAAACCATGCCATTCTTGAACGATTTAAATTTTTTTCTCAGTTTTAACTAAATCTTTAATTATATTGCAATCTGACTGATTTGTGACAAATATTCACGATAAGTTCACCACACAAAACAAACTTGTTTTCGCATTAAACCAAAATACATTACGCTTTTCAAGTTAGCCTTCCAGAACCGGCATATACGTTTCTACTTAAATTCTAAGATTACAAACAACCCATTCTACAGTTAGATCGCGCTTGAAAATCTCAACATCTTCTTACCTGATTTGATATGATTTGTAACAGTAGCCCAGGTTTCTTATGCCCCTACCGTACCAATGCACAGTGCCCAAAATTGCCATATTTCGGCCAAAAGTCCCAGCACAGGCTGTTTTTAAGTTTGTGCCTTAATTTTCAAAACTATACTCGAATTATATACTTTTTGCATGGTATATATACAATTCGAGTATGAGGAGTGCGAATATTGTGACAGTGGCGTTAATTCTATATTATACGCCCCCTGTCTGACCTGGCGCTATATGGAATAATGATGCAAAAAACACATTAATTCACATATTTATGAGTGAAATATGGTTTATTGACAACTATCGCACGAAATTTGTCTATAGTTAATTTATAATTATAATTATTATATTTAATTAGGCCGACATAACTGCTCTGCAGGGAAGACTGAAAAAGCCCTGCACTAGCTAGCTGTACAAATTTTCTTATTATGAGAATATGTATGAGTGCTGAGATTCTTTCAGCACTCTCCTTATCCTATGCGCTCTCCTCGCCTCATGGGATATTCTGTTGAATTTTGTCTTCTGTTGTCTGCCGATGATTCACTCAATGGGTTCGTTATAAGGTCCCCGGGTCAAGACGGGGATTATTGGACTAATGGACGGAATTCCCGTCTATGTTGAAGACCCTTGATGAATCGCACGGTAGTTGATTTGCTTTCGTGGCCGCAAATTGTAAGAGACAGGAGATGGCGTAGAGTTGGCGGTTGTAGATTGTGGGATTGGAGAGGACGGCGATGGTGGTTCTGAGACGTTGGAGGAAGGACGTTGAAAATAACGGCGGAGCATCTGTACATGAAGAGGTCCCCGTTTAGACCCGTCTGGCAAAGTGATCTCATAGGTGACATCACTGAGAATTTTGGTGATGGTGCCAATGTCTTTGAAGAGCGGGCAAAGGCCCGCTGTGACTTTCTTCTCCTTACTAGAAAGAGTTGTATTTTTAATACATACTTGATCGCCAATCTGGAAACGGTCATCACGGTGATGCTGGTCGTAATTCTTCTTCTGTGTCTCTTGAGAAGATGTTAAACTTGCCGTAGCCTCGTCCAGGATGTTTTTGAATTCTAGAAAACGAGAAGAAAACAAGTCACTTTCATTTTTATCTATTTCGGAATTGTCACATTCATCCGGTGTAGGGCACAACAGATTGTCAAATGGCAAGTTGGGAGTTATATTTAGAAGCAATTTGGTGGGAGCAAATCCAGTGCTTTCATGATGGGACGAGTTGATGGCGAGTTGGAAAGCTGGTAAATAGTCTGCCCACTTTGTGTGCGGGTGCCCATCCAAATAGCTTCGGATCATTGTTTTTACGACGCGGTTGACACGTTCGGATTGATTAGTCTGTGGGTGGTACGGTGAGGAGAATGAATGGCGAAGTCCCCACTGTCGGCACATGGTTTGTATCACACCCGAACGGAATGAGGTAGCGTTGTCTGTGACAATGACCTTGGGAGTTGTGAAGCGGCAAAAAAGTTCTTATTCGATTATCGTTGCAATTGTCGTTGCGGTGGCGTCACGGATGGGAAGGAGTTGAACGTATTTGCTGAATCCATCCACTGCCACAAGTACATCTTGATAGCGGTGTGGTGATGAAGGCGTGTACGGGCCAAAAAGATCGAGATAAAGTGTGTGCCATGGTGATTGTATGGGTTTCAACCCCATCATCCCTGGGGACTTTGTATTGGCGTACTTGTTTCTTTGACATTTGTCACACGTTTTTATGTATTCTCGGACAAATTTCCTCATTCCTGGAAAGTACGCACGACCCTGAAGCTTTTTAAGGGTTTTCTCAAATCCAAGGTGACCTGATGATGGCTGGTCATGAAGATTGTACAATACCTGTGACCGGAGTTTTATGGGAATAAGGGGCACGAGCTTACCCCCAGGGAGCTTGCGATAAATGATTTGGTGAATGTTGCTAAACTTGTCTGGTTCTGCAAGTGAAAGCGATTTGCATTCTGGGTCACTCGACTGGCTGGATTTAAGAAGCTTCTTATCAATGTCGCAGGTAAGGGTGAGTGCTGAGTTGATGAAATTTAGGCAGCAGTCGTCGTCGTCTTCCGGTAGTGACCTGCTGAGGTAATCGCATACAACGTTATCTCTGCCTTTGATATGAGTGATGGACGGACTCCATTCTTGAAGCTTCATGGCCCAGCGCATTAATTTAGAGTTCGTATTCTTCATGCTGTTTAAATACGTCAATGCTTGATTATCCGTTTCGATTGAAAAACTGACCCCGTCCAAATACTCAGCGAAGCGGTCAAGTGCGTAAATGATGGCAAATGCTTCCTTCTCCAAAGCCGAATAGTTAAGTTGCGCTCTGTTGAAGGATTTGCTGGCAAAACAGACTGGCCTTTCGGCGCCGTTGTCGTCATGTTGAACAAGCATGATGCCAATTTCTTTCGAAGCAGCGTCGCTCCTTAATACAAAGGGTTTATTAAAGTTGGGGTGATGTAAGACAATGTCCTCTGCAAGGATATCTTTGAGTTTAAGGAAAGCTTCGTGTGCAGAGTCGTTCCAGTCGAACCGACGTTTACCTTGCAATAAATCGTAGAGTGGTTGCGCAATATCTGCCATGTGAGGGAAAAAATGGCGAAACCATCCAACGGCACCAAGGAATCCTCTGAGCTCACGTTTGGTACGTGGAGTGGGGATTTTTCGGATGGCTTCTACTTTCTCCGGATTGGGTTCAATTCCTTTGGAGGAGATGATATGACCCAAAAATTTTACTTTTTCGCGGCCGAAGTGACACTTAGATGAGGTCACGGTTTGCATTCCTGAGCTTATCCATCACAGTATGAATGTGCAGTAAATGTTCTTCAAAAGATTTTGAAAATATCAAAATGTCGTCTTGAAATACGAACGTGTATTCATCCATTCCACTAAGGACTTTGTTCATTAGTCGCTGATATGTAGCCGGACTGTTCATAAGACCTCATAAGGCATTACATTGTAAATGTAGGAGCCGTTTCGTGTTTGGAAGGCGGTAAATTTTTTATCACTCTCGCGCATTGGGACTTGCCAAAATCCCTTTTCGCAATCCAATGTGCTAAGATATTTGGCCTCACCGAGCACACGCAACATATCAGCAATTTTTTTCATTGGAAATCGATCAGGGATAGTCAATTGATTGACGTAACGAAAGTCGTTTACCATTCTCCAGTCCCCATTTGGCTTTGGGCGGAGGACCACCGGGGATCCATACGGTGAGTTTGATTCCGAGATCAATCCCTGTTTCAGCATCTGGGATACAATTTTATCGATAATACGATGTTTTTCTTCTGAACATGGATAAGGTTTTATCCGTTTGGGTTTATCTTCCTTGACATTGATTTCGTGTTGAATTAAATTTGTCCTGCCAAGCGTCGGAGTGTCCAAGACTGACGTGAACTGCTGTAGAACTTGTTTGATTTTTTCTTTTTCCCAGGTCGATAATATTTGTAGCGCTCTGATGGCGTTATTGCTGGCGTCTTTTACTTTAAAAGCATAACGGTGGTTCGGGCCTTTGTCCTTGAACCAAAATTGCATTAAATCCAAGTCGAGCTGCATACCGCTATTCCGTAGAAAATCCATTCCCAGGAGCATCACGAATTCACAGTCGTTCATGACTGCAAAGGTATGTTTAAATATTTTGTGACCGAGTCTGAATTTGAAGTTGAGTTGCCCGGCGGGTAGTACAGTGGAACCGTCTACGAGGCGAATTTTCCCTTTTTTTCCACTGTTTTAACGTACGGCCTTCCCATAACCGTTGATCCCCGAGTACTGAGATTGTAGCACCGCAATCTACCAAGCAGTCTCCCTTCACAGCGTCAACAATTTTGCCACGCTTACTCAAAATCGGAATATTAACAGGGACAATAGGCAAATCATTCTCAGTTATTTTATGAATTTGTGTATTATGAACGAACCCGTACATTTGTTTGAAGGGGGATCCTGATTAGAATCATCTTCTTCTGATTCCGTTGACGATTCAGGATCTGGTGAATTGTTCTTAGTGGCTTCCACCTGTGCTGAATTGACACGATGGCCTGATGGTTTCCGGCGACAGGAAGAGGAAGTGTGGTTGCTGTATCCACAAATCGTACATGATGGTTGCTTGTCCTCGATTTTAGAAGTGGTGTTGTTATCCTTGCCATTGTTATTGGAGGTGGTGGTGTTGGCCTTATCAAACGCCTGTGGAGTCCGAAAGCGTTTGTCAGGAGCTTGGTACGGTTTCACAGCTGTCGGTGATTCGATTTTCTGAGCAAATTGTATGAGGTCATAGATGTCCTCCGGGTGGTAAGCCATGAGATGGGGCGATAGATTCGGGAGCGCCCGCTCGGAAATGAAATTAAGGACAACTTTATTGTTTGCAGGTTGATGATTGCGATGAAGCTTCAAATATTGGAGCTCCATTTCCATTGCAAAGGTAGCAAATGGTTCTTTGGCTTGTTGTCGCCGTTTGAGTAGTTTCTCCCAAGCAGCATTATAATCAGCTTCTGATCCGTACATCCTCATGAAATGGTTGGTGAAGTCGTTCCATGATTTAATTTGGAGCTTGGCACGTTGCCACCAAAGGTTTAACTCTTTGTCTTTGCCAAATACCTGGTGGAGATGGTGAATTCGAGCATGAAAAGGAATGTGTCGATGGCGCAGGTACAGATCTAACTCCTCCAAAAAACTGTCGGCCGTATTTATGTTGGGATCAAACCTTGGTGGCGGCGCTGCAGTGGGTTGAGGGTAGATGACTGGTGGCGGTTGTTGTTGTTGAAATTGTAGCTGAGGAGGACGGGATAACGACGAGACCATCATGTGTGGTGGTGCTGATGATGGTGGTGATGGATGAGAAGGTGGTGGTCTTGATGGAAGTGATGCAACCCCCACGCCCCACCCCCTCAAAATTTTCTTAATGTGCAAACGCCTACTCTATGCTTTATGTAACGGGTAGGCAATATATACTGCATTAAGGGGCCATCCATCTCATCTACACATTACATAAGTCATATAGTACCTCTGTACTCAATTTCAGCAGTTAAAACAATTATTTAAGTGCGACCCCATTTCTCAGTGTAAGGTGGGGTTTAAGGGGCAGTTCATGTTAAATTTGAAATCAGCTGGTCAAATATGACAAGTGAACCAATATTCAGACGCTGACTCCAAAATTTTTATTTCCACCCACCATAAAGTCGAAAATACATAAATTGATGACTTTATTTGTGGACGTTCCCTTTCCTAATTTCGAAACTTTATTTTTATTGCTTAACTGCTCGCGAACCCGGAAAGATCGAGTGACGGTTCCAACGGCATCCTGGACAGAAAGAGTTGGTCTTTCAACCCGTAACGTCAATTCCAGTCGATCTCTCCGGTTTATATTTAAAAACTACAAAAAACTAAAAAAACGCAACATTTTGAAAGCGAATTTTTATTAAAAACGTTAGATTTTAAAGTTTTGAGGTTTCGAAACCTTCATATTCGCACTCCTCATACTCGAATTGTATATATACCATGCAAAAAGTATATAATTCGAGTATAGTTTTGAAAATTAAGGCACAAACTTAAAAACAGCCTGTGCTGGGACTTTTGGCAGAAATATGGCAATTTTGGGCACTGTGCAATGGAATCGCCCACAAGACTATATTCGAAAATCACTAATCCACAAACAGCGATCGGCGTTAAACTATTAGATACACATTAAACTGCAAAGAAATTAAATTTGTCGATTTCGTAACTAGTCGCTGTTTTTATGTTGCAAAGCAATAATAGAACTTGTAGCAACTTATTTAGGGAATGAATTGGACATCTAAGATGAGCTAGCATACTGCAATAAGCGGTTTCGAATATTATGTTTGTGCTGTTTACTAATTGTAAATTCTTTGAATGCATGTGTATAGGAGGAGGGATGAATTTCTTGCATTACTTTCAATACACAACTTCGGGCCGTAATAAATGAATTGACAGAAATGTAATAGCAATTGAAGGATATACAGCCGCAACGAGGAAAGATAAAATTGAAAAAGCAATTAGAATAGTACAACCAAAGAGTATAGGCTGTTGACCAACAGCCACAATTACCACAACAGGAAACGGTAGATGCTGCAAAACCTCGCGGACAGAAATCACTGCATTTTTGGAATGAGGTTTTTAAAAATATTATCCAACTTAATGTAATAGCATTAAATGCTTCTATAATAATTCTTAATTCGACGTCATCAAATTGTATAGCTACGGCTGGATTATTTTACTACATCGTAGATTAAAAGGTGTCATTGTAGATTGGAGTAGTGAAAACTATGAAATTTGGTGACAAATGTGATGCATATTTAATACACACGCTACAATGTACAATACAACAATTTAACATTCCCATACCAGAGAAAGTTTTTTTATAAGCAGGTTTTTCGCGTCTGTAGGAGTTGTTTGATAATAGAGGTCTGAACTTCAAAATGTAATGTTCACGTAAAGTTTGCAATTTAAAAATTGTAGATTGTTAATGTAAATTTATCTGAACAAAAATTGCTATTTTACTACACTACCAACATAATTTGTTGCCAAAACCAATGAATCTGTAATTAAGTATGGCAATCGCAGACAATGCAAAAAACATACATATGTATGGTCGCGATATATTGAAAACATGTGATGGATTATTCTGTATGTAATACGGGAATATGCCCTTATTTTACGATCATGAATGGAAAGATACCATTCTTTTGTATCATGGTTGTATATTATGCTGCGTAAGGCAAATACATCAATTCCGATTACTGCCCATCATTGTATTCAACTTCATTGCCTCTGATTGGCTTACTGCTTGCTGTAACTGACTGTCATTCGACTTCGAATAAGTAAGTACAGTTGATGTTAAATAGCCGAAAACTTGACACGCAGTATGAACTAAGTTCTCAACCAACTAATTTTTTTTCTGATCGATTGAACACAGAACACATCCAAAGGAAACATGATAGTATTTAGCTTAAAGATAACAATATAACTCGGCCTACTTTCCCTTACAACTGAGGCACGTTTTATGAAGTAGCTCGCGGCAATGACGGCCATTTAGGTCAAATGAGGTAGCTCGCGGCAATGTATGTAGGTCACTTGGAGCAATGAAGTTAACTCGCTGCAAGGAAAACCAATTAGAGCAAAAATGAAACGGCAAAGGTACCTGCCAGATGTCTAATTAAATGTTCGCGGTCCAGTCCTGTTGCAAGTTTTAGGAGAAAAACTACGATCAGGCTGGACATTGAAGGCGAACTCGAACAGAAGCGGAGTTCACTAATGTTGCTCTCTTGTAGTAGTAGTCGAAGCAGAACTGAATTTTCACTTAGAAGTTGAGAAGCAGTTGGAGAAATTACTGGAGATAATAATTTGAAGAAAAGTATTAATTATTTTGGAGAAAGTAGTAGTAGAAGTCGAGTAAATTTATTTAAAGAAGTTTAATAAATAAATTCAAGTCTTTTCCTTCCGTTAAAATCCCAAAAACTATTGTTATGTATTGTTTTTTTTTTGCAGTCCATCTTAAATAATATTTCACTAGAAATGAGTTTAACATATCAGGTCAGCGATTAGCGACTTGCATTCTGAACATGTTTTCGTCCTGTTTCTCTCCACGCATCAAACGATTAAAGCAATTGTATCGATTAAAGTGCTTACATATCATCCTTTCATATTTATCAACTTCACTTTTTACAAACCAAATATCGTTTGATTACTGAACTTAATATTAAAAAACTCTAGCATTGAAAACCTCGTATATCGCGCCACCGCCTGAAGTAACTAATTGTAAAAACACATTTTTCAATTTGGTTGTCAATTTGGACAACTGGAGTCGCCAATATTACTGACTGGACTAGTTATATTTAAAATCAGAGTTCAACGGCAAAGGTTACAATTCCAGGCCTCATGCGTTATAAAGTTGAATAGGTTGAATAGGATCATAGTCTGGAGGACACCGAAATAAGCAACTTTGGATGAAGTTTAAGATCGTGTGCAAACAGCCGGGAATCCAAAAAGCCGGAAGTCCAAAATGGCGGAAAGCCCAAAAGCCGGAGTCCAAAAAGCCGGAATCCAAAAACCCGAAAATGAATAAATATGTTTTCAGAGGATTTTATATCTTAGTTTAGCCTAAACCAACCCAACCTGACCAAACCTAACCTAACTTATACAAACATAATAACAAAATATCCATTTTCGTCATTATTTCTTTATTTGGAGATTGAACGATGTTGGAGGACATGGCTTTGATTTTAAAAATTCAGTTTATTTGTCAACGTTTCGACACCAATCAGTGTGTCATCTTCAGGACAAAAGCGGAATAACGAGAAAGCAATGATGTACAACTATTGTGAACAATATTATATATGCCTACTTGAATTTTCTAAAATGTAAAGATAGTTTATATTTTCTTGTTGCTATCCTTAGTGATCCTGATGAAGGTGTCCTCTCTAAGAGTACTTGAATTTGAAATACTTTACCAGTCCTGAGGACCATATAGACTGTACACGGTATCCGTAATTGTTGTTCATGGTGTTTTGAACAGCTCGTATGTAAAGTGCTTCTTTTATTTTTCTTATCCACTCTCTAGGTTCGTATTCCAGTAAATTGATTCCTCCAATGGTGTGCCCTGTTTTACTCATATGTTGTGCGACGGCCGAATTTGGATTGTTTTTAGCTACATCCGTTTTGTGTTGAATAAACCGTTATTCTAATCCAATAGCAGTTTCTCCTATATAAATTATTTCTTTTTCTGGCTTTTTGGATTCCGGCTTTTTGGACTCCGGCTTTTTGGACTCCGGCTTTTTGGCTTTTCGCCATTTTGGAAGTCCGGCTTTTTGGATTTTCGGCATTTTGGACTTCTGGCTTTTTGGATTTCCGGCTTTTTGATCCGCCCCGAAGTATAAATAAAGTTAGTCGAATAACCCGGCCATTACGAACTGTAGTATCACATATGCATTTGACATCGAGATCATGATCCAGTATAGAATGGTCGGATCACTTGACGTCTAGAAGCAAAAGAGACTACCACGAAGTTCAGCGTAGATTGTTAGATGGCGCTCCGATGATCGGAGTCCGATCAAGTTTGTATTCTTCGACGTAGCAGCCAAGGAGTGAGCCTTATTTAACAAAGCTCACATCGGTTTCAATACATGTCAGCTTAAACGGGAACATTCTTACACAATAGCGATTAATTCGTTGAATATCAATTCAAGCTAACCTCACGTCAGTATTAACGCCAAGTATTCATATGTACATTTACCTAGTTGGTGGTCACCTTGTTTTCCAGTACAAGACTTACATTCTAGTGCATTTGGAAGACGTAATGACAGAAAAGGTTCAATATGAGAAGCGGTATTTTCTGCAATACCCTGGTTTACGCTCACATTTTTATGAAGACTTTTTGAAGACGAGATGCAACGAGATTATACAAGTACCCAAATGATGCTACCGTTGGAAGGCAATATTTAGCTACATACGACGATGATGTGCGTCTTGAGAGACATTGTGGATATCATTCAAACAAGTCTTATTTAACTTTGCAATTATTGAAAGGAACTAATGAAGGTTACGGATAGAGATTCCTCGTAATTTTTTCATTTCGTGAGAAATCATTTCCTCGTTAGTTGTATAATGAATCACGGCAGTGCACATTTTTACAGAGCGCAGTACTACTTAGGGGGGTGGGGGGGTATGTACTACCACATTGAAGACAATGGAAGTGACTAATTGCAAATTTTATTTCATCATAACAAATTATATAACCAAATACATATAACTGAATACAACTAATTGACTAACATAACCATTGCCCTCCAAGAAGGCAAGATGTAACCAGTATAAATGATATAAGATATTTATAATGCTTTAAAATTGGACAGGACAGAAGGAGATATTTACTAAAATGAATAATTTGGATAGAGTACATTGTAAACCTTATTTTACCGTCCAGTTGCATCTGTATTCTCTTTGGTTTTATCAAGTGCCATGCAAATTCAACCGTACCACCATCTAGCGGTGGTGCTGCAATTACGACGATATCTAATTTTGCTCGTTCCGTGGCTCGCAAGTAGAATGCCCCTACCATTCTATATTGGATCATGATCGAGATGCTGCAAGATGTGGTAATTCAAATGAATTCAAGCTAATGACTGTCATGACGTGTTCTCCAGACAACTGACAAAGAATAGTGGACTGTCTTTTGAGTCCATAATTTTACAATTGTGAAAGTGGTATTCATACAACGTTTGGTTCCATTGCAAATTGCAACGACTAAGTTATTACCCTTGATCGAATGAACATTTACCATACCATTGTGTCGATATTTTCTAGAGGCAATGTGTGACTGAATTCAGCAACGGGAGATATGCGATATGGCAATTTATTCATGGAAACAAGTGATGACGAATCTTCAATTCTTTAACGCCAAGAAACATTATGTCGCCCGAAATTCTTTATGTAAACTAAGCTAGGTTGTACGATCCTTGCGATTGCATGAGCTAAAATTTCTAATATATGCGAGTTAAATAATTTAATATTAGTTAAATCTTTTAGACGATCTGTAAGCCATTAATGTGGTGACGTTTTGTTTCAGTAGAATATGACCACATTCAAGTCAACAAATGAAATCTATAACATATGTGTTTTAGCAATACTAAGTATCAAAATCAATCTTGTTCACAACTTCTTTGGATGTTATCCAACTATTTTATAGACATTAGAAAAGATAAAAATTCGTTTATTTCATGCTGAAACATGTATAAATACTTGTATTAGCATGGGTAATGAAGAATCCGACTCGGACTTTAATCATTGAAATGTTGCAAATTATAGCTTCGACGCCACCAATTGACATCTTCATACCGTTGAAGCAGTACCTAAACATAGGTCCAGGGTGGTATTTCTTGTAGTGCCGTCGAAGTGTTGTAAAGTTGAAAAGCATGCATTAAAAAAGTGTAAGTTCCAGAACAAGACTCAAATCTAATTTTGCGGAAAGTCAAGATTATTCAATGTTGAGCTGGAGTTCAGCTGAGAAATCGGCTAAAGGCAAGAGACCATTAGAAAGAAAAAAACTCAGTTAGATTAGAGATATACAATGTTATTCTCTGAGATGGATCCGGGAAAATTCATATTTTGATCCAATATATCGGGGAACAACTAATACGCAATTAGTATAAATGCAATATCATTTGAAGCTGACTATTAAAAATGTAATTCAATCGTTAATTATGATCATGTTGTAGATTCTATGTAGAATGTACACTTTAAATGGGATAGTTTATTTTATATACATATTGACATAAGCGTTTTCGCCCGTATTTTTATTACATGATCCTGTTTTGATTTCTGTATTGATGAAATTAACAATCAAGAATTCGGTATGGATGATGATTATAATATAATATTGTAGCAAAATAAATTTAGAAATGTGAAAATTAAAAAATTCCAAACCCTGGTTGTAAGATTTTGGAAGCACATGTTCAGAAGTGCAAAACCAAATGATCTATGTATCTAATCGAGAAACAAAATTCCTGATTTATTTGCTCTTTAGACGCTGCGATTTAAATATTTAATCGGTTTCGACGTCCAAACAATTTCAATGAATTTTTTCAAAGGCCAGTTATTAAATTATAATTTTAAAATTGTTTGTTCCTTTTCATATCTTTCGATAGATCCAATTTAATTCATCATAGGTTTCTTGAGATTCTATTAAACTTACCTTGTGAATACCTTGCCAAGCTTGTAATGTTATCACTTGTACGTCATCGATTGCTATTTTTAGCTTGTTGGAATTAAATGTTAGTAAAGGTTGATGTTTCTCTGATATGTTCGTTCTGATGCAGGTTGAAGCAGAAATGAAGGTATCGAGTTTATCATTGTTATTCTCAGCGAACACTGATATAAAATAAACACCCGAAAATGGAACATTGATAATATGGGTGTGGATGTTCAACGGGTCAACGGGATATCTGCACGATAATATATCATCACAATCTTTTCAACTGCCGGCATAGCATCTTATCATATTTTTCACATTAAATTTTCACAAAAAGATTGGCGTGTGTTCACTAAATTAACATTAATATCACTTACCTTGAAACCTACATCTATCGCATCTCCGTCCGAATTACCTACAAGCCGACAAAACTTTCATTCCATTTCTCAATTTTGACATCATAAATAGTCGCCAATGCTACTCACGGGATTGCTTGTTGCAATTGAAATTGCAATACCTTACAAGCATGTTAAAAGAAAGTTCACGTTAAACGTCACATTTGTAATTCCAGGCCTGGTGAGTGGAACAATATAAAATGTTCAAGCCCAGCTGTATGCACAAGGAACGTTAGTGCTATTAATATGATTTACTAAAAATAGTTTTAGTCGAGTACACTGCGATTACTAGCTGTAGTATCAACGATTTGATGAAAGGAAGATCCTGAAAGATGTGGTCATTCAAATGAAATGCAAGCTCAGCATGTGGTCTCCAGAAAACGGACAATAAACCATACATTTACTCGTGAGTCAAAAAATTTACAATTGTAAATGTGGTATTCAAAAAAGTTTTGGTTCTATTGCGATTATTATTTCTTTTAATTTTACCCAATGGATATCAACCATTATGTTCGTTTTGCTAGGTGCATTATGTGACCGAATTCAGCAACGGGAAACGTGATATGATAATTTAATATATCATGTAAACAATTTATGACGACTCTGTAATTGTTTAGCGCCAAGAAACATTATGTCGCCCAAAATCTGTTATTTTATCCGGGGCAGGCAGTTGTTTCTTTTTATTTTTATGAATTAAAAAGTGCAATTTCCGGGTTTAATAATTTCAGTATCGTTTTTTGGACATTCAGTAAGTCATTATTTTGGTAACGTGTTTGTTTCAATAGAATATGCCCGCTTCATTTCAACATATGAAATCTATTGCATTTATTTCAGCAGTACTTGTTAGTTGTCTTTGACTTGAAATCAAAACAATCTTATGCTCAACTTCTTTGCATTTTAGACAAATTGTTTATTGACATGGGAAAAGCAATGTTGCTTGCTTGTTTGCGTCATTCTGGCACGTGTATAAATATTTGCATTAGCTAGGGTAAGGAAAAATCGTACTCACACTTTAATTGTGAAAATGCAACAAATTTTAACTTCAACGCCAGTTGAAATCTTCATTCCCGTGAAGCAATATCTAGACGTAGGTCAGTGTTACTCATTTCTTGTTTTAGTACATGTTGGAGTATAAAGTTCAAAAGTCAAGGTTTCGGGTTTCTATATTTTCATGAACTGTAGACATTTCCGTCACGATCTTCATATACGATGTGGAAAACAAAAAACAGTAATTCACTTAATTTAGTTGACATTTAGTTCAAACTGTGATGGATGTGACATTCTACAGTAGAAAATATGTACAAGGAAGAGTACCGTACCGTATTTAACTGAATATGTAAATCACATAACTGAGAAAGAAATGTACATTTTTTTAGTGTGGTAGAAAATAACGTTGATTTTTTAATGTCACGCCAACAGACATATATTTCGCATATATGTGTAACGAGAGGAACTGTGGTTCATATATAGAGCAAAAATTTCGTTATTGTCGTAGTTCATTATGAATATGATTTACAATGGTCATATTAATAGCGTTCTTTAATTAAGCTCATTGTGATATTAATCATTACGATCTTGAAACCTGATCTGATTACCAACTTGATTGCCCCCCAAAAAGGGGGGCAAGGTGGTGCAGTGAGCAGAAAACCTGACTTACGACCACTGGTCACGGGATCGAATCCCGGCCGGCCCCCCAAATCCTTCTCGGCTCTGTGAGTGCTGCGTGCAGCCTGTACGGGGAAGGTATCCTGGGGAGTCTGAGTATCACAAGGGAAGTGGTTATCAACTACCAGGATCCTCGCAGAGTGTCCCTTCTCTGTTAGAAGAAGAGTCGCCGGTGGAAGATAAGCACTTAAATGAGCTTAACCGGTATCGACTATAAACAGAAATTTGATTTTACCAACTTGATATCTGGGTCACCCAGACTGGGTGTATTGCTTGCCTATTAATACATAAGTCGGTCTTTAGCAAGTTACCATATATTTTAGCCATATTTTGGCGCCACCAAGAAAAATACTAGTTCCAGGAAAGTTATGGCAAATCTTAGGTATGACGGTCGCAGCTCTGTTGGTAGAAGATAAAAGTTGAAGTTGGTGACCTACACGTAGAGAGTACTAATTACAAATCTACAGTCAACTAATTTTGATTTAGAGATTATTGGGACGGCAATGTTGACAAAGTATGTAATTAGAAAAAAAGAAATATTGCATAAAGTTAGCATTCGAAGGACATGAGTCTTGCTCAATCATATTTTATCGGTTCAGATGAATCGAAGAAGATGGACTAATGCATTCATAATTTGAAGTATTATGTTATAAACAAATAATAAATTATTTAAAGACATTCATAATGATTTGATGATAAAAAAATTGACCGTAACCACGAATATTTTGTAATGGCAGCATAATCCGGTTTCAACGCCACAAATTATAATTTCGTGGCTATACGAGTATTGCGTAAACAGCAGATAGACCATTGTAAAGTTTTGTATTTTTCTGAATGTGTACAGTCTTTTTGTAACAATAATAATTAAAATTTATTGTCTCAAACTAATAATGTTTTATTAAATGTATAAGTGACAAAGATCATGTTGACCATCTTCATGACAATCTTTTCCAAGCCGTATCACACAAAAATGGAAATGTGACACGCTTTTCAAAGAAGTCACATAAAACGACACTAAATATGCGAATTGTTCCATCAGACCGTAGAAACATATTTGCAAATGTAAACTAAAAACCGGTATAGAAATAGCTAACATGAGTAGTCGAATGTCACAGTATTTAGTCATTTGACACCTCAATCGTTAATATCACTCCATTTTCTCCAGTTGCTAAACGAGGGCGCAATTAATGTTACAAACTAAAGCATTATTTGTACGATGAAAATATGTAACCTTGAGCAGGCCCGCTTAATTTGCCAACCTACAATAAATTGTCCATCGCTAAGCACAGGAATGCAGTTTGTAATTAGCAAACGAAGCAATCAAGGTATACCAATAAATTGTATGATTGGATATTTCTGAAAATAAGTCGAAAATAATTCAGCAATCTCGCATTTCAAACGCTATTTTTGAATCTTTAGTCACGAATCTCTGTAATGAAATTTCATTAATTAAACGGATTTCCGTTTAATTCGTTTAATTTACTAAGGCGTGCCGAAATTAATAAATTAAGATTTAGTTCACACAAATGGAAAACAAATTTGTATTAAATTAATTAATTAAAGTTTATGTTAACCGAATAACAGATTATCAATACTGCAACGCCACCAGGTAATACGGACTCGTCGAAATTCAGGACAGTGCTTAAGGTAGATTGGCTTGCTTTTCTGGAGTAAGGGAGTATATAATTGGAACAGGTATAAGCATTTCCGGAAGGTCATAATATTAATAATATTATTTAATAGGATAACGCAAATGGAAATGGCAACCTTTTGATATCATATTTTTGTGACTAATATGTAGAATTACATTTGCTATGTTTTCAGCTACCATTTTTAAAAGTCATTAAGTTTGTTTGAAACTCATCCAGCTCATTCATAATTATGATTGACTTGTATTATTTATGATGACGCAACGTTGCTTTATTGCGTTAAAGAAATGTTGAATTTCAGTGTCCAATCTTTCACGATTCAGGAAATATATCCTGAAGAGCATTTCATTTATTTGCAGTTTCCTGCAATTCTTACCATTTCATTTTCATGCAATCAATATTACCACACATATTTGTAAAAAAAATATCTGCAAGTCTTTCTACGTATACTCGCATCCGGTAAAACATCTACTGATTAGTTCGCCGCCATTATGATTTATTGCTACTGACTACGCATTTTGTAAAAGCAAAGATTATATATCGTCTTGTTCCGAGTAATGTTTTGTTTAAGCTAGAATTTTAAGATACTGTAAACATGCATGGTGTGTAGTTGTAACACCAGCAACGTCAGCTTGAATATGTACTCATATGACCCTGAAGAATATGTACTGACCCCATGAGATGACACTTATCTCGTCACGTCACACCAAATAGATGCGTTCCATGCGTTCAACCCCAAAAGTACTACGTCAACAATACGTGGCGAATTCAATTCTTTACACTGTACTTGATTCTTCGTTAATTTAACCAGTTTTTGACAAAGAAGTCGTGTAAAGATCGAGGTTTATTTATTCACAAGGGTGTATAGATTGTAGAATATTTTTTCTAACTCCAAGTAATTGATCAAAGGGAGTTGTGAAATGTGATCCAGAATTTTATATAATGATACAGTTGAGCCATTGATTATTTTGCAAGTTCCAGCTTCTAAAACAATGTTTACTAGCAGTATTAAATATACGACATGGGAGGTAATTTGAAAACCTAACACCAAATCTACTACCATTTGAATGCCATAAACACCCCATTCCGACACACCTGTCTTGAGAATATGACTCATCTTAACACCTTCGACTATACACGACGTCAATGTTCGTCAACGAGATATATGAAGTCATGTGAAAATTAAAGTAGAAAAATGTGCTTCTCGTAATTTCTGTAGATCATTTTTGTTACTAAAGCACATCCGGTAATAATGGTTACTTCTTTCGAATCGATGTAACGGTAGCATGAAAGACGCTAGGAACCAAATAATTTTTTCTTTCGATTCCTTACAATGACATTGACCAAATGTACTTTTATTCATGTGCTGATACCCGTATTTCAAACTTATATGGACGGAGGAAACCATTGGTACAAAAGAACCATAATTCCTATTACAAAATGCACTTTTATAAGCAGGTGTTCAAATAGGCAGACGGGTTATACACCTGAACTAAGAAGCCGTTTGAACTATTTAAGTTGATTAGGAGACCTTGCCGAACAAAAATCACTGGCTTGATTTCCAGTTGTGAACTCAGGCAGCCGGCACCACATCACAATCCGTTGCAGATGGCCCTGAACACGTGCAGAATGAATTGCCCCGTTTCCCTGCTTGACACTGCTTGCAGAAACCAGCCTGCGATCAAGTAGCTTGGTGTGACAGAAGGTGGAGAAATTGCGCTTTAACATTGGTATAGTCTTGGTATAATTACACTTCAATGTTAGGTATGAAAGTCCCACGAAATTTGAATTACATTTTGATAGCAAAAATTGACCTCAAAATGTTATGATGACATGCTTAGCATTGCTGAAAGAGGAGGTTTCAAGCTACATTGCTCACTGGCAGCATTGATTTTATTAGTCGCAGAGTGTCGGCACTATGAAAAAAATGGAAAAATGGAATTCGAGAATAAGTACGCCTTGCTGCGCTTTATTCAAAGTCCTTGGGCGTAGAAATAGTCTCATGTTTCAATGCCCACCAAAACAGTTGTTTAGAAAGCGTAGATTCCAAGTAATATAAGCTTGCAGCACCATGTGTCCGTTGAGGCTAGGAATGGAAGCTTGAAAACGTTATCCATTATTACCGAATGTGCTTTATTGTATTGCTTAAAAACACTTTTCTCTTGGTGGACCAACGACGTTCGAATTACGTGGCCAGTTTTCATTTATCCAATTTATTTATTGAAATTTAAAACTAGAAATTAAGAAGCATACACCGCACCGCTTTGGCTTTCTGATTTGACGTGGAGTCAAAAGCTAGAATCCTGTCACGAATAACTCACGTTTAAAATTTTATCAAGATTCAAGCTCAAATGGTTCGGTAATATCAGCTTCCTTTCTATGTTTATCTGATATTTCATAACGCTCTGTTTCGCACTATACATGTGGAAGTTTAAGATTGAAATGCCATACTCCCCAGATAGTCAGATTACCGACAATGTGTGAGCAGATTGTTTGTATGGCACAATATTAATATTTTTTTAAATAACATTTATTCAATGCTTGTAGTAATTGTGTTATTTTAATTCTTCTATGTAATGTAAAAAAATGTAATTTTCTAATGTATCCTGTGATTTAAGTTGCTGGACGTTTGGGAATTTGACCTAGATCCCATGGCTTACAGGATAGTATAATATGCTGATGATAATTGTTACCTAGTTAGATTATTTTGTCTTTTGCCCTCATCTTGATTTGGATGTAAGCGACGTGTATGTTCATCAAATGCGTCATGAAGGTTTTCGTGACATAACATAACATAAACACATAACATAAACACAACAAAATGGAAAATGGTCAATCTTGCCAACAAAAACATTCACACTTAAGTATTTGGACGAATCTGCTTGGTCTTATAATGTGCACATTTATCTCTTCCAGTGTTGTGCAACTGAGACTGATATTGAGTTAAATTCTCGACATGAAAATAATAAATTACTTTTATCAACTCTGTCACTACAGCACAGCAGTTTATTAGTAACGTTTTCGAACTTAAGGAACACGTCAATAATAACATTATTCGACGTCATGCAACATTACTTTGACACCTGGAACGTAATGTGGCAGGCAGATGCAACATGTCCCGGTAATCTAGCAGTTTTGTTAGTACAGTGATAGATGTGCTTAAGAATTTACTAAGGCTTTGTTCACATTTTTGTCATATTAAGCAGCATCTAATATTAATTACATACATTGTCGTGAAGACATGCACTTGATTTTGGGTTGAGAATAAAAAGAAGCTCATTGTGGACTATTCCTTAAATAGAATTAATTTTGCTCACTCCAAACCTATACTGGTGTTTACAAACCTTGTTGTTAGTTTATTACACATGGCTGGGAAACGATAATACCGACGTCTTGCCTAACCAATGTTATCGAATGGCAAATAGAAAATAATGAGTTTTCACGGTGTATATCAATATTCAAACTTCACGCAAGAGTGGTTTCAGAAAATATGTTGGCTTCATTGTCTGACTTAACCACCTTTTATAGCTTTGGCATTGAAAATGCTTGTACTCGTTCTTAGTCTAAACTGTACACCTTCAGCGACGAAAACAATAGACTAATTACTAACCTTTGTCATCAGGATAAAAATTACATTTTTCTCGTCTTTACAGCAGAACTGCTATATGTTTTTTTAGTTATCTTTACTTACAGGAGATGACAAATTCTATTTATTAATTTGAAAAGCGTACTTCGTAACCATAAAATTTTAATGGTAAACCTTTGCTCCTTCTAAATCACTATATTTAAAATATTTTTTTGTAATTCTTTTCAATTGTTTGCGGATTGTTTGGCACATTTCGCCATTTTAATCTTAGACGCCAATTGCTCAAGTTATTCACTGTGCTAGTTTGTATAATATGTCGTGGGGGATGGACAATATATTTGTTGCAAAAATTTACTTTCAACTTTAATTGCCACGGAGTCAAACCAAAATGTGCACTGCGATTGACATGAATTTGAAGATTCTGCGATTTTGTCTATCTTGCAATCGTGCTCTATTTCACATGGCTGGTTGTTCTTGTGAAATGACTGCGTATTGTCACTAAATTTGGGTCAGCCAGTGCCAGCCTGACGTGTTCATAAGTAGTTCAATACAGTAGAGGAATAGTGCTTTCCATAATGTGGGTTCTATGTTTGCTTAAGGTGCGAAATTAGTAAACTTATATTCAAATAGGAATCAAAACTAAAATTAATTCGAAAATCAACACACTCGGAACGTCAAAGCGAAATTACAGTAAATTGCAATCTAGTCGGGAGTGGATCTTTAAAGCGATATCTACACGACAATGTTTCATCGCAATCTGTTGAACTGCTTACAGAGCATACTATCATATTTTGCAAAACTTGGTTTCTACAAAATGAGTACCATTCGGTGAGTAAATTAACAGTCATTAACATCACTACTGCCGAAACTACACTTACCTCGTGTCTACCAAATTACCTTTGTACGAAATTGTCAATCCGCTGCACAGTTTTGAAAATACAGTCGCCAGTGTTGCTCTATGGATTCTAAATTGCAATTTAAATAGAAAGAACTATGAAACCCTATTTTAAGTTAACGTTTCAACGCCACAATGTAGCATTTCGTGCCTTATGAGTAGAGTGAAACGAAAGGTTAGTTAGTCGACTTCCAAGGGGGCAAGTTGTGGTATTGTCTCACATTGATTAAACTCAAACATTTCAAGGCGTGATCTTGAAGGGAAGTACAAGTTCAGTATATGATCCCCAGAAGAAAACAAACAAAGAATCGTAGATTTGCGGTGAAGTCCTTAATTCTGGTTTTGAGAAAGTAGTACTCACCAGGTTCAAATACAGGCTTGGCCCGATCGCTGGCATTATGTTTTTTGCACAATGGACAACTATATTTAACCCGATATATTTTGCAGCAGTATTCAGTAAATAACCTAGTATATTTTTTTAAATACATGAGACATTAAATTTGGAACTGTAGTTTTATACCATAGCATCCTTGTCATTATCTCACATTAAAACTGTAGTAAACTTAATGTGATACCTTGAACACAATTTTTAAACAGTTTTTGATACCTTCATCACTCTGAGAATTTGACATTTCTCGTGGTACGGATACATGGAATTATGCCAGCTGTCTTTAAAATCAAGCGCATTGGCCACAATATTACACAGCCCTAAACTACTTCCTGGAAAATTATCGGCATTTCCGGTTTGGTAACGAACGGAACTTATCGCTTTTTCTGTCGATGACGCTACTTTTGGTTTTTGTATTATGTGGCTTGATAACTAAAGAATATGTAATTGAACAAAAGGAAAATAAATCTTTCAGCAGCACTCTTTAGTTGACAACAGCAGTTAAGCGAACAATAAAATCAGCAAAGAACCACTTTACAGAAATCTGGCTAAAGGCGGTGGTGGACACATTGTTAGATTATGCCGAGCTCAATTAAATTATTCTCGATTTTCGCAAGTGCTCATCGCAGACAATAATCAGTCTGATGTTGAAATTTCATAAATTTGTTCTGCAACACGTTAACTATACATTTGTAACATTTAGGCGCCATCAAATAAGATACCAGACCCGTGAATGTTATGCGAAAACCCAAGCTATTGAACTTTGGACGGTTTAAGCGGACAGACAAGATTGGAATATAGGATGAACAAGCGCAGAATATTATTTACAAATATCTGAATTCAATTAATTTTGATGTGGGGAGTGTTGGGACGGCTATAGTTCGTATTTGGAAGAAAACAGCATGTACAGGAAAATCAGAAATATTGGGAAAAATTAAATTTAACATCCACCAACTGCTCGTTTTTATAAATTATAACGCGTCCCTACCAATGGGTTGTTTGTTACGGATATTAAGGGCTAGTTATTTCCAAACTGAAAATAGTATGCACACTTTATGGTTCAAGAAATTTTCCTGAAAGCATTTGGGTGGAACCAAATTTTTTTAATTCAGGTAAATACACACATTTAAGAGGACGTTAGGTATCACTCGCTCCATGAGTTCATGAACAATAGAAAAATATACTTTTCGTAAGTTTTGGGAGTACGAATAGGTGCCTGCAGACTACACACACAGCAGTGAATGCGTGCAACGCTTACAATGTCAAATGGTAATTAGTTTGTTATAATTTATATATTAGTATTATATAAAGACTATATAAATATAATTAGAAAGTAAAGATTATTTCAAATTTGCACTTTGGACAGTTAATAATTCACTAAATGGGAAGCTGATAGATGGTATGCTATTTTCTTTGCGACCAGACCATTAACAAACTCATTTACTCATCAATTGCTTTTCAAGTTGCCTTCAACAGAAAGACATTCAATTTGTTTGCTAGCATGCCAGAAAAACTTATTGCTTATCATCGCACCGGAACGTTCATAAATCAATCTATGAGTTTTAATGCGATTCAATTCTACCATTTTTCCTCTCCGCAGTTAACTTCACCAGTGATAGATAAATCAGTCACGGTTTTCAAATTATCCTTGTGCAAACAGCAGTTTTTCCAAACAGCAAGTATTTGCCAACTCGGAAGATGATTTCCGTCGTGTTCTTGAATTCAATCGGTATCATGCTCATACGTTGTACCACAATGACGGTAGAATAATGCAAAAGAAATTTTTGAAAAAAGTTGTAATTTAACGAAAATACGGGGAAAATGCTACACATTTTTTGTTCCAGTGAATCCGTTCTGTAGCAAAGACGGTTCAATATAATTACTTGGGACCTTCTGCATTCGACAGAACATGAAATGACGCAAGTAGAACATCTTTTACATTTTCAAAATTTTAATTTATTTTTGTATAAAATCAACATGAACTATGTATACAGGAATCATGAACATGTACTTATGAATGCGCCTCATAAAATCGGTTTGTAGGTTCAATAATTAATTCATGGTGGTCACCTTTTGCAGCGTTTATATAATTAATTAATTGATTAGCAAAATCATTATAATTCCAGTGGTTTACAGAATTCATCGAAATGTGCTCATAAGCTTCACTGCAACAAATTGTTTGAAGGTGAGATATCATGCGAACGGCAGTTGGCTGCAGCAACGATTATTGTACCAAATTAATTACTTTTTTAAGAATTTGAGAATTGAATACGAATGTATTTGCTTTATTGTAGTTATTAAAGTCATGGAGAATTTATTGGTAGAGATATGAATAATTCTTAGAGATAATCAATTCACTAATTCGTAAAAATCAATTCACTAATACTCTTTATCATTACATGACTACCAACAAAAAAGTACAGAAGGTACACGGGCTGGACCACAGAAATGAGATTAATGACGGACCCTGCATTCAATAATTAATCTTTACAGGTTCAGTTAAATTATACTTCAACTGTTATCGGCAGTAGAGTATCAACGAAACCTTAATTCGACTAACAAGTATACTCATATACATGTAAATTACAAATTTGCATAAAAACGGTACACTCATATGTAGTTTTATGCGCTGATTAAGAATTTGGCGACCAAAACTCCATAAAAGTATCTTCAGAGTCAGTACGGCACAAAAACCGCAGCTGGAGTACAGTGCTTTTACAAAGGTGTGGTATTTCCCTTTACTATTAGAGTGATATATCCCTTAACCATACGTTATACTACAGGTGTGGTATTACATTGTGGAATCGTGGTGTTAAGACCAGTTTGGTCCTCCAACATGTGAACCTTACCTAAGGTAATATCAATAGCCTCATTTGAGTAATTCTTTAAAATATTACAATCGCGTGTATTGGTCAAAAGGTATGTAACCCAATATTAATATTTGTCCACTTATGTTCCATATTGGCTATGGAATGACTTTTTTGGGATTTTGGTTTTCGGATTCGGAATCAGCGTATAAAATTACATATATAAGTAGCAATTTTGTACAAATATTGAATTTACATGTATATGAGTATACTTGTAAGACCTATTTACTATTTCACTAACAATAAGAACATTGAATACTTATCCTCAAAATTAATTGCCTCAAGGCGAAGGCAGGTTATTTACTACTACATCTGTTTCCTTGATTAAGGGAATTAAATTGCCGCCAAATGTATGTGTAAGGAGGAAATTCAATGCCGCACACAGCATATACATCTACTGGGTACTGCGAAGGGGTTTATTCGCAGTATACTTCTCTTCATCTATAAATACAAATTTGAGGAAGATAGCGCGTGACGACTGTTGACCCGCATTCGCATAGCTGAGTCCACAGGTTCTGTTGGCAGCAAGATGAGAACTTTATAATCAAATTGTAAATTCATAAAATGTGTATAATAACTTTTCCACCACCTTAGACATTGCAACACAGTAATACGCTTTAATCAATTCCCTAGTTCTTAAAAAAATAATTAATTTGGTACAATAATCGTTGCTGCAGCCAACTGCCGTTCGCATGATATCTCACCTTCAAACAATTTGTTGCAGTGAAGCTTATGAGCACATTTCGATGAATTCTGTAAACCACTGGAATTATAATGATTTTGCTAATCAATTAATTAATTATATAAACGCTGCAAAAGGTGACCACCATGAATTAATTATTGCACCTACAAACCGATTTTATGAGGCGCATTCATAAGTACATGTCCATGATTCCTGTATACATAGTTCATGTTGATTTTATACAAAAATAAATTAAAATTTTGAAAATGTAAAAGATGTTCTACTTGCGTAATTTCATGTTCTGTCGAATGCAGAAGGTTCCAAGTAATTATATTGAACCGTCTTTGCTACAGAACGGATTCACTGGAACAAAAAATGTGTAGCATTTTGCCCCGTATTTTCGTTAAATTACAACTTTTTTCAAAAATTTCTTTTGCATTATTCTACCATCATTGTGGTACAACTTATGAGCATGATACCGATTAAATTCAAGAACACGACGGAAATCATCTTCCGAGTTGGCAAATACTTGCTGCAAATTGATCCATACGTAATTAAATTATTATGGAAAGATCGTTTTCTAAATGTTGGCAGAGTAGTGTGTGAAAACATCAAAAATATTGGCACCTCCATCCGATGTGGAGCAAATGTTGAAAAAGTATAATATTTTGATTTGTTGTAGGGAAGTGGTAAAAGCGGACAAAAAATATATCTATATATTTGCTGAATTGATGCAACAAGTTAGTTCAGTTAAGTGTTCAAGTTCTGAGAATAATGATAATAATAATAATGTCAATCTATTAATTTCGATTTTTATTAATGAAATACTGTATAGATTAGCACAGAGAATGACTTAAGCAACATTAACGACTACGATCAAAATCGCGAAGTGGTCGAATCTTTTCACAAACAATTCAAAAGAAAATTTCAAATTACATATTTTTGTGGCAAGTTAGTAAGGAAAGTGTGGTCAATTTTCATTTTAACAGTGAACTAGTTCATGTGTAGGACTTGTAGTGGTGATCGTCATATAATATGTCAACTTGCATGTTATGGCAGAGACAAATTTGAAATATTACAATCTGGTGTAACTTATTTCGACAGACGACTGCCTAATGGTACGATTCTAATGAAATCTTATAACTTTAAAATTGTCATGTTTGATGGAAACAAAAAATATGACGTTGAAGTCGCATTATTCGTGGAGGTAGAAACGTCAACTTAGAATAGATAAATTTAATGATACGGAACGGATTCAGGTAGTTTGATATAAGGAAATTTTTGGTCAACTTGAATTATAATTTGTATATTAGATTTGTATGTTGTAGTAATTAGTGTGTCGAGATTTCTTGTATGTAACAAGTCGAATGTATTTATATGTATTCGCACTGATTGCCATTGGTTAAGCAAGACGCCGTTATTTTGATTTCTCATACATCGGGCGGTATTATTAAACAGGTTCTGTCATAATATTGTGGTCAGTGAGAAACACAAACAAAGGTCAAGAAGAATTATGCATTATTGTTTGAAAATGTTCATCACTTGGTTCAAACGCAGGTAAACGTTTCGCTAGGTTGTGCATGACTTATAATAAAGTTGCTTTATGTTGAATGAAAAATAGAGAACATAGCCATTTTTGCCATAGCCATAGCTCACAATGCCACTTGTATTTTAATCAATTTTAACTGTGATTGTAATTCGAACGTATAAGATTACACAGATATGTACTTCAATATGTAACTTCATCAAACAAACCATGGGCCCGCCAACCTGACAATACATGCAACTTTTCCCCACCAATATTCTATTTAGCGGCATTGAAATAGTAAAACTATTTTTTGTTTACAAGTTGCCGCTAAAATTTATCGAATTTGAGGATCAGAATTGCCTCCAACCAGTTCACAATAATAAGTTAATAATATTTTATTATTGAGCACGAGACTACTAGTTCGTTTCATAAATGAAATTTTTGGGAGTTTACAGAAATGGTAAAAGGTTCATTATCGACATTATATTCATCTGGTCACTCAGATCAAAAGATGATCATCGTGCGTTAGAAAGCGTTCGATATATTTCAACCACTGAATTTCAACCTCAAAGTGAGTCCCACTAATGATTGACGTGATTGAAATGACTAAGCAGCACCAAATTTAGCCGGTGTCAAATGCTGAAGATGGTTGTTTAAAGAAAGTTTTATGTTTGATGGCGGCTCAATATCAATCTCAATTGCACTCACTTTAAGAGCTAAATGTCCCCATTAAAAGACCATACAGACTCGTTGAAGTATTTATAATCGTCAGTTTTTTTGGAAGATTGGATAAAATAAAAAAAAGTTTAAAATGGTCCCATGCAAACATTTTCTTCATTCCAGAAGGTGTGGCCTAAAGAACTCCATGTGTAGATAAATTCGAATGGAGTATCTACGTATGTGCAGAAGCAATTTAAGTCCTCGTTCGTGTAGTGCGACATGATTTAAATACTAAGCCGGCTGTTTAATTCATTTCAACGTGGGCGAACGTCATTACGAACTTGAGCTCATTCTTTGGCCTTTATTTGGTGTCCCTATTCGCTCCGAGTAATAAAATATCCTAACATCCATACTACATATTTGTTCCAACTTCAACTTACCTATCCACTTAGAATTCGTAATTACTACCTGCACTCAAACTTGATCGGTATGAGTTTGGAATAAAGATTTGTGGTATGTCAAGTCGAAAAGAAATTTTGAAATTATATTCACAATGTTAACCAAATGGATTGAGTAGGTTAACCTGGCTTTAGGATTCATTATATAAATCTGTATTTTTTCGATATAATTTACCTAACTTAACAGAGCAAACAAGCAAAATGGAGTAAAACTAAATTAAGTTAATTAATGTTGTTTGGTTTCCACACCGTACATGAAAATCATGATGGAATTTACGAAATTTTAGTCATCAGATTCATTGACCCTTGGAAATGTTGTTTAATGTGAAGTGTGTCAAAAGTCATATGATACTCATGAAATGCTATTTGATTCATTATTTCGTTTGCGTTTTCTCATTTTAAGCAATATTTCACCTAATATTACTATGATTCATGGCAATCAATCACAGCAGATTTCCGATACATTTGAGGCTCGGCAAAGCACTATTTAATCAAAGTCTAGCTTTTCCCCTCTACAGCTTATATTAGCTTTGCTTTGTTGTGATAAAGCACCTGGTAAAATTTCAAACAAACTGATATTTTTTTACTTGGACTGTTGACTGACAAACTCTGCTTCAATCCAAACAGCAGCTCTACCTATGTATTTGTAAAAAATTCCCAACATTACTGCATCAACTTATGGCATTGCAATATTTACAATATATTTTTGAGCTGTTATTGGTCACTTTAATTGGTTAATTGAATATGAAGTTTTCCAGTTGACTGAATTAAATACTTGGTTATTTATTTTGAAGGATTTTAATTTATTTTTAGTCATCACAGAGAATGGTAATCAATTTTTTAAAATAGTGACAGATATTAAGAATGAAAATGCTGATTTATTTTCATTTGTTTCAAAATATATTTAATAAAATTATTTATACGTATAGATCAACGAAAGCCGCTCTACACATGATGATATCAACCTCAAATTCGCTGAGTAACACTGACGGCTGTATACGAAAAATGGCCCAACGGAGCTGCATATACTTCAACAGATGTTTCGGACAACATTGCTTTCCGCAATGAAAACGAAGAAGCCTAATCATGGTTTTGTCATTGTCAAAAAATATAGCTTTTCGCAAACAATATGTATTGTAATGCATTTCATGACACATTAGATTCCTCGTCAAAAATACTCCTATTTGTAATTTTTTTATTTGGCGAAATTTTAAATGACCAAAACTAAATATGAAATGATCGTTTTGTCCCATGGAGTAGAGATACTTGCTTTGTCACTTAGAACAACAAAATCCCCATCAAATTTATCAACTTGCTTCAAACCTTCCACCCATCCGTGTTCCTCGCCTATCTGTTTAATATTTTATATTCAAATAACATGAAATGGTAGTTTGCGACGTTAAAGTTACATTACGTTGCGATTACAAAGGTTATATGGCTGCTCTCATTGTTGATGTCATTTGAAAACCAGATGCAAAAACACCTTTCATGTCTCAATTTAAATACGGAAATGATCACCGGGAACATTAGAAAATGTATATATTTTCTAACATTCCTTTTTACATTTTTCGGTTGGTCGCATTAACATTTGTTGATTCAATTAGCAATTTCTATTTTAAACGTTAAATTATATTATTTAGGGCGAAAGGACACCTAAATCAGTTCTTTATAGTACGGTTTTTTAGAGAGTATGGTGAAGTTGTCAAGTGGGTACTTGATTACTTGGTTCTCCATTCTACCTGGAATGCATCCGGAATAGCACACTTGAGTGTATCCTGTACGGCGTATCCAACACGAATCAAGTAAAGCTTAACTGAATCCTTCTCCGCACCACCAATCGATAAAGCTTTCTTAAAAATAGAACATTGCATCTTCTTCATACGGCACATGATGACATTGTCGCACTGCTTGCAATGTGTATCCATTTTGACTCCAGGTTGTCCACAATGTCATGTAATGTAGAATCCTTTAAAGTAAGAGCCTTTCCTTCAAAGAGTGTTATAAGGAACGGACTATTTTCAGCGTTCTATCTTAGAGCTGCAACACTAGAATGAATTCATCCTCACCAAATTAGCAATTGTAATTTGCTCATATTCATAGGCACGTAATTTATATTACCAATTTTGGATTTTAGGACGTGAGAAAGAGTCTTTCTGGCAACTTGGCTTGTGGAAGATTGGACTTGTGGTAGATTGAGCATGTGGATATTTGGCTTGCGGGCATTTTGGGTTGTGGCAGATTAGACCTGTGGCAGTTTGGACGTGTGGATTTTGGTTTTGTGGCAGTTTGGACTTGTCTCAAATTGCTTTTGTGGAAAAGCGATTGCGACCATATGCAAGTACTTAAAACCAATTCCACTTTTATCCCACCAATCCCGCAAATACTAGACCTGATTCAGGAATATAACTCAGAGTTTTACCATCGGATATACACGGCGTCAACGTTCATCAACTGGAATTATCAAGATTTAACATTTTCTTTAAAGATATGAAGTCAAATGCAATTTTTATTCAAACAGGGATTTTGACACTTAATTTGTATTTAATAAAGCAAAAATCTCAAATAAAATTTCAAAGCAGGCGCACCTCCGTTATGACTAGTCTTCTAAATTGTTGATCAAATCAAATATATTTTAGAATCGGTGAATAGTTAGTAGGCACACAGTTGTTATGTTCTCAGTAGTGCTTATTGATTTATTTTAGTTTACAAAATGTGTTATCTTGCATTGTAAAGTGCAATCTAGCCAAAATTTTAACCAAACAAAACTAAAGAGCAAGTATCACTATTGTTGACAAATCTCAGAGTTTGATAAATATCCAAATTGTCCATAATCCACCTTGTCATTAGTTTTCTTCGGATGTGTTAGCTATGATTATGTCGCCGTATAGGATTGTCAAGGAGAGTCATGAAACCTTTCATCGTCTAGTTTTGAAACACTGAGAAAGGGGACATATTCAAGTAGCAGTAGAAAAAAACAGTTCGATCAATCAATATTTTATTCATCGAGATGGATTCAGGAATATAACTTAATATTTTGAAGAAATACTTTTGGAACAATTAATATATAATTAGCAGAAAACTAACCACGACTTGAGCTCCTGGCTTTTTTAAATTTAAGCTCATATTGCTTATTATTGGCAGAGTGATTCTGAAGAATGGAATAAATGAAACAAATATTTGTAAAGTGTTAGCATACAAGCCATCTCAAACTAATCAAGTACGCAATAATGTTACCGAAGTTGGTTCGTAAAAATTACAACAATTACAAGAACAAAAAACGAAGTCTAACAAATACTCCAACGCTTCATCAATGATGACCATTTCATTTTTGAATTTTCGGTGATAGAATGTAATAGAAAAAATCAAACTGACAGCTGTTTCATTAAACACACCACCCGCTAATGGATAACTAAATTCCGCATAACACAGAACGCACCTTGATTTGAAAGACACATTTATTAATGAAGACAGCATAACTACGACCTTATAAACGAATCCATCCACTCGTGAAGTTTAACGGCCAAACAACTTTTGAACTGATTTTTGAAATCGAGTACAATGATGATTACTCAGTCGCCAATGTTACTCAATTCACTTCCGGATTCACAGTTCAATTTACCATCAGAAATTACATTTCAAAATGTGATTTGAACCTTCGACCGTCATTTAATGCAGCAATGCTAAATTGGTGCGAAGTCAGTGCATCACATTGAATATGGCAGAGTAATTGGAGGTTACATATCTACAAACTCATCATGAATCTCTCCGATTTTTATATCCTATAAAGTGTCCATTTTGCTCAAGCTCATGATAAAAATTGTTTGTCTCCGTCCCGATCCACATAGGCTTATGATAATAATAATTTTAATAATTTTCACTGAAGACTCCGCCTGTATTAGAAAATGTTCTTTTCATGCTAAATATGTATGGATGGATGATACCATACGGTGAAGTATTTTTTTTAAAATTCCGACACTTTTATTAAAAATTAAAATTTGAAAAGCTCACTTGTATATATTGGTTTTGTTCAATCACTCATTCAAGGAAAAAACTCGCTTAATGTCCTTGGTCTTGTGGTCATTATACTTCCATTCCCATGTCGTTTGTTAAAATTGTATCAGTTACTGGAAGGCATTAGATTTTTGCAATTTTTTGACTACCGTAAACTTGAATGCCATCTTCATTTATACGACGGCACGGTGGATTCAAGCATGCATTTAAGTCATGTCGGCACATTTAAGTGAAAGCAGTTTCAAACAAATTAACTACGTTTATAGCTGTCGGAAAACGGTGAGCGAGGTCAGGTTAATGATGCGTTGGGGAAGCCGTATGCCCCGGTGCCACCTAACGCCCACTTCCACTCTAACTACATCTCAGAAAGGTTCGGATCAAAGGACCAACGACGCTGACACAAAAACAATGACCGACGACACACGACAATGGTTAATTTCCCAATTAACTAAAAGACTTTATTTAATTTACATTTACTGCTGTACATTTAATTACAAGGGCCACTTGGCCAGGACAAACAAATATATATTTACTGCCACTGCTGCCGCAGCAGCGAGTGGCTTTTGCTTCTGCTCACGGCAAAACTTTAGAGTGTAACGAAGAGAGTATATGGTTTCGGTGGTGGCAGAGCTCACAACTACATGGAATTTGGTGTGCTGGACCGCATGTCCAGCACACGTTCACATGTTAAACAAGTATGTTCAGCATGGTGCGCCCATGCCGTGCCAAATTCCAGCGCCTGGAAGATGGGGAACTGTGAGACTCGCCAACCTCACCAAAACCGTTACTTATTTTCGCGACAATAGCGATATAAAAACATTTTCCCCGCAACATAGGCGTGTACAATATCGTTTACTGTCGTGGAAAAATATGTCTGACAACAATTGTAATGGTTCAACAAAATCGTGAACTGAATACAGTATGCTTAGGAATCCTAAGTAAGGATATGCGTCGGATACAGGTTATCGGTGTAGGTGGAACAGTTTTAAGACAGCAGGTTATTATATTTGAGGCATTAAAGTGCAATTGGTTTAATAAAGGGTTACATTATATTATGATAGCTGTAACACAACTAATTAATATAGTGGAGAACACTAATTAGTCGTGAACTAATCGGCAACGGACCTGTAGTGTAGAATAATGCGTGTGGTTTTATTTTAATCTGAAAATGTGTTGCACAAAGCGCGAGTTAAAATCATTGGAAAAAGAAATTAAAAGCAAATTGAAATGAAATTCAAATATATCGTTTTTGAGTGTTGTCCAACTTATTAAATAATAAACGCACCACGAAATAAATTAATAACCAAGAATTATGGCTGTCTTCCAAGCAGACTTTTCAGCAATAAATCAACGTCGGCATCACCTTAGTTCTTCATTCCAAACATGGGACTATATGAACGGAACACCTGACGATTAATCTTTGTCCGATGGCTGCGTTGTTAACATTACGACATCATTGTTAGGCTAATAAATAATTCTCAATTTGTTTTCCGAAAACAAAATAAATATTCCGAGATAAAGTTTAGACAACGTAAATATGCATTTATATTTATTTCAAATTGATTACATCGTTACAATTCAATTGTAAAGGAGAAGCATAGGGCAGTTTCAGCAGGAAAGTTTACATATAGAGATGTTTTATTATTCTCCCACTTGATTATTATCAGAACTGTGTATTCAAGGACGACCACAGTGTCTAGAACCAATGTTTAATGTTAACGCTTTGACGCCGCAAGTTAAGATATTCACGGAGGGAAAATTGTGCGTAAATATAGGTATATGTGGGCCATCTATGATTAGCGTAACTAAGAATCGTATACGCGTAACTGCGGAAAGTGGGAGGGAAGCAACAATTTCCGAATTCAGACATAAAATAATATTCTGACTTCGTCCAACGAATTGAGCTCAAATTCAGATATTTTATCTTCCACCCACTTTCTGAGGGGTTGATACTTATACGATGAAGGACCCCATAACCAATGTCAAAATCAGTCCACAAATTGACTAATTATTCGAAATTGCATAGGTGGAGTGACAAAGTTTTAGTGGGGGTATGTGTAGGAGAGGACGCTGATTTCGAATCTGTCTACCGTTTGGCACTCCAGGCTCGCAAGTTTTCACAAAACAAACTTTTTTGAAAAAATACTGATTTTTTTTGTTTTTTGAAAATACGCGGCATAAATTCAAATTTGTCTGGCCTGAAACCTTCACCATTGGAAATATTAGGTCAATATTGTATTTATTGATACCACAATTAGCGTATATAGAACCTTTTAGCATGAAGCCACGAGCCACGATGGCAGCCATGATAATGTTTTTGGCTAATGTGAGCAGAGTGATGTCGTCTTATGGAGGTTGAAGTTAAGAATGAAGAGATATTTATAATTGAATTGGCATTGCAATATCATTCGGATCGAAGGGCGATGCAAAATAAAATAGAATTATGACGTTCCTGACTGAACATTGATTGTGCTATGAAATGCAGAGACAGCTAGATACTTTTAAAATCAAGCATCATAATATGAGTATACACTGTAATTTTGTTTACGTAACAGACTAATTCACTTCCATAAATGCTGGGAATATAAATACGGGAAGCATTCTACCAGGTGCTGCATTGGGCTGGTATAGCTGAACAATTGTGTATGAATGAGATTGATGTTGAGTTAAGTTGCCGACGTGTAAGTGAATAGTTTATTATTTAACCAGCTCCGTACATAACTTTACACAAGGGTTCAATTTTGTAACGTTTACGAATTTAAAGTACGTCAATCGCAACATTGTTCAACGTCATCAACCGTTACTTTGCCACTGGGAAAACAACTTGTTAGGCAGATGTGTTTCGGCCCATTTTGGTAGGTAAACAAAACTTAGGTAAGGTAATTAAACTTGTTTTGTTAAGTAGTGAAATTGAAAAAGGTTTTGTTCACTTATATCATAGAACATATTTTCGTCATATTAAATAGCCTCTTGTATGAAATTATATTCAATAACGCAATAGCTCGCGGACTTCAAATATTTGTATTACTTGCATTAAGTTACCCCTACGAATGGTTGTGCGTGCGCATTATTGATTTGTTCCAAATTTTGTGCTCTATGATTTCACTTTATAAAAAGACACCCTATGGGTTCATTTTTAATGATTCTGCGAAAACACAAGGCAGTGCATGCATAGCCCAGTTACAATGCTTCTACCGAGCTTCAAATATCAGATATATTTTCATTTTCTAATATTACCGGTTTTTATTTCCACCAGTTAAGATAAGAGTACTGGGAAAGGTACACGTAAATTCAGGTTTTCTTTGTCCTTCCTGGTAAAGTGGAAGAGATAGTATGTTTAAACATACAGGACTAGGTTGAGATTGATTGAAGAATGTAATGAATTCATAATTTAGGCAATAACGGTTAAAAAAAGAAAATATTCGTCAAAGACGGTTATAATGTTTTCAGAGTGAATAGTAATTGGTATTAATCACAACGATTTTGAAATTGTGATGTAATACGATTTCAACGCCACAAATTACAATTTACAGGTTGTCTGAATAGTGCCTAGACACCAGATATCCCATCGTTATCGGAGTCTTCCGGAATAAATTGTGTAATTCTGTAATAATACAACTTGTAATTCATTTGCTTGTACTCTGACAAATATGTGGCCATCGTCACTACAAACTCTCCCACACTGTTTTCCTCACATTTTGGAAATCTGTCACGATTTCCAAAGATTTCTAAAAATTGCGTTTATAGTACTACTTACTCTAATATCGGAAAGAACATTCGCAAATTTAATCCACATAAATTCATTGAAATATCTCACCTACGGACAGGACCATCACTTCATTTGGCCATTTGAACATTTCAGTCGTGGAATTTACACTATTGTATCCAGTAAAGAATTATTTTTATTGAGAGCATGCAACGTTAATTACCGCCATTTAATTTCTAATGAACACTAAATAGAAAATTATTGCATGACTTAGACATTGAGTTGAACCGCGATGATGTTATGTGTTATAAATTGTGAGTGAAATGGTAACACCGTGTGTATTACCAATGGAAGCTCAACAAAACTATTTGAACTCTGTGATTCTAACTAATTAAATATCAGTGTCGGGAACTATGGCCGGTAGTGGCTTCATCAATTCCTGGTCAATGTACGGAATGTGAATTTGCAGAGAATATGTTTATGGATCAAAAGAATATTGCATAGAACTCTTGTTGGCTTTCTTGTAAATGTTAACATCAATATTTGATGCAGCACATACGATCATCAGTGGTTCGATGAAACTGACACTCCGAATAGAAATTTCTGGTATTATCTTCGACACGATAAGCAAACTTTTCCGTTCCGCTGAAAATTCTATAATTCGTCATCTGAAATATTATGTTCTGTTTAAATGGGTATTTTGGGCCAAATCAGACACAGAACTTAATTTCTTTGCATAGTTCATCACATCCTTCCCAATACTGGACCGGAGTAGTTACCGTTTTTAGTTAACCTGCAACCGGCTTTACCGTGGAGATAACGTAAAAGCACTGCCTGCTCTTCAGATAAGTGCAAAATGACCATATTTCAGGACCACTACATCAACTTATCTGCAACTTTGGAATAGCTCCACGTGCACACAACACTGCCGGCTGCCATGAGACTATGAAAAAGGCGATTTAGTTATCATAGATATTCGTACAAATAAAATTGGATCGAACACAAAAACTTACTTTCATTTTTAATATACAGGGAGCGAATCTACATGGTGTACTTTAATGAGAATCAGTTTGTCAATTTCGGGAAGCGGCACTGCAATTAAATTTACTTATGAGCCGACGGCGCCGAAAATTAGCTGAAGAATTTAAACTTTAACTGCATTTAATATTACGGTGAAATAAAAAACATTAACTCTGCTTCGAAGACGCTCCGTCGATGTGCAGCATCTTTTTGTTCTGTTGAAAAATGTGTTTGATTGAAATGGTAAACGTTCAACAAAGTCATTTACCAAAAAAATATTTCGCTAAATTGAGCGTCCAATTTGGTTCAATGGTGCTGTTGGAATGATGTCGTTGAAGCAGGGTAATATTGTGTTATTGGTTTTGATGGAGAATTGATCTGGTTCTGGAGGCTGTAAGATAATTAAGGAACTAATTAATGCTATAGAGGTAATCAATTAATTTGATACAAGCAATAGATGATACTATGTAATGCGTACGGTTTTGTATCGTCAATTGCAGTCAATGGATGGGTGCTTATTATGTGTTTTGGCTCCACAAAGTAGACTTTTCGGGAACTCCCTAATAATTTTCGCCAAGTGTCAAGGGCAATAAATCTTAATTAAATGGATTTCTGTTGACAAACTCAGGCACCCAGACAACAGATTCCATTATTTATAGCACATTGACTTCACGAAGTTGACTATAGAATTTTATGTTTCCAAGTGCATATAACTGTTCAAAGGGTTTAAAAAAATGTCTACCTGACTTTTATATAATGATTGAGCGATATATTATATTGATAAATTCCATTAAACTTGAGTAGCAAGCTGGTGACATCTGTTACAGCGTAGTGTCACCGCCACAATATGCCTTCTCGTATCTTTTGAATCATAAATTAACTTAAGGTGCATAACGGTAACGTGAGAGTCATAATTAAATAGCGAGAAGTTAGGGTTATTGATTGATTTTTCAATTTAGGTCCAACTTATGTTGGACCCAATCGTATTTGGCATTGCTGGGTTGTCGACATCGACTGATGCTAAATACACGAAGGAAATAGAATTTGTCTAGTTCGGCAAATAATTCTGAAGAGGTTCCCCACACAAAATCAAGAAAATTGTTTCGCTTCTAAAATTTAAACTAAACGCTCAACTAAATATTTAAATAAATTGTAATCTGACTGATATGTGAAAAGTCTCGACAACAAACTCTCCGCAAAAACTAGCTCCACAAGCTCCAGCATTAAACAAACATCTATTACGCTTTAAGGCTTTTCAAATTAAACTCTGGTTTCATCCCACCTCCAGCATGGACTCAAATCCTAAAGAAAAAAATTCACAAGCAACTCCAGAAACACAAACCGCCATAGTAGTAAGTTCTTTATCTAGATAGTTACGATCCAACATACCAACTATTGTCAAATATAATTATTTTATAATAACTATTCGTTATGATAAGCATTGTTTCAGCGAATTTCTCGATTTCATAATTTTTGGCCCTGACGAAGAGAATAGTTTTTCTCGAACGCTTGACTTTTAATAAATTCAGTTTGCTTTCACTATAATCCCGTGTCAGCTACTCACATAAATAGTGCTAATAAATTTTGTTTCTGAGCTAGGGCGGGACCCGGGTGTTTAGACCTGGCTCAAAACAAGGGAGTGATAGTGTCTTTCCATAGTATCATTACGTTTTACATTCAATTCAAAATCAAAATTGTTGAACGAAAGAAAAGGTTATTTTTCTTCGAGACACGAACAACTTCAACCAACAATGCTTCATTCTCATTGACTGGATTTTGATTGCTGCAACCCTCATCCAATTTGTAAGCATCACCTATTTGGTATTAGCCCCCGAGGTTGAGCTCTGATAGTAACGGCGTCTTGGCTAACCAATGGGATTCATAAAATCTTATTTTATTTGCATGACAGATAAAAATGTGAGGTTTTTTAATTTTAGAAACGGAGATGCATTTCATTAAATCCGGTGACAAATTAGCAGTGTGCATAGTCGAGCATTGGGGCTAAAAATATTTTTAATTGGATATCTCAGTCCACGCTGGAGTACTTTCGTACGCGCATTTAATAGGACATTACCTGACTTAAAAATGTTTTTATATGCAACTTGTTTGGAAGCTTACATACGCAATATTTTATGATTTCCTCGATCTCATTCCCCATAACTGTGTTTTTTATTATCATGGCGAAATTGTAGCTAAATAAGAAATGCAGAGAATGCGTGGTGACATTAAAACTTTTGTAAGCAATGATCTTAGGAAAAAAAGGTTAAGTCAAACGGTACATGTGAAAATTCATGATTTAATAGCCTTTTCCCTCTGTTGTTAATCTGTGAATGGCTTCAACTTCTAAACAACTTCCTTCAAGACTGAGTCAGACGTAAATTTTTAAAATTTCATCTTCCTTGTCACGCTTTTCTCATATTTGAAATTTACATTTATTCACCATATATATGTTTAGATTTTATGAAACTAGCAAGTTATTTTCGAAATATATACTGATTACAATTGAGCGTCATCATTTTGTATTTCAAGCTGCTTGGAATTAAAAGTTAGTATAGTTGGCCAGAAACTTTTGCAGGTTTAAATACAAGACTGAATAGCGCATCGATAAATGATTGAAAATACTATTTTTGTGTGTACTGTTATTCCATCTGTACTCTTTATTGCAACTCTTCCGTTTGTTGTTTGTTCTGCATTTTGACCAGTAATAACTGACAATTTGTCGGCTGTGCCAGTTTGATGTACTTACTGTTGACGTATGGATTCTATCCGTATATGATTCCTGTAATGTGTGGGAGCCGAAGGAAAATGACAGAGATTACCTTGACCAGATTGCGTTCCATATTAGTTGGTTAACGGAATTAATCCGATGCACATTCTTTTTAGCTTGAAACCACTACGAATTTTTATTTGAAACGCAGGGAACACATGACTTTACAGTATCGATTGCTTAACTAAAACGCCGTTGCTATCAGAACTCGACAAACCGGCCAAATTACAACCAAAGGTCGTAATGAAAAATATCGCGAAATGTCTGATTGTGAGTAAAAAGTGTGTCAATGTGAGTGGTACTATCAGTTATTGCCATTACGTTTTTAACTCTTGAACGAAAAACACTATTGCTCCGTCGTTTTGAACAACTTCAAGACAGCTGAGGTCCATACCGGCTCAGAAACGAACTTGGGGACAAACTAAAACCAAACACAAGATATAAACACAAAAAAATGCAGGAACTCTTCTTCTTCTTCTGTAAAATGCAGGAACCTGACCCAACCCGCCACCAGGAACAAACTAATCAGTGTGCTCAAATATATAGTAAGTACCTTTGTAAACTTAACCGAATCCAGTTTGTCACTTCAGCAATACCGTCGTTAATGTTACTCTTAAATTCCAGGTGCATTTACAAGTTGAATATCGACTGAAATATTGTTTTTGTACTAGTACAGTACTTGAAATTTTTAATCAAAAGTGAGCACAATCGGGAGATGCTGAATAAAATTTTCACAAAAATAATAAACAAGTCTGATTTTGAGTATATCCGTTCCGTTAACCATTAGAAATTGCGCTATACGAAATATCCTCAAAATCTTAAGAGACCGGATAAAGCAGTTGAAAATTACTATAAATTTATCCACGTTACTATATCAGTAGATATGGGAAGCAAAGGAACGTTTTTCCAGACCAAAATGCCATAAAAAGTCATGATATTTTGTAAGAATATGAAACAGTAGAAAGTTTACATTCGCGCATTTCCTTGCATTCAAACCTATTGCATGGTATGTAAGCACCTGCTTTATTTTTCGATAAGCTATCTGACTTGCAAAAGACAACGACGTTGACGTTAATCAGTTACAGTTAGCCAAACTGATTTTCCTCTTTCTATAGCCCATTGCATCTTGGCATATTGCACAAAATATATTTCGTCTCGAGCGTAACAATAGTAAACTCAAGCCTGGTACCAAGTAGGGTTAACATACCTTTCCTTGATCGTCAATGCGGTTCTGAACGTTCAGTTTCTTTAAATTCAACATCTACTCATGTTAGAAACTCAGCGGTATGTTTTCTCCAAGTGGATGATTTTGGATTAGTGATAAGTACTATTCATATTTTTTTTAAATGGCAAACATTAGATTTTTGTCCCAATGGAAAACTGTATATTCCAAGATGCAAATTTGTGGCAGGAAATTTACAAGAACGCGTGCTAAACCGTTTTGTAAATTACTGATGTTTCTTAACATATTATGCGGCAGCTGAGCGCCATTGGTGTTGACTAAAAGCCATTCGAATGAAACGGCGGAGAAGGTAACCTTTTCCATATTGTACTTTTGTACAAAAATTGATGTTGGAATTGCGGTTTCGATCATGAGCATTCGCTACACAATCACACATTAAAGTCTATCAAAATCGCATCAAGTTTGCAACTGTGTCTTCACTATGTAGGCTAGATAGAATGGTATATAGGAAAGTTTTTTTCTGTAACAGATGAGCCGTAAGGGGAAGCAGAGATGAAGTTATGCCACACATGGTGTAGCACGATCCGCTTGAACTGGCTAAGCTATTGTTGTAAAAGTATGTAAAACTGATGTAATCAACAGGCGCATTTACAACCAGTATGCAATAATTTCTGTGGGAATAAATTTAAAAACACATTACTTCAGTTCTTTTGGAATCAAGAGAGAAGACGATTTTGTATTTGAAGTTTTGATCAAAGTGAGTTACAAAATAACAAACTAACAAATATGTGGAAACGTTCACAAACTAGTGTCTAGGACATTCTGTACCTCCATGGCCATTCGGAATTGATTAGTCCTTACATTTTAAAAATTCAAAATGAGTAGCAGATTCGAAATCTACATCGAAAACCGGTACGTCAATGTGGTAATGAAAAAATTTTAAAATTTGAAATCCGGTAACGGACAAAAAACGGGTTTTTAAAGGGCATACGATTATTTCCTCATTTTTCAACGAAATTTGCTGTAATTTTGCTAGGGTCTTCCCTTAGTGGGTGCCCTCCTGGTCACCTCGAGAAACATCAATTTCTTTTGAAATCGTCAATTTTTGACCTTTTCCGTCACCCTGATGACCCCCATGTTTATATGTGTACAAACGTAGTACACGACACTACGATTTCAAAAAACCAAACCCCAACCCTCTGCGTCAAATAGTACGCCCGACTGGGGAGCTCAATCTGCCTTAAGCAACTTTGACTAGTGAACATTGGAAAAGTTGGTGTTTGTGAACTTGACCATGAAGGGAGACTCACGGTCACGAAATCCCTTCGTTTTGCAATAAATCATTTTACATCTAAGAAATTTGAAATTCCATTAAACATGAACAACATGCTAGTGCAGTCTGTTACGGACTAGTGTCGCCGCCACAAAATTATTATTTACGTATACAACAGGATATGTGTAACATTCGAATGTTATACATAGTTATGTATAAAGTATCATTGCAGTCAACAAACTGTAAGGTTGACAAATACATAGAGGTCCTACAAGACACCTTGTCGTAGAATTTCGTCCGATGTGTGAGCTATGATATAAACAACGTGTTGATTAGCCAACTTAAGGCATGAAATCTCACTTCATCTAATTTTGTGTACATTGAGAAGTGGGACAACGACAAGTGAGCAGTAGTAAAAATGCAGGTTGATCCATCAATATTTTATTCAGAGATGAATTCAGGAAGATGACTTTATATTTTGAGCCAATACTTTGGAAACAATAAGTGTGTAATTAGTGGAAACGTAATCGCAACTTGAAGCCGTTGAATTTTCAAAATTTAGGTCTTACGTTCTTTAATGCGTCTCATTGTTTATTTTTGGCAGCATGATTCTGAAATGTGAAATAAATGAATCCAATAAATCCGATAGTGTAATCATGACAGCCAATGAAAACTAATTATCTAGCGCCAGAATGTTACCGGAATTGGTTCATAAAAATTCAAAATTGCACAACAGCAGTTATGAGATTGAATTTAAAAAAAAACTCCAACACTTCATCACTAAAAGAGTTCCATTTGATATTTGCATTTTTCGTGGCAAAATTAAATAGCAAGTTGACAATTATACGGCAACTGAGCGACAACCGATTAGACGAAAAACCATTTGTATTAAATCGTAGAGCAGATACCGTCTCCTTCACTTCGAGTACGCGCATCTGTTGCAGTTGGAATTGTTGTTTTCCATCATTAGGTCACTTATCAGCATCGCGTAATTAAACTGCTGTAAAATGAAATGTCAAACTAAATAGCAAACTGAAAAATCTGTGAATACGTCTACGGCTAATTCTCCGCACCAACTGCTTCACTTTCACTTAAGGGAAAGGCACATTGATTACAATTTCAAATTAGCCGTTCACTGTCCGTATTTTATTTTTATTTTATCCCACAAGCTAAGGACTTATTTTCAAATTTAATCCACTCAGGATGATTCCCGGATCCTACCTGAAAAAGTGTTTGCGGTTTTATGTGTACAATTCGACATAGCATTCGTGAATGTAGTACATCTGATTCCACTTGTTTGCGACTGAAATTCGTCCACACATGAATGCGTCATCCCACGCGGAAATTCAAGCGAAACAAATTTGATTAAAGAACAAAATCGTTCGCGTGACATGATCTGTGCACAAAGATTTCTCAAATAAAATATAAATAATTAATTACACTGTTTAAATGACTTTGCCACAAGCAACATTAAATTTGCTAGATAACCTTAAATATCGCAAATAATTCATTCTAAATCAAGTCTACACTCTTGGGATTTGCCTTCACAAGAACTTTGGTCCTGTTTGATATTGCCACTTGGACATTTCAGTCGTCAATGTCACTCAATTGACTTCATTTCCCAATTCTTAGGGCAATTGTCGTGTCAAGTTTAGCAACATTTACAGCTGAAAGTATGTAATCTTTAACACAATCATTTAACAAACTAGCGTAAAATAAAAATATTACTCAACTGACATTGTGTTGAACCCTGACGTTGTGGTGATTCGACGCCATATCTAATATAGACATATCTACAGAACTACAAGAAGACACAGATGGACGCGTTGGATTCTGGTTCCGAGACGAAGTGTTTACAAATTAAAAACTAAGAATGGCTAGAGGCTAGGTTGCTTGATAATTGGTACGATTAAAGTGTTTACGATTGAGATTGATATTGAGTTCAGTTCCTGACATTGAAATGAAAAATTCATTTAACCAAATGTGTACGCACATACCACTGCACAAGAGTTTATTTTTGCAACGTTTTAGAATTTCAGGCACACCAATCGCAACATCGTTCGACCTCGTCAAGAATTACTTTAACACTGGGAACTTGACGCGTTAACTAGATTCGGATCTCGCCTTCCCCGCAAGTGGAAAGCTGAAGGCCCACTGAAGCAATCGGGTTGATAAAAATTGTATTCACGAATACCAAATGTTTAGAATAAATTTTCGTCACTTTGAGTAGCATCTTGTTTTCATTACATGCAAATATGTCCATTGCACTCTTGCATCAAATATTACTGGTATTACCTTGTCCCCAAGTACGGCTGAGCGCTTGAGCATTATTGATTTGTTCCTAATGTTTTCTTAAATATTAGACTATGAATCATAGAGTTACAAAGCTTCCACTGCGCATCATACATCCCAGGTAGATGATTTACTATTTCAAATGTTCCCGGTTTTTATATCCACATTTAAATTGAGGCATAAGTGATTTTAACATCTTGTTTTCAAATTGCGTCAAATAATGACAACATCATGTAACGTACAAGCTTTGTAATTGCAACATCATGTAATCTCAACACCACAAATTATCATTTCACGCGATTTAAGTAAAATTTATGCTGCAGGTGTACAGTGTCTCGCGTCTGGTTGAGGTGCGAAGCATTTTGGTAAAGCTGATATGAAATTTGTTGCTCCAGAGAACCCAAACTATCACTATATTTGTAATAGAAAGAAGTTGCTTGCAGTTGTTTAGACAAGTATTTTACAACTTATAATATAAAATGTATATGTATTTGAATTTTATATGCCATTTGAGTATGTATAAGTATGTGAGTAAGGAATGTATATTTTGAAGTACTAAGGTTTAAATAATATAAAATATTGGTTAAAGGCGTCCACAATGTGTTGAGAACGAACATTAATTGGCAACATCCACTCCTATTTTGTGATGGCGACACTATACGATTTGAACGTCATAAACTATACTTCCATCTTAATATGAATATTCTGTAAAGTAGATATGCAGTTTTTTTCAATGTATCCCGGAAAAAGTCGTAAGTTTCGGAAATAATAATTAAAATTTATTGTCTCCAAGTACTAAAAATGTTTAACTAATTATTGAACTCGGATATATATGTGAAAATCTTCACGACAAACTCTCCCAAACTGTTTCCTTAACAAAATAAAAGTGTCACGATTTATAAATTAGATTTGCAGAGTTGCCATGTAGAACAATATTTATTCTAACTGTAACATCGAAAACGATACACTTGCAAATTTAATTCATATTGCATCGTACATCAAACTATCCTACTAACCTGGGGAAATGATTATCACTTGATTTGTCCATTTTGACACTACAGTCGTGAATGTAGCTCAACTGACTGCATGTGCTAAAGCCTGTACGCAACTATTGTATCAAATAAAACATTAAAAATACATGTTTAAATGCTGGAAGAATGCAACATTGAGCACCCTCTTTGAATTTGCTCACGAACAATAAATTGTTCCCAGAATTTATACACAAATACGATATTAAGTTGGAACATGTTCTAATGATATGTGATGTGAAATATCAATCAATTGGTAACAGCATGTGTATGAAAAATTGCAAGATCATATGAACTATTTGAGGTAGGAGTTCCATGGATTTCAGGTTCAAATGTACGTAGTGAATTTGCAGAGTATTTCATTATGGATCAAGTTAACATTGAGACATTAATCGGCGAGAATGTGCAAACAAATTATATATAAACTAAATAATTAATCTATGCGAATAACTGGCTCTATTAAATATATTTTGACACAAATGAAAAATAAAGCAGCACTTTATTTTTTTATTTTAAACTTTGATCGCCACTCTCTGTAACAACTTTTTATTGATTAAAAATAAACTAATATCCTCCAACATAAAGAATTAAATACTTGATTCACACAATTGGAAAACTTCATGTTGAATCAATCCATTAAAATGATGCCAGGAAACTTTTTACAAATACATATGTATCTTAGATGTCGGCTTCGAAGGGGAGTTTAGCAGCCAACAACCGAAGTAGAGAAAGAGAATTACAAGTTTGTTTGAAATTTTACCAAGTGCATTATCACAACAACGCAAAGCTAATATCAGATATAAAGGGGAAAAGCTCGATTCATGATTAACTACCTTTTGCATTGCCGAGCCTCCAGGGTATTTTGAATCGGCTGTGAGAGTTTTTATGAATCAGAACCTTTGGGTGAATGTTTTCTGTATATCTCGGCAGGTGACTTATTTTTTCCACTATATAAACCGACTGTAATGGTGAATCATACCTACATCAAAACTTTCAGCAGCCATTTGAGCGCTAAAAATAATAGCGGCTTTGCCTTACAATGGAAATCATTCAATGGAAAATTAAAACATTCTTATGCACACTCCCTTTAGCAAACAATATTTGACATATTTATTAAATTATAATGTAATTCTGCAACAGAAATGCGTAGCTAAGCACCCACTCATAGGACAAATACATTAGAGAAGTTAAACCTTACAATTTTAAGAATGACACAAAAGACTGCTCAACCATCAAAGTTAAACAATGTAAAAACCATCGCAATAAACTTTCAGTGCAAACATTTGAACTGTTAAAATAAAATGCTATTATGCTTTTTCAATTTGTTCCTACAAAGCATGTTCATGTAACCACAAAAAACTACATTTGAAAAATGGAAACAACATAATCATAATCAACCTACTTGTACGTACTTCAACGGGGTTCTCAATTTTTCCAGTGCAGTCGTCGATGATATTCAATGTATTCAACATCCTATCCGTAGGGTACATATAAAGTTAAAGCTAAATTCTATTGAGTATATAATGTGATTAAAAGTTTGGTTCATATCCATCTACATATACCACCTTATGGTACCCTACTTACCATACCGAGCATTAACCTGCTTTCTTAACTTCATGCATACATTGAGATGCAAACCGAACTACGTCTATGTAAATCATATCCGACTACAAATTATCGCACAACACCAACATATATAAATTGCAAATTGTCTTCTAATAAGAGATTCCAAGCTAATTTGTCTGTAATGTTGGTACTTGAAAATGTAAAATGACATGGAATTTAATGATCAGAGGAATGGATCCATGATTCTTGTTAAATGGATGGTAGATGCATGAAAGCTGTTGGCATTTGGCAGCTGTTGTTGCCAATCTATTTATGTATCAAGTTAATTCGGTAAAAATCGATGAAATTTACAAGGTATTTAACGTTAACAAGCAGCCACAAAAAATAAATTACTAACGTTTTGTTGGTCATTTCTTAAAAGAATTGTGACTAATAGCTGATTAAAGGGTATCTACTATTGAAAGCCACTTTTTTCAGGGTGCTTATACTGGCACCCATGGAACCTTTATTAATAAATACGTATTTGTAGAAAAATCTCCGTACTTTGAACTATAAAAAACGACTTTTCTATTATTACTCGACTCCATTGTACCTGATCTGTCGGAGCTTCTACAAGACGCTAACAAGCATCGGGTTTCCCGAGTTTTTGGCGATGTAGATGCTGATATTTCGCCGAACTGTTGCGAATTCTCTCAAGTGTTAGATGGTGATTGTCGCTTGGATTACTTCGCTTTAAATAATGCCCTAAACCACATAATTGCTCCTACCTGGTGGACAACAGGTGCATTCCTTTGTTTTGTATGAATTTGATGCCGTTATCGGATAAATACGACGCGATTTATTATCATAATGTGCACATGCCATATCATGTCAAAAAACTGTTTCACTACGACTATAATGTCTATATATGGAGGGAATCGATCGACATTTGATACACACCTCTAAGTACACGTCTGTTGGAACTGTGCCCTATCAAACAAATGACTCGGAAACACAGCCATTTTCGACCATCCATTGCCTAACTGGGATTATTTTAAAACTTTTGCTTAGGCCTGCACTTTCTCACTATGTGATACTTTATTAGGACCCGCGGCGTGCTTAAATTTCCTTCCTGGTCCATTTTGGGCATCCAATGGTGTGTAAGTTGATCATAAAAAATGACAATCATTTGACGTGTTTTTTTGCTAACAATTAGGAACCCAGATTTCGCTCTCCGTTCCAGGTCTTGGTCTTATGTTGGAGCGTTTGTCTTGGTGTAGGCATTGAAGCCCTGTTTCTAAGCTTTAATACAACCCAGAGTTGATGGTTTTATTTTGAGTTTCTTGGTGACAGCAGCGACAGAAGTAGAACGACAATTTGGAAACAGGTTTGTAATCACTTTTTGGTTTCGGGTCGTTCGCACCGTGCACCTACGTCAGCTGGATGGTCGATAACCTACTGCATTTGTAGCTTTATAGCTAAGGATTATTCTGTATATCGAGCTATTACACATCCTTTCGTTTTAAAACTGGTTTACCGTTTTTACCTTTGACCTTTTTGCTGTAATTACGTAACAGGAAATTACGTCTTGGGCAAGCGCTTCTTCTCTCGGCTGTTGCATGGTGAAAAATAAAATGTAGAAAACCACAAAGATGGGAATAGTACCGTCAAGAGTTGGGGTATCCTAGCATGAAAACGGTTTTCCTTATTTCATCTCTTATCTTAGGTAATACTCATTTGGATAAAGTGGCTTTCAATAGTAGATACCCTTTATTATGAAACTTGCACTGTTGTTTCCAAGTTTCCAAGTACAAAATCAAATCATACCGTTAATTACAATGTATTTAAATTCATTACTTAACCGTTTTTTTTGCTCTGTGATTTTAATATGTGATTGGTTTCAACTTTTACACAATTGCGACCAAGATTAATTCATGCGTCATATAACAACTTGGAAAATATGTACTTCTGGAAATTGAACGCCACCAATCTTTATTTCAAGCTTTCTGCGATTAAATTGGAGTACAGGTAAATATGAATAAATTGCTGATAGGCATATTGAAGCTGAATTGATATGGTAGTATGGAAGTTAAGCTGTATTATTACTCGAAGTGGAAAAGGACACAAAATAAGGACCAATAAATGAGCTCATCAGGTTTACAATGACGTGCGCACATGGTGAAATGAAGTTGACAGCCAGCTTATTTTTTTTCAATGATGCTTCACAACACTAGCATCCACTTCCATCCACCACTAATTTTCTGATGCACCTTCGTAGATTCTCTATTCGCTTTTACCCTCACTTGGGGGTTCTTTAAACCACATCTTTGGAGATGAGGAAAATGTTTGCATGTGACACTTATTACAACTGTTTTATTTTGTCCAATCTTGCAATAAACAATAACTCGTTATTTAATTCGAATTAATTTGCAAGGTTTTGAGATGCACACACTTAGCACTTAAGGTGAGCGCAATTGAGCATGAGTTAAATTCCCGACATCAAAAAATGTCTTTAACCACCTGAGTACAGTATTCTGCTTCTTGGTCATTTCAATCACGTCAATCATAATATTGTTCGACGCCATCAATATTTACTTTTACACATGTACGAAATTTAATAAGTAAACAGGTGCAGTACCTGAGATGAATGAAAGTAGTGAAGTTATGAATTTAGTTAAGAAATGTAATTGTTGGTAAATGCTCCTTTCCAAAGCAGCATTCAAATCAATTTCGTTGTTTTATAGTAGATCGTATTAATTATATTACATGCAAATATATATGTTGTTTTGGTGGACACAATATACCAAGACAATAAATAAGATTTGACCCTTGGTTTCGAATATTCGCTAAACGAACGACGTTGCCATTTATAGATGCATCTACAATTCATATACTTATACAGTTTTCCCATTGACCTATTTTTATTTTAACCGGAACGATTCTACTTATTGTTAGTACTGCACATTCCTTATGCATACTCTGATGTTATCATAAAATGCGAAAAAGAATATTTTGTTCATTATACGTTAAAACTATGATGACTTTGTACGGCACGATTCCAACCATTCCTAGATTAATGTACATGTACGTATTATAAAGTAGCTGGACGTATGTTTCCATAGAATGATAAATTTAATGCGGCGTAACATACAAATTGTCAGAACGTGTAATAAATAGGGCGCTATACATGTCTTAGAGCTGCATACCAACAAAAATATTTATTATCACGGAGAAATCGCTTCATCGATTGATGTATGGTGTCGGTATATGGTTGCCTAAATTATTTACCTTGTGTTCAATGCACATAAAATCTGCGAAACCTTTAACAATTTCTAACTGCAAACTAAACATTATCTGCACAATCTTCCGTTATACCTTCCATTAAGGATTTGAGGCAGAAGTACATATTGACCCATAACGTCGTTGGGTTTGGCATGTGGTCAAAACTTTATCAATGTTTGGTGTCACAATGGCTTCCATAATACAATTAGTATATTAGAACAAAGACTTGTAAAATAAATCGACGAACTGAACGAAAATTATAGGCCAGAACTTTGTATAATATTCTTACGAAATTCGTTTCTCCATCGGCTTATTTGTATTTGTAGTATGATATTCAGTTTGTATATACGAAATGACAAATATTTCAAAAGTCCCTGACTAGTTATAACTTACAATTCTACCCTTCTTAAAACGATTGTTCAATAAGTGTATTTCAACGCCACCAAAAGCCATATTGGGGGTTGGTTGTTATTATATGTATATGGACAGGTTATGCATTACCGTTTAAACGTTTACAACTAAAACATTAAAGATTTCAGACGAACTGTTTGGGTTGTTGGGAAGATGTAGACTGAAGGCTTTTGATTCGCTGATCTGCAATGGTCATATTATTTGCATTCTTTAAATTATGGTGTCGGGACATTAATCATTACGTGTTTGAAAATATATAAATAACGGAATCAGTGAACATGTATAAAGTAAACATTTCAACGCCGTTGTTGAACATCGTGATGCCGAGGAGTTTGGACCTGACTCAGGTGACAATGGTCGGTTCGATGTAAGTGTACAATAAATTTTGTATTGGTAAAACATTTTTGCAGATATCGTCAAATCCGGAAAGCAAGCTTAATTTTGTTGGGAAACGAAAACGCTTCGAGTTTCTAGAAATAAAATGTGTTTACCAGTAACCCATCGATTATCGATACTGTTGTTTGGTCACTAAAATGTATAAAACAAGAAATTATGGATACAAATATTTTGAAAACACGTCGTAGTAGATAGTCGGGCTTGTAGTGATGATTTGAGATTTAGATGGAGCCAATATAATCCCTATCGCATTCAACTTTAAGCGCAGTGATGATCTTTAAGATCAGAGAGTAAAAAAGAGGCGAATGTGGGAATCGAAGCACGTATATAGCTCACTCTAACAGATATCCGGTCTGTCGTGCTAACCATTACACTAACTCGTCTCAGTTCTTATCTATGCCTTAAATATCGTATTTGTGTTGCTTGGCTTGGGTGACGTAGTCGCTTTGTTTTAATCATTGTCTTAATTGAGATGCTTTCCAGAATTGTTCCTGTAATACCTACATGCTTTGCTTGATTATGATTATGACGATGATGTGTGAGCTAGGCTAGCTCACCATCATTGCGCAAACGTTCGAACTGTTAAAATAAAAGCCTCTCCCCTTTCCGCTATGTTTCAAAAATGTTCATTTTTATTGCTGAACCTCGTGAAGTATGACAATAGCAGTGTCCCTACCATATTTCAGCCAATTACGCAGATAAACGCGGAAGAAAATCTGTACCCACTGAGATTAATTGTTTTTCTCAATATACCCCGTAAAATTGTATTTTCGAAAACAATCATCTGAGAAAACCCTACCTACCTAGTTTTGCTCAAGGAACACACTTAGGGAATTAGATTTTACTTTGCTAATACTAGTTCCTTCTCAACGTATGCTGGCTTATGGAGTTACTGATGTACATATATGCATATGCAAGTTATCTCCAATGACTTCCGTCCACACATACTATGATATTGTCTGCACCAGAATCAACCTTACCTGTTGTTTTGGATTTAAAGAAGCACCGCGTATTGACACATAGCGTCGTCGAGTTCAGTATACAATCTCAGTTTGTGAACGCGCGCGGGAACTGTACCAATAGGATAAAAATGAAATTCCAGGTTACAATATCTCCTATATGTCTAAAAATCTGCTTTTCAACGAAATGACAAACGGTTTTAGACATATTGCATCATTCACGTTGAGCTAAATCAGAAAAATATCAATAATGTTCTGATAATCTAAATAAGTAACGAAAAAACTATTTGCTAATTTAATCTGCACAGAACGATCGACGCAGCGTACCTGAAGAAGTGTCTGCGAATTGATTAGGTTCATTCAAAAGCTCATTAGACTTAATTAAATAACATGGTTTCTTCAGCATCTTCTAGATTAGCTGGCATCAACTATATTCTCTGATTTCCTTCGTTTCATGTACCACAATTATGTGAAATCCCGATTCAGTGTCAAATCCTAACTAAAATGAAGTTTTAAGATTTCCAGGCTCAAGTTAGAACTTCTGGAAGCACAAAAACGAAATGATCTATCTAATCATTATTTATTTCATGTCTCACATTCAGTCTCCTATTGTGAAAAACATGTATGATAGTTTATGGTTTCAACTTCTACAAAATTTTAACAAAATCTTTTCATGGCTCAATTATAACATTTCGCATCATCGTAAATAGTTCATCACACATTTCTTGAGATTCTATTAAACGTGTGAATACGCATGTCATGTTATCGCTTGAACGTCACCAATCATTATTTTAAGGTTGTTGGAATTAAATATGAGCAGAGGTAAAAAAGTGTTGATGAATGCAGCCTGAAGTTCAAATTGCCAGTGTTCAATTATCTGTATTTTTTCAGAGCGAAAAATGATATAAAACAATCACAAGAAAATGGAAAGTTGCTAATCTTGCAAATAAAATATTCCGAATTCAATTACTTGAACTTGAATGAACGAATCTGCACGGTCTTGTAGTGCGCACATTTAGAGCTCAGAGTTTGAGCATTTGAGATAGATTTGAGTTAAATTCTCGACATGAAATTCAGAAGTCTCTTTAATAAACTATGTGCATACCATTACGCAGCAGCTTATTGCGTAAGTAACGTTTTCGAATTTCACGAACACGTCAATCATAACATTATTCGACGTCACCAAACATTACTTTGACAACTGGAGTAATCGGGTTTATAGGTTGGATTATCCTCCGTTGACTTAAGTATAGAGTATTTTCATAACAAGTCGGAAGAGGGAGGAACCGAAAGTAAAGATTTAAGGAATGATTAGTACTTTCGAATTCAGCATCAAAAGTTATGCATGAAAATGTATTTGATTGATTGGGGTAAATTGATATAACGGGGTAAATTTCGATAATATACTTCTCAAAGGGCAAGAGTTTTCTCGCAGGTAGTTTCTTCGATTTTGCTGAAAATGTGCATGGACCTTCCTTAGAAGTACCCGCAAGAGGTACTTTCGTCAGAAATTGAAATTTCTAGGATAAAATGTATTTTTTTTTAAAACACGGTACAACAATTTTAATGTCGGCAACTCTTCCAATGTGACACTTCCAACAGTTCCAAGAAGAAATATAGGTCATTTTTCTCAACGGCGTTTAGATCCAGCAATTGAAATTTAAAAATTACAAGCAATGCAACGCAAGTACCTACAGTAAAATTTGCAATCATTGGGCGTACCTTAAAAACTGTTTTCTAGTATGTTATTTTGATTTGTGGCGACTTAGTGATGCAACATTTGATCTTTAATAATACATGTAATTATGATGTACAGTTAATCAAAATATTTTTGCAGACCTGGAATGGAAACCGCCGACAAAGCCTCTGCAGGCATGGGGACGCAAACTCGGCACGACAAAGTTGAGGACAATCCATAACCCAGTGGCAATTACACATGTTCCATGATGGTGCGTGAAGAGTTGCTATGTACGCCGTGAAACTTGAACCTCAAAAACCTGAAAGATATATCTTACCTAATATACATGTTGGCTTTCGATTGTAATTTGGATGGTGAACGACTGACCACTTGAATAGGAAATTAGGTGGAACCATTTATATGTAACTAGGGAAGGATTGAGCCGACTAATAAATTAGAATTATACTTGACCGTTATACTAGATTATAAAGCTCAGTGTAATGATCTCCATCGATATAAAAAAAAGTTCTCCCCCGCATACCACAATGAACATTGAATATAACCTTATCTAGACCTCCTGTATTCATTTATGAAATACAATGTTTTGACTCCATGATGACCCACGTCGAAGACGACACCCTATACATTACACATGATTTTTAATAAACATGTGATATTCATTTATTTTGTTTGACAATACGCAAGTCCGAACAACCAAAAACCCGTTTCAATGAAGAAAAGGCTGATGCGTATGTGTTGCTTTAGCGTCGTGTATAGAAGCGAGTACGTAGTCGTTTTTTGTGAAAATTTGACGACTTTAAGCGCCTCTCATTCACGCACAAGTCAACGTACACCATTCTACTTTTCATCATATTTAGTCTTATTGTTTAGGCATCCGTCCCACTAATGATCAGGAACGCAATTGCATTTTGTGAAGAATGGTGGGGTCGTTTGTTTCAAACTTTTAAAATCGCATTTTCACAACATTGAGCGAATTGGATGAGCTCCTGTCGAGACGAATTTTTAATTTCTCCACCGAAAACCATTCTGGGTTGTTCAGAAATAAGTTGCAAATACGATGGTGAAGATATGCAATGCCTCAAGCCGGTATTTTCACTGTGGCCATTAAGAAATGTAACATAGTAAATTTCCGGGAAGTTGGGACTTACCATCCGCCCAACAATTATGCCTCGTCTTGAGACTTATTTTTGCTTCAAGTTTCTTTGGTTTGGCCATATGTTGAGCACGTTAGGGTAGCTTCCTAGTTGTAAATTGGATTTTGATAGACCGCCGTTCGGGTACTGAAATCTACGAAAGATGATCTTCCGTGTTTCAGAACACCATCGTATCCCAATACAATCAACATTTTGCCAAGGTTCTAGTCATTTTAACTACAAGGTGTCCGCTGTCTCTCTAAGTCGCCACAAATCAAAATAGCATACTAGAAAACAGTTTTTAAGGTACGCCAAATGAATGCAAATTTTACTGTAGGTACTTGTGTTGCATTGCTTGTAATTTTTAAATTTCAATTGCTGGATCTAAACGCCGTTGAGAAAAATGACCTATATTTCTTCTTGCAACTGTTGGAAGTGTCACATTGGAAGAGTTGACGACATTAAAATTGTTGTACCGTGTTTTAAAAAAAATTACATTTTACCCTAGAAATTTCAATTTCTGACGAAAGTACCTCTTGCGGGTACTTCTAAGGAAGGTCCATGCACATTTTCAGCAAAATCGAAGAAACTACCTGCGAGAAAACTCTTGCCCTTTGAGAAGTATATTATCGAAATTTACCCCGTTATATCAATTTACCCCAATCAATCAAATACATTTTCATGCATAACTTTTGATGCTGAATTCGAAAGTACTAATCATTCCTTAAATCTTTACTTTCGATCCCTCCCTCTTCCGACTTGTTATGAAAATCCTCTATAGTGATGGGTTTGTTGAAGTAGTCGAATTGAAAGAGGTATTGTTCATTTATATCGTTGAAAACATTTCATTATTAATAGTGCGTACAAATAGCGCAATGAATCGTAATTGAATTGATGGCATCCAAATAATTAAGTTGATATTATATGCATACCACGCGAAACGTAAATACATTACTAACAATTCAAACTCTTGTAGTTTGTTAGTCAAGAAGAGGTACTCAAACGGAATGTAGTACAAACGCTTTATTTCTCAAGTAATGTTAAAATTCACAGCATTCACATTGGTAGAAATGACATGCCATAGATCAGGTAAATCAATAATGTAAACACGTAATGTAAACTTGGCAAATTTCGATATAAATTTGCAAAGTTAACACAAGGCAAACAATGAATCGTTTTGCCCTGTTCTTCCGCTTTGATGAATTAATTAAAGTTGTAAGACGTTTGAAGAAACTAAAGTCATTAATACCATTTAAGCTCGTCGCGTATATAATCTTCATCCAAACCTATCCCTTTGTTTCTGTATCTATCAATAAACAGTGTAATTTATTTTCAGGAAAGTTTGGCCCCGCTAAGAATTCAATGTCGACAGTGACAAGTTCAAATGCTCGGGAAAAACGGTGCTGGCATATGTATGATTCCAAACTAATTGTTTTTTACTTCTACAACAAGGAAATATGTCACCAATGCGATCTGAGATCAAACTAATGCGACCGTGAAGCCATATTATGGATATTGGCGTACATGTTCTCCATAATATACACAAGTATAAATACTTCTATAAGGCAATTCATCAATTGATGTTCAGGAAATATTTTTTGGATTCAGCGGATGGAATATATCTAATTGAGGAATTTAGAAGAAATGTATGTCTTATATCATTGAACCAGACGTGTTAATACGATGAAAACAAACAACATATCACGCACACCAGAGGCAGCGAAACACGACATTTTCTGAGAATATGTGAAGCAAAAACTGGCACAGTTGGTCAAAATGCATGAAAAAGTGGTCACGGCAGATCCGCTCTACAGCGAAGAGTAATGTAGATAGCAGCCCAAGCGTTCTTGCATTGGAATCAGCATGAAAAAATCTAAGTAGTACTTACTACTTAGATTTTTTCATACTGATTCCAAATCAGGAAAGTGTAGGCCGCTATCTCCATTACTGTACGCTGTAGAGCGGATCTACCGTGACCACTTTTTCCAGACATATTGACCGACTGTGGTCGTAAATGATGGGTCAGAGGTCAATCCAAGTGATCCACGAGTTTCCACGTCTGTATACTTCCTTGCTAGGCGGAAGGAGAATTGTTTCCATTATGCTCAGATATGACCTTCCGGTTTTGTAAATACCTGCTCAATAGTCCATACATTGGAGTTCATTGTGAGATGTTCTGATTTTGCTGAAGCCATAATTATAGATTTACTCTAGGTTTGGTGGAGTCGTGCATTATCTACGAACAATCAACGCAAACTATGTTTTCATAATCACAATTTGGTTGAACGTTTATGTAATCATGAATCGACGAGCCATTTGGCTATTATGTGACACTAATTGACCAACATACGTATGCGCAAACTTTTCGCATCTCAATGAGGTGATCTTGGGTCATGCACGTTTGCCAGTTTTTCTCAATTTTCAATTCGTCCGCGTTTACTGTGTCCGCCGAAATTTAAGAATTTTCGCCTTCTCATTTCCTGATTGTATGTTGCCAAATTTATTACCATTTCATTTAAGTAGGACAAAAGAGGCAAGTAAATCTTCGGCGTAAATGACCACAAGAACTTATTTGCTATCCTCCTTAGTCATCTATTCATATAGATCCAGATATAAATAATTATTCCATTTCAAATGCATATGGATATTACTGCAGGATTTTCGCTTTTCAAAATTCTGCAAATACGTATCTCCGAAGGGAGATGCAGTTGTGGAATTGTCAATCAACAGCATACTGCTTAATACTACAATGTGAGCTATAATAAATAAACAAGGGCGTAAAGTTTTCATAATCAGCTTCAAATGAGATTGAGTTTCTACTATTTACGTATTAACTGTTCCGAAATATATTGGATCAAAATATGAAGTTATCTTCACGGATCCATCTCAGCGAATATGATATGTCTCATCAAACTGACTTTTTTTCTTATTTCCGCTTATATTTAACCGATATCGCTGCTCAGCTCAAACTCGGTTTCCTGCGAGCTCAATATTCGCATGAACATTACTTTCCGCAAAACGCAAAATCAATTTTAATGCAGTTCTGCAACTCTGTTTAATCCGCTTATTTAACTTTACACCGCAACTTCGACTAATCCACGAGTAGCTCATCAACGACCTACTTTAAGATATCGTTTCAACGAAATGAAAATGTAAACTTGTGGCGTTGAAGCAAAATTGGTATCATTTCTATGATTAAATTTATCAACATACCAACTTATGCAGATACATAATTTCGTATATTCCGTTATTGGAACCACCTTACCTGCCAGCCGCATTAAGTGCCAAACGTCAAAACAATAATTCTCGACAACGGCAAATAATATTGTAGTTGAAATCCCTAAACGTTGCAAATTTAAAGCGTTGTGCAGTTGTATGAACAAAGTATGTGAATGATTTCTCTTCGTTTGCACCTAGAGACTTTATCTAGTTATCTAGGAAATGTTGAAAATAAAATTGCGCTTTCGGAAAGCTAGTTTGCAATGGATTATAGATTTCTATTTCTCTAAAGTGAAGCAGTTTGTGCTGAGAGATTGTCATCGGGATGATCACATCTTTGTAGTAAAATGTTGTAAGCTCAAAAAACAAAATCGCGTTCTATTTCACCGTAGAAGGAAGATTACTGTCAACCTTATGTCCACTTAATATTCATTTAACATGAAAATTATAATAGGTGGCGCTTATATCCGAATATGACATTGGTCCGACATGCAACATTACTAAATGGTATATGCCGAGCTTGGCGTTTCAGTGAGGCTTCCCTCAAATTTGGGGCGGGAGTATTCAATGACGCTTGCGACTGGGGCAGTACGACCATCGGAATGGTTCAGCTGTAAGTATAGATTCAATTGAAAGCGCTAAAATTCATTACGTCTATGAATCACCTAAACCCTGCTTTATTTGAAGTGTCCGAGCTCCAACAAAGAAACCATTCCCGGATGATCATGATACATATATGTATATTGAGCGGGGGAAATAATCAGTTCAAATGGTACCTTTCTCCTTGAAGCAACAAGGCAATCAGAGATATTGCAAGGTACATACATATAACAGTATTTACTGTCACTACTCAAATGCCGTAAAAAGTTTTGATGTTGGTTTTGGCATCCGCAAGATTCCGTGTAAGTACACGATCAAAATTTGTAACTTTGCACGATTTGCAGAAAATCTACTTAATCCTTCAGTCACTTTTTTAATAAAAAATATTTAGTTTAAAACAATACGCTTATCTTTGTTACATGTTGTTACACATTTATTACACGAACTACATACCTTCACTGTAATTGTTACTTACCAGCGCATTTTAAAAATAGGTCGAGAATAAGATGTTTACACGTTTTGAACACTCGTCAAGTTAACTTATGATAATGCGATAAATATACATGCAACGAAAAGTATTTGCGGGCCACAATTATCTTTTCTTTCTTGAAATGATAAGCATATACATACTTGTGCATATGAAATCATGTAGCTAAACACTAAAGCAATTCCCCGAGTCCATCCCCAAATAAGATGTTTTCTAATGAGTGATAATATTTCCCAAACAAGCCACATATGATTTTCCTATCAATTCCATTTTTTCCACATTTGTATTTTATGAGAGATACTACATAACATGACGAAAATGTTTTTATAGAAAACTTTTCAACGATATTTGAGAACGAAAACCTTTGTCAATCTGTTACTTTCATAAATCAGATTACGGTACTTCAGACAGTATCGAATAATCAAACATGACTGCCAATTTACGATCCAGGAGTCAAAGTAATGTGTCATGACGTCGTAGAACGTTACGATATACGTGCTTAAAAGTCGAAAGCGTTACAGAATAAACTGCTGTGCAGTGCTATTCACACAGTTGATTAAAGAAATTTATTGATTTTCATGTCGAGAATTTAACGCAATATTTATCAATCTCTTTTATATAAACTGCAAGTGCTGAAAGTGGACATTACAAGACATATTCTTTCAAGTACTTAAATTCACAATGTTGTATTGGTACGATTGTCCGTTTTTAATTTTCTGGCGATTTTTCGATGAATTTCACTCAGAATAATAATAAACTTCATAACATCGTTTCAGTTTTAGCTCCAACCAGCAACAGATCAAGCAGTTATGGGACAACATACCTCTACACATGTTTTAATTCCACCAAGCTGAAAATAATGATTGGTGACGTCCAAGTAATAACATGACATTTTTCGCAATTGGGACTTGATTAATTTTTAATAGAATCTCAAGAAATCTATGACGAATTAATTTCGATCGTGCGAAAGATATCACATGGAATAGAAAACTTCAAATTACAACCTTATGATAATGCCCATTATATATGAAATGTATTTGTCCGTCCGGAATTTAAAATGCAACAAAAATGTTGCCAAATTTTTAATTTAAGAGGAAACAACAAAATTTATGGTCGTGGGAATGAGTTTGATTTTATTAAATACCAGAAGCATGAGATGCTTATAAAGGTAGTCATCGATATTGATCTGTTTGTGAGTCTGTGTGAACGTAAATCTGTACACACAAGAACATTCCTTCTCCATTTTATTAGTGAAGGTAGATTGTTTAAAAGGGTGAACATTAAATTATCGACTACATCAGAATATGCTTTGCGAAACCATCGCAAATCTGCAACTACAGCTGTTACAAAGAAGCATCTCTTCCAAGCCAAGTTCTCCCATCCATATTAATCGTACATATAGCATTTCTAGAATATTTGTCTTTTAAACCAGCCTTATTTTTTAGACAGAAATGGACACGCTCTTTACTCTTTACAGATAAAATGCTAACGGATGACAGTCAAAACTACTTTTTTCGATTCTGCTGGAACTACTGTTGGAGGAGTGCATCAAAAGCCACAACTCTGAAAATCAAGGAAATTGTTATTAGAAATACTTAATTAGGTTAGGTTAAGATAGGAAAGAACACAGTTAATGTATTAGTTGTTTTGATTGTAGCTCTTTGATACCAGTCTTGCATGATTCTATAAATATTACTTTTAAGTTCTGCGACAAACTAAACCGTGGCGTATGGAATCTTGACTTAACATAATTACACACTGAAGCCATATAAAGGAAATTGGCGTGTACATGTTCTCTGTAGACACCTGAATGAGAAAGTCAATAAGACAATTCATCGCATCACAAAAATAGATACACTTGTTTACCTGGATAATATGCGTGCGGCGAACCGTCAACATTGGTTTATTTTGTTGCTACTTGAACTACTGTTGAATTCCTAAGTAATTATTTTTAAGATCTACAAATAACGTCCAGCTGAACAGTTATATCTTACAAGGGAAGGTATCGATGTTAGGGCGGCCGGATGGTCTGACAATTTTGTCACGTACGTAATCGGCGATGCTGAAAACGTTGGAAAAGTTAGATTTTGCGGAATACCAAGTCGTAAGCCTCTACACGCAAATCAACGGGGAAATGCTGTGTTCTGGTGATTGATTAAAAGCATCCAAGTTTGCTATTGCGAAGTTCATCCGTCAATTTTTCATTGACGCTACTAAAATTCAATACGTGAAATGATGTTTGGTTTACAATTAGTTTATGTATAAAATATTTAGTGGCAATGCATAGGATAACTTCCAAGCAATATGCAATAATTTAGCCTTTGTGGGGAGCTTGACTAATCATATGTATTTAAGTTCATGTAGTGCCAATTTGTTTCACTTTGGAAAACTATTTCAAGAGATAATACTAAATAAAACTGTACTATTTAAATTATTTTAGAATTTCCTAACATTAAAATTCAAACAAACATCAAGTAAAGCCATTTGTATTGTATCAATCAATCCCGAGGACACCGCTTTTCTCCGTTGATTTGCGTTTAGAGGCTTACGACTTGGTATTCCGCAAAATCTAACTTCTCCAACGTTTTCAGCATCGCCATTTACGTACGTGACTCAATTTTCAGCCCATCCGGGCGCCCTAACAGAGATACCTTCCCTTGTTAGGTATATGTAATTCTAGCGTGAAGCCATATTATGAAAAATGGCCTGCATGATACATCTATAGATCGAAGTATCAAACATTCAATTTGAGTTTTCATTCAAATGTGCCATACGCCGACCTAATGAGCAACTTTTTGCAACTGTGACCCCCCTTTGACATCAATGTCGCAGAATCTTTAGCTTTTATGTCGGATTCGTAGCACCTTATGAGAGACTGCGACACGCCAAGTTACAGGTTTCAGAGAGCTTTCTGGACCACGTGGTGACGGTCACCTTAAAACAGCCAAAAATCGACGACTATTTGGAAATAATCCCATATAGCTCAAAAACCGTTTAAGCTAACGTGCTGCCATTTTGCACGTAAGTGCACAATTAGATGGCCTACATTACCACATAGAATACGTGGTTGATGTGATAAGTTTATAACTTTTGAAATATAAATTACCGAATTTTATGGTACTGGGTAGTACAATGTTGTGTCATTATTATCAGAAATATTGGAGCGTATTCAACCAGAGTTCGTGTTCCAAAATCAACATGTATTTCTCTATAATATGCAAAAAACCGCATGTAAATTGCACGTTTTCTGTGGACGTAATCGAAAAAAGTATTTCTTGAAGATTTATTTTTCGTCGTTTTTTAAAATTCAAACTGGCACCACTTTTGTATAAGCTGGGCGTGGGTAGTGTTTAATAGCATTTTAAAATGCCTGACGAACGGGTTAGCCAACCGTATCTGATCCGTTAACATTGGTGATCCGGTTAGTGAATTACAGTAGTTTAAAATTTGGACAGGTTCAGAACGAAAAGCGCCCCCATAAACTTCAAAGCTCCATAAGTAATGCATAGGTGCAAAAATGAAAAATCTGAAAATACCCATTCTAGAAAAACTCCTAAGCTTTCAAATGACACCTCATTCATTGGAATCGGTTGAGACCATTACGTGGCGCAGCATTGCCAATATGAGCAGTTTGACCAAAATCGATATGCCCGAAAATGCAAATTTTGGGAAAATTGTATCAAATGATACATATGACCTAGTTTTGCAATGCCTTGTACAGAGAAGACGCGATTACGGCCGGAGGAAGTGCCCTGATGCTAATCGGTGTCCGTATCGCCTTCCATACAATCAGTTACGACATAATTCTAAATTTCATTACCATTAACCTAAGGCTCCCTGCTAACACCGCATTTCACATCATGGGAACCAATTTGGTCAGAGATATGCATTATGTGTGCAGGGAAGTGCAAAACTAGGTCATATGTATCATTTGATACAATTTTCCCAAAATTTGCATTTTCGGGCATATCGATTTTGGTCAAACTGCTCATATTGGCAATGCTGCGCCACGTAATGGTCTCAACCGATTCCAATGAATGAGGTGTCATTTGAAAGCTTAGGAGTTTTTCTAGAATGGGTATTTTCAGATTTTTCATTTTTGCACCTATGCATTACTTATGGAGCTTTGAAGTTTATGGGGGCGCTTTTCGTTCTGAACCTGTCCAAATTTTAAACTACTGTAATTCACTAACCGGATCACCAATGTTAACGGATCAGATACGGTTGGCTAACCCGTTCGTCAGGCATTTTAAAATGCTATTAAACACTACCCACGCCCAGCTTATACAAAAGTGGTGCCAGTTTGAATTTTAAAAAACGACGAAAAATAAATCTTCAAGAAATACTTTTTTCGATTACGTCCACAGAAAACGTGCAATTTACATGCGGTTTTTTGCATATTATAGAGAAATACATGTTGATTTTGGAACACGAACTCTGGTTGAATACGCTCCAATATTTCTGATAATAATGACACAACATTGTACTACCCAGTACCATAAAATTCGGTAATTTATATTTCAAAAGTTATAAACTTATCACATCAACCACGTATTCTATGTGGTAATGTAGGCCATCTAATTGTGCACTTACGTGCGAAATGGCAGCACGTTAGCTTAAACGGTTTTTGAGCTATATGGGATTATTTCCAAATAGTCGTCGATTTTTGGCTGTTTTAAGGTGACCGTCACCACGTGGTCCAGAAAGCTCTCTGAAACCTGTAACTTGGCGTGTCGCAGTCTCTCATAAGGTACTACGAATCCGACATAAAAGCTAAAGATTCTGCGACATTGATGTCAAAGGGGGGTCACAGTTGCAAAAAGTTGCTCAATACAAATAAATGAAATAAGAAGTTGAGCCAATATTGTCGTGACCGAAGAATCCAAGAGAATTCCTCACTTGTTGTTGATATAATATTTTTGGATGAAATTGACAGAATACATTAATTTGTTGGATTAGACGAAATGTATAACTTATCTTCTCGAATTTTGAAAGCGTTAAAGCAAACTGCGTATTCTCAACACTAGAGAAAGTGAAATATGCTATTCTCTGACATGATATGAGAAGCAAACAATCGTAGGATTTCATGAATCGAATGGCTAGTAAATATCAGAAATCTTTTATAGTTTGTTGGGCTCCCATTTTACCACCACTTTACAGATCCAATCAATTTCTTTTGCGTGAGTTTCCTGTACGTCGAATAAGTTTCACACATATTCTGAAGCGCATAGCGGCCTCTGGAGAGAAATTTGGACATCGATGTGCGATCCATGAAATTGCATTTTTTCGTATATTTATGTGTTAGTAAATTAATCCCCGTCATCATTATTGTCCCGACTTTGGCAGGAACACCAATGCAAGATTCGATTCTTGGTGATCTCTGCTTTCGTTCGAGCCGTCATTATAGGTTTTGACGACGAATTTGAGAGTAAAAGGATGTCTGAATAAAGTATGCGAATAATATGTCTGATCCAACTGACTTTTTAACGTTCAATTGTCTTAGCTGATGTCTCAGCTAACAGTAATCCTGGTTTCCTGCCAGCTCAACATTCAATCAACATTAATTTCCGCAAAACGTACAAAAAATTGAGTATTGTAACCTTTCATGCCAACTTTGACTAACCAATTAAAAACTATCCCGTCACCTACCTTAAATATTGCCACACCAGTATTAAGATATCACCTGATGGCGTTGAAGCTAAAGTGTGTAGCATTTCAACGATTAAAGACAGAGTCGGATTTTCCTTTCCCCAAGCTAACGCCAGCATTTATACATGTTCCAGCACGAAGTACGCGAAGCAAACTACGTTTATTTTCCCACGACTATAAAATATTTGTTCAGCATCCAAAGAAGTTGTGCATAAGATTCTTTTTGATTCCGAACAAAAAGAAACAAGTTTTACTGAATTAAATGTTTTCAATTTCTTATATTGACGTGAAGGCGGGCATGCTTGGCGGAATTCACAGCTTGCAATTTGACGTAATTTTTTTTGGACTAAACGGAAGGAATATATGTTGTTGGGATTATACAAAATGTACGACTTATTTCAATGAACCATACGTGTTAAGGGGATGAAAACAAACAATTTGTCATCCACACTAGGGGCAGCGAAATATGGTGGTTTCGGAACAAGTACAAAGTTATCAAATTACACAAATTTGAGTGTACACTACTTAAAACGGGAAAAATAATAGTATCGACTACATCAGAATGTTTTGCGACACCACCACAAATCTGAAACTTCTACCATTACATTCTGGTTTTTTGAGATATAAAGTGACACGCTATTTTACGTAGAGATAATATGCTAACGGATTACCGTCAGACTTGGTTTATTGTGTTGCTACTTGAACTACTGTTGAGTTCTAAACGAGTAACCAATAAAACTATAAAATCTAGAGTTGGCGTAATTCAACTGTGAAGCAATGTTTTGCAAATCGGCGTACATGTTCAGGTATCACAAATTCAGTAAGTCAATTAATTTGAGTCGTCATCAAACTATGCCATATACCGACCCAAGTTTTGGACTTAACGGATGGAATATATCTACTTGTGGGATTAGACGGAATGTATGTCTTATATCATTGAACCAGACGTGTTAATGGGGTGAAAGCAAACATCTTATCTCCCACACCAGAGGCAGCGAAACACGACATTTTCCGATATGATATTCGAAGCAAAAACTGCAGGATTTCATGACCCTGATTTTGTTCAGGCCATAATTATAGGATTACACTAGGTTTGGTGGAGCAGTGCATTTTGTACGCACAACGAATGCCAACTATGTTGTCATAATCGCAATTTGGGTTAACTTTTAAGTAATCATTTTTCGGCTAGCCACGTGGCTACAAATTGACAAATAAGTGCACACCATTTCAAAGGGGTGATTATTGTGTCAAGCAGGTTTGAAAATTGTGTTCAAATTACAATTCGTCCGTGCATTAGATTTACTGTTTTTACCAATATTTAAAATTTTCGGCTAATATGCAGCCAAATTTACTACCATTGCATTTAAGTAAGGTAAAATAGGGAAATAAATTACCAGCGTAAATGACCACAAAAAATTAATTAGCTATCCTCCTTTTGTCATCTTTTCTTATTAATGCAGCTATAAATAATTATGCGTAGGAAATAACTGGGGCATTTCGCATTGCTAAATTCTACAAATATCTCCCAGGGAAGTTAAATAAATATAAAGGCATACAATTTTTATAATCTACGATTTCAAGTGAGATTGCTTTTCTACAAATTACGAATTAATTGTTCCCGAATTCATTGGTTCACAATACGAAGTTATATTCATGCATCCACCTCAGCGAATAAATATATCTGATCAAACTGAATTTGTTTCTAATATCCACTTGCTCCTAATCAATATCGCTGCTCACCCCAAACTGGGTTTCCGAACAGTTCAACATTGAAATGAACATTACTTTCCGAAACCGTAATGCCAAATAAATTTGACTCTTGTCCTGTAGCTCACACCTTTTATAATCTGATACTTAAACTTTACACTACAACCTCTTCTAAACTACGATAGAAATCCATCAATAATCTACGTTAAGACATTGCTTCAACGGGATGAAGATGTCAGCTTGTGGTGTTGGAGCAAAACTTGTAGCATTTCAGTGATTAAATTTATCAAATAGACAACTTCAGAAAATACATAATTTCATACGTTTCCTTAATGCAACCACTGTACCAACCAGTCACGTTAACTCAAGCTATTTTTAAATATGATCTGCGTAGCAAAAATTGCAGCATTTCATGAATCAAATATCGCAAAAATTGAATAGATTTTGTCAGGCTATCATTTTACTACCACTTGGGAGCTACTTTTCGAGTAATCAGCAGGCTCCGTCAAAAATTTTTCAATTCAGGGTTTATTCAAATTCCTTGAAATTTGCGGGTGGGGGGCAATTATTTTCTTGTTCCTGAAATCAGAAGCATAGAATCTCTTACTTACGTAAATGAAAACACGTTGCTTATAACTGATGCAATTCCGCAACGTCATACCCAAATAAGCTGGTTTCTGATGACTGATGACTTTTCGCAATAATACCGCATATTACGGTCCTCCTATCGCCTATGTGTGAAGAAGTGAATTTTTGTCCTTTTATAGCGGGCTATAATAAGTAGTTTAGAATGGTTACGTTTTCGCGTAGTGTGGATATAATTTCAACTTATTGATTTTGAGACTAAATTCAATTATGATTCAATGTTTTATTTGTACGTAACTAATACGAGATGTTATTTAATATGACGAAAATGTTTTCAACAATATTTGAAGGAAACACTTTGTCAATTGGATTGCTAGGACAATTTCGTCACTCTACTTATTGCCATGGCTATCATTGTATCTGCGGAGCAAATGACATTCCATGTGTGATGGTAATGCTTAGTGACGTCGTACAATGTGATGATTTACGTGGTTGAAATTATAAGGGCTGATTGTGTGCATTGCAGGACAGTGCATATTCGTTGAGGTATTTAAATTCGGAGTGTTTTATTGACAATACAAGCCATTTTACATTTTCTTGGGGCATTCAACGCTGACATTGATAAAACAGATATGAGGGTTCTGGTAATTTCAATTGTTATAACAAGTTCAATGAATAATATTGACGACTCCGTTTTCAAAATTGAGAACCGAATTCAAAAACGTGTTCTAAGCTACTTCAGACTGAGGCGTGATAGCGTGCTTTCAAAGCTGGTGGTAATAAGATTAAGTCCAGTAAATACACGATATTCGGGTTGTGAAATGTCAAGTTCAAAAATATTATAAAGCGCTATGTTAGCAGTTTAACATATTGTGATGGTAAACATTATGGTACCGATATCTCTTTGAATATCAACACCCGACTAGATTAAAATTCGCTGTAATTTGCTTGAAGACATTCTCAATTTGTTCACGTATTGCGCGCTGACTTTTTTTGGAATCAGTGGAACCACAGTTTATAATGCGGGTAAGGTATACATTTGCAACGGGGTAGTCCGATAATGATTATGAAGCAACTCTGAATAGGCGAACCATAGAGTTATAGATAGAGATGGAACCATAGGCAGGGGTATAGATTTTAAATTTCTCAACTTGGCACTAAATACCAAAGGAAAGCATCAGAAGAACTTTAATCGAATCAAATCAGTGATTTCCATCCCACGAATCACCGCTAATGGAGCTCCAAATTCAGTTTTCATTGTCAATTGGACATGGACAAATCAATATAAACTGACATCTTTTTCCGATCCAAACTCTTTCACATGAGCAACCACTAACTTCTCTGCACGCAAAGGTGGTTTATACTTATCTGCCATTATCAAACATTAACTGCTTGATTGTATTACCTTGTGGCGTGAAAATACCAAAAATGTATTTTGACAAGCTTCATCAAAAATTTAAATGCTTGAAATCCGTATCGGCGTAGACAGGGCCTATCCGTGCCCTGTTGAGCTAGTTACTTTAGGGCCCGTAATGTTTCATACCAGAAATTAATTGTCAAGCACTACAATCATTAATTCTTATATTTTTTCGACACTTTTGACTAACAAAGTCGTTAATTACTACATCGAAATTGAAAAATAATTGAGAATCATAATTGAGAAATACTTTCTTAGTTTTACTTATGGCATGATATGCCTCTTGACTTCATTTCCACAAATTGCAATAAACTAATTCTGAGTTACCGGATTCAAATAACTAACCGACCCCTTTCTAAGGTTCTCAGCATGCTCTGCCAGTGGAACGTAATACTTTGCTAGAAGTTTAATTAGGCTCAGGAAGTTTCCACAATTGTCATCATGAATGTTGTGACTGGACCCCTGAAATGCCAGAATGTTTTGGGATAAAAACAGAACTAAAAGTCCAGAATCCCACGGTAGACCTGCTTACACCTTTTCTCGTTTTCATCATGTGTATTGCTCAGAACCGAAACGAATGAAGTAGGATCGTTCTGATTCTTGATGAGAGCACCTTGATGCCGCTCTATAAGTCATGATTGAATATTCATTGTTATATGGAGGAGTCATTTTCATTTTGAAACAACATCAAAAAGTATAATTTTTGCTAATTCCTGTATTTATTTATTTCAGTTTAAAGCCTTCTACTGTAGAAATGACCCAAAGATGTCAGTTCGAGTATGGTAACCGCTTCCCTCTATCCCGGTTAAAAACTTCGAGCAGTCAACAGTTAACTAGAGGGGCCCTCAGATGACGATTCCTTGTTTTTAGGCCTGATCAACTTGTGCAGAGAAGAAGAGGATTATCTCAGAATAGAGGAGGAGTACACAAAACAACAGCAGTGGGAAAATTCAGGAGAATCAACGGACCGCTTATAAAATACAAATTAAATATAAAAAATCGGGAGTGGGAGCTTTGAGCCGCTTGCGTATATGTATATGTGATGTCCATAACAGTTGCATGCAAAAAATGCACACAAAAATCAAACCCTTTTATTGAAAAACTGAAAAATGATAACCAACATGTTTAGGCGCCGCACCAGGGCCCGATCCGGCTGGAGCAAATGCGACTAATTGGTTCAGTTAGACTAACTGAGTTAGTGCAGGTGAGGAGGGTTTTTTCCCGGCACATCTAGACGGTGAGGTGTGGTGTATGATTGAATAAGGAGACTGTCCCAATCAAAATCATGGTGCATTTCCTTTTTTATTTTCATCCTCAGCACACTGTATCACATCACATAATAAGCGTCTCCACACACGCTTGTTATGCATGGTCAAAAACAAAATACTTTTATTCTTGCTCACACGCCCATGTATGTATGTATGTATGTATTTATGAAAGGGAATTAATTACATTAATTGTAAATATTCACGCTACTCAAGCACTAAAATAAGGCTTATTGCAGTCTCTTTCAGACAATTACACTGTATGGCCGTTGAGCACTCCGTAAGACATAGGCCTGATCATCAGATGATCTTAGTCTACCAGAACTTTTGATGAAAAACAAAAGACTGGCTGGAGTTGCTTGGCGGATGGATTCAGGGCTGAGGAGTTGACTCTCCAGCACGTCACAACGTGTTACCACGAATTTGTCGCACTTCCCGAGGAAGTGCAGGCTTGTCTCCGGTTCCATCTCACAGTAGGGGCAGAGATTGCTGTCTGTATGTATGTATGTATTTATTCGGAGTAAACAGTTCATATTACAAAAGTGTTTACAGGCGCTCAATCACATTTTTTAAAGTGATTATTGCGCTCTCCCGAAAAAAAAAGAAACAAACAAATAAATTAAATATAATAAAAAATATTAGTAATAAATATTTAAGTTATATTTGAGTAGTAGCAGTTGTTGTTGCTGCGGCTGTTTGTTTCACAGCCTCCTTCGTCCCTGTTGAGGTCCTAATAGGTCCCCTCCTTCCTCTTGTGCTCAAGCGGATGCTGTCGCACTGACGCGTCAGATAAAAGGGCCTGATGCCCTTCATCAAATTATCCGGGGTCACACACCAGTTGGGTATACTGAAGTATACCCAAAACCCCTTCTTCGGTCCCATGTCACCCAGCTTAATCTCCTCCACTTGCCACTGGTCCACATGGAGAGACGGGTCGTTTTGGGTCCTCAGCACCCGCAGTAGATCTTCTCCACTGCCGGGTGGTTTTCCACTAATGAAGGTGAAGTAGGATTTCCTTCGAAATTTATCGGGGAAATCCTCCGCCTTCCACCCCATGTACTTCCCCCCCATGATCCCCCCGGTGACCTTGATCACCCAGTCCCTGGTTGGGTCGTTAGAGCAGTAAACTGCTATGCGCCCATCCTTTTCCCCTGTCCGTTCGATCTGTAGATGCTCTGGACCTCCTGCACCCATCAGCTCCTTCTCGATCTCCTCTTCCAGAGCACCTACGAACTGACCCTGGTCATCGGCAGTGATAGCCTCACCCACCTTATCTCTGTAGGCTATCCACACATTCATGCTTTTGGCCTTGTTGGCGTAGGTCACTTTGCTAGGACCAGCGATCCCCCCCTGGAGTGGCTGACCTTCGGTCCTCCCCTCCGCCATTCTTTTGGCTTCCTGTTGACCCTGTGGGGAGGTGGAGGCACCTCTTTTTCCACCCACGGGTACGGTGGCCATTCCAATGGGGACTTTTGTGCCCCTGTTCCTCCTTCTCCTCGTTCGTTTTTTCTTTTGCGCTTCATCTCCCAAGGGGGGGTCAGGGAACAGTGTCACTCTCCTCACCTGTTCAACCGTATCCCCCTGGGGTGCGCATGGTCCCGGGGATTGTGGTAGCGTCTTTGCTGGCCTTGGTGGGTAAGGTGGAGGAGGTGGCATGAGCGCATCATCCTCCCCCAGAAACGCATCCACATCCACATTCCCCATATTCATCGCCGTGTCATCATCACCACTCCCAGGGGAGAGAGCTCCGAGGAGCCCATCATCCCCCAGAGTGGTGGTATCAATATTGTCGATATTCATTTTCTCCATCCTGGAAGGTAAACAGAGAACATGTGTTACATGTATTATATATGAGAATATGCTTGTTTACCTTACCAGGATGGAGAAAATCACTGAAAAGGTATGTTAGGTCATACCTTTTTTCCTCTCTGTGGTGCTGTGCCTGACCAATGGGATGTTGGGATAATTTTGTCCTATTTTTTGGTTATTTTTGGCACTGCACTATCTTTTTAAAATAATATTTAAAATATTATTTTGCGAGCACACAGCACGTTGCTCTATCTTCTAGCTTCCCGCTAGATTGCTGTCTACTACCCCCAGCTTGTACAGATGTCCCTTCAGCACAGAATGTCCAGTCATAATTTGGACAAACTGTCTTATATTGCCACGAGGACAGTTGGTTAAAAACCGACTGACTCCTCTTGATGGCAGATCAATCAGCAGTTTGGTCTGCTGACAGTCAGTACGATTTCGCCACAGTGAGGCGTGCTTCTCGTCAGCCCATATCTGGGTCGATGAGTGCACTACACTCACGGAGGCTGGAATTATCGGCTCAGGGCCGACTGCAATGAGCTCAGCGGCACTTTTGGCGAGCTCGTCTACCATCTCGTTTCCACAATAGCCAGCGTGTGCTGGTATCCAGGTGAGCGTTACTGAGTGCCTTGCAGCTAACTGCCGAAGGCTCTCAAAGCAATCACTCACCAGTGCAGTCATGAGCTGCCAACTCAAAAGAGCTGCCAGAGCACTCCTGCTGTCGGAGTATACGAATATACTCCTTGGTTTGTCAAATGCTTCAAGCAAAGCCCTTGCCAAATTATTAATGGCAAGTACCTCTGCTTGAAATACAGTGGCACTGGTACCCAGTGCTATTAATTCTGACGCGTGTTCGCCATCATACATTGCTGTATAGGCAGCACCGGTCCGTTCGTTATGGCGTGAGCCATCTGTGTAGCAGACCACATCCGACTCATCGTGTTGTGGTTCTCCTTTCTTTTTCCACTCGTCTCTCGTCGGTAGGGTTACTTTGAACCCTCCCTCGACGAGTGGTCTGCTATTGCGAAGGTCACATGGCCACTCTAAAACAGGGAGCCGTTTCCAGATTTCTCCGCAGGCTCTAGTATGGGTTACCTGCTTAAGAGTTGCTCCTCCGCAATCTTCCATCCAAATTTTGTTATGTTTAAGTCTGTGCATCGTTCGTACAGCGATTAATTCAGCATGTACGTCGACGGGCAGAAGGTCAAGCATGCCCTCCAACGCTGCCGTTGGGGTTGTATGCATGCATCCTGTGATGAGCAACATTGCCGTCCTCTGTACTCTTGCAAGAGTGGCAATGTTGTTTTTTGCTTTCATCGCCGGAACCCAGACTATCGCCCCATAAAAGATAGCCGGTCGGATGATAGCAGTATAAATCCATCTCATGACTCGGGGTTCAAGACCCCAAGTTCTTGAGACGGCCCTCTTGCACTGCGCTAAGGCTATGCGCGCATGTGTTGCTCTTTTTAGCGTATGGGTACGCCAAGTCAATTTGTGGTCCACATGAACGCCAAGATACCTGACTGACGTCTTAAAAGGTATCGGTTGTCCATTGAACAGTAGAATCTTACGGCAATCGAGCCGTTTTCTGTTGGTGAACACGACGGCCTCCGACTTACTTGCGTTTACCGAGAGGCCTACTCGTGTACACCAATCATGTATCACTCGAAGTGATTGCTGCATGATGTTTTGCACTGTGGCGTAGCATATGCCGCTCTGTAGCAGTGCAATGTCATCAGCAAATCCTTGTGAGTATGTGGAAGTGGCGTTAGCCATTAGCTCAGTGAGGAGCTCATCCACCACACAATCCCAAATGAACGGAGACAGAACTCCGCCTTGTGGGCATCCAGCTCCAACGGAAGCGATTCTGGTGGAGCCGAATAAGTCAGCCATGACAGACCTGTCACGGAGCATAGAGTTAATCCACCTCACAAAGAGAGGATCCACTTTAAGTCTACTGAGGCTGCGACTTATGACGTCGTAGGGGACCTTGTTAAAAGCCCCCTCGATGTCCAAAAAGACGCCCAGTGCCACCTCTTTGTTTTGGAGTGTCCTTTCAATCCGCGCAGTCAATTGATGAAGTGCGGCTTCAGTAGATACTCCTCGAAGATAGGCAAACTGTCGGCTTGCTTTCAAACGGGACACCATTTCGGCGTCCTTCACATGCCAGTCTACTAGTCGTTCCAATCCCTTTAAGAGAAAGGATGTCAGAGATATTGGGCGCCAAGACGACACCCTTTGGTAACTGTCCTTGCCTGGTTTAGGCAAGAACACAGCTTTAGCTTGCCGCCAGGATTTCGGAGTGTATCCAAATTCGAGGCAGGCCGTATATATTGGTGCAAGCACCTGAGATATTTTTTTACCAGCACTTGTAAGGAGGGCTGGAAATATCTCGTCGGGTCCAGCACTTTTAAAAGCACTGAAGGTCTCAAACGCTGCTCTTATTTTGAAGGGTGTTACAACGCCCTCCGAAACTCTCATCCTATTTGACTCCCTGTTAACAGAGGAGCCGGATGTTGAGTTGGTGAAGTTCGTTTGCAAGAGCAGGTCAAGTGTTTCGACGGCGGTACTTGTAAAACTGCCGTCATCTTTTTGAAGCGATCCCAATTTTGCAATCGGGTCGCTTTTGAGAATCTTGTAGAGGCGCGCTGCGTCTGACAATTTTTCCATGCCGGCACAAAAGCTGCGCCACGCTTTCTTTTTTGCGTTACGAATTGCCTTGGTGAAGGCATTTCGTGCTAGCTTATGTTTTTCCCAGTCTTCCTGGGAGTTAGTGATAAGCGCTCGTCTTAATAGACGGCGTGCTTCCTTTCTTTGAGCCTTAAGCTCATCAGTCCACCAGGGTTCCAACTTCATGCCTGGTCTGACCCTTTTGCGGGGACAGCTGGCATAGAAGCCTGATCTGATTATTGCGGAAAGCTGTTCCGCCCGATGCTCAAGCGATTCAACCGAGGTGATTTCGCTCGTTTCAAAAGTGTCTAGGAGAGGTTCAACCACTCCTCGATACTTGGCCAAATCGGTCCTTTTCCGGTTGTAATACATTACCGGCGGACCGAGATTGACTCCAAGTTTAAATCGGATTAAACGATGGTCGGAGAATGAGTCTTTCTCATCTACCGCCCAATCTGTTATTAGGCTGAGTGCATTCGTTGATGCAAATGTTGCATCAAGAACCTCTCGGCGTGTGGATGTAATGAAAGTAGGAGAGTGGCCTTGGTTTGCAACATGCAGCTGTGACGCTGCTACGTAGTCAACCAAGTCTTCGCCTCTTTCATTACAGTCAGTGCTCCCCCACATCGTATGATGTGAGTTAACATCGCCGCCAACTATAAGCTTGGCATTGTGTGATTCACAATAGCTTAGCAGCTGGCGAAATTCTTGCGATGGATGTAGGCTGGTGTCATGTGGCATGTAGACCGATGCCACTACCAGCTCATCCTTGTCGAGTTTGACTTTGGCCACCGCCAAGTCTCTGCTAGAGAGTTCCGCTAGTGGCCAAATGGTCAGATTGTGGGACAGTAGTAAAGCGGCTCTGGGGGGCTCCCCTTTCTGTACCGCTACTATTGTCCCCAGTCTGGAGAACCCCGTTACCCGTGAGTTCCGGGTGTGGGGTTCTTGCAGGATACATATGTATCCCTTGTTATTGTTGTTGCAAAGAATTTTGCAAAGGTTAGCCTGTGCCGCAACGGCACGGTGCATATTCAGTTGAATGCACTCTATCATGACGATGTTGTTGTCATGTTATCAATGGCATGCGCCGTCTCACACGCCCATACCAGCCATTTGTTTTTTTTTTGCATATTGTCATCATCACAATGATTAATTGCACTAATGCAGCTTGCTGTAGTAACTTTGAAAATTGCATTTCATGTACAACTCGCAATCGTCAATACATTGTTAAGCACAATGGTCAACCAATGTGTACAGAAAAATAAACTCTCAAAAATCTCACTGACGTCATGTCGGTAGCAAAATCACAGTCACACTGCAAATTCATCGAAGATATCAAATCAGGTAACGTTATTATGTTCCTTTTTTGCGCTTCAACAACTTCAGTTACATTCAGTTTCAGTGGTGGTTCATCCAAAAACACAAAAGAGCTGTCACTGTCAAGTTAAACGGGCGTTTTCATCACAGCACACCGATCAAACTTCCTCGTCTCACACCAACACCACCGCATACGTCTTCCTCACAAGGAATTCGTGATAATGTTAGTCCTAGGCCACCGACGGAACCACCAAAACCATCTTCTTCCATTTCCAAAGACAGTGAAAATGAAACGGTTTCTGCAGCACTGCATCCTCCAACTAAAGAAATCAAACACAACGTTGTGTGCGTTCAAACTCCAAATGAAAACCGTAGTGAAATGTTGTCGCTAGACCCTGAAAGCGCAACCTGCAATGATACGGTAATATGTTTAAATGATGGCAATGTGAGAGGATTGAGATATAGTATTATCGCTTTAGATAATGGAATACAGATACCTACGTACATTGTGCAGCCTCCACAGGCTGTATAATATTCACAAAAGTATCATTCCAATTATGGAATCGAGCTATCTCGAGTGGAACATCGCAAAGGGCTACGACAAAGAGTGCAAAATGGAGTCCCTCCGGTTGTGCAATCGCAGCGTCACATCACATCAAAAACATCTTTTACGGTCCGTTTCGAGCAAATTCAGCTGTTTCAGAGAGTATGTGCATACAAAAAAATAATTTTTGTATGCACATTTTTTTACTCTTTTTGCCGCAGCAATGAACTCATTTGTTACTCTTTTATTTACGCCATTGTATAGCTCGAGACGCCCCATGAAACCATCGTACGCCACTTGTGTAGGAGTGAGAACACGCGCACACTGACTGGACCAGATATACATTTTAGGAATGAGCCTGGGGAAATCTCTATCCAGCAAAATATTACGAGACCGTATGCAAAGCCGTGTTCTTCCGGCGCCACAACTGTCTTTCGCAAGCGCAGAAGCACTAGGAGAATCGCCATAGAATAACTCATGCAAAATAACAACAACAAACTTTTTATTAACGGAAGTATTGTATGTAACGAAAGAAGAATTGTATTGCATTCCAACATCTGCAAATCCCCTCTGGTCGCATTGCTAACCTGCGAAGCTAAGGCTCCTGACAAGAAAAAAGGAATGCAAGTTATATTACCAAGCCAATTTTGATGAATGATTTCATTGCAGTGGCTCACCACTTTTGTCGCCCGGAATAGCAGAACTGTGACGTACAGCTTCAAAATTGTGGTTCACTCATCCAACATTGAAATTGGTCATCTATCCTCAGTACGATCGGGTCAGGAAACATTCTAATGATGTGTGGTAATACTGGAATGTTAAGCGATTTATCACTTTATGCACACCGGAAACTCCACTGGATCGAGTATATGTAAAGTCCCACTTTAGCAAAACGTTGGCAATTTCGACTGACACTTCCGAAAGTGGCAGCAAGTGTGCTTTTATGGGAAATTAAGAAGGGAATCCAATTTGAACGGATCGGTGCAGCGGCCAGAACAGATGGCATGGATGGGATTTTATCAATGTCAGTAATGGAGAATTTCTACTTTCCCATCGTATCTCCAAGCGGTGTGCTAGGCGGAATAACGACATTATCAAATCTCAACTAAATTGTGATCGAAATGATGTCAACATTCGATGGAACTATGCAATTCTCTAAAGGAACGGGTGAATGGCATGAGTAATTTTGCTGCATAACAAAATCAATTATGGAAAATATAACGGGTTGGAATACAAGCAATAAACATCTAATGAGTTGGATGAACCTAACGCTGAACGCTAAAATTTTAAGGTGGCGTATAAGGCTTTCCAAAATAATAAATATAATTTGCCATTATGTCTAAGTTAAGACAAATTAATAAAAGCATCACTACAATAAAGACCAGAAGCATACACATGTATTATCTTGATGACAAAGTTTCGTAATTTGCGAACAGTTGTCATCTCTGAACGCTAACACACAATAATAAACAGGATTAAATGCATTTTCGTGTCCCTGGCTAGACTCTGGTCTATAAAAGTTGATTAAAGTAAATCATAAAGCGAATCTTCTTTTATGAAAGCGAATCTTCTTCTTTATCACTCTTGCATGGGCTTTTAATACTGCGATATGCAGTGATAAATCTGTTTATTTTATGTTGCTTATTAAATTTTATTGGTCGGCCAAGGTGTCGTTATTATCATTTTTCATACATTAGAATTAAACTAACGGCAGGTATAGTCTGACCATGAATAATTTTTAAATCGGCCGAAGCAAAGTCTATCGAGAGTACACGTGCAGAATGAGCTTAATAAATAGTTTTATTCTCGACTTAAAATCAAGTGCATTTCTTCCCAGTAATGTTTGTAATTAATACGAGATGCTACTTAATATGACGAAATTGTTTTCAACGATTATTTTGAACAACCCCTTTGTCAATTGGATTACTTCAATAAAACTGTTATGCATTACAGATATAGTACTGAAAATATCCATATGCAATGAATATAAAATTCACCAATAAGTGGGAAAATGGCAAAATGGCCGTGAAAATGAGCTTGCTTCCACTAACTTCCGGAAGCATGAAATGCTTATAAAGGTAGTTATTGAGAATAATCTGTTCGTCTGCATGTTTGTCGGTGTGATCGTTTGTAAACACAAGAACACCCGTTATCAATTGTAATGGTGCTTGGTAGACCTAAACTCATATCCATGACAAGTATAAAATCATCAGAATGTTTAGCCCACATTGCGATGGTGAGATAATATATACTGCTTTGAATGTATACTATCAGAATATGCTTTGCGACACCTTCACAACTACGAACCAGGACGAACATGCAACCCTTCCACCAACAGTGCTCCCATCCATTCTAGCCGTACAGTATAGCATCTGTAGAAATTTGTCATTTTAATCAACAGTATTTTTGAGGCAGAATCAGAATCGCTACTTTGTGGATAATATACAAGCCGTCAATATTAATTTATTTTGCTGATACTTAAACTACCGTTGGCCTCCAAACTGTATAGTTTTATGTTCAGCAACAACCGCTAAGCCACCAATGCAATCTAGAGTTAACGTAATTCCACCGTGAAGCCATATTTTGAAAAATTGGCGTACATGTTCTCTATAGATACAGGAATCAGACATTCAATAAATCGTAACCAATTGGAGTATCCATTCAACTCTGCAATTCGCCGACATAATATAAATAAATGTAATATGAAGTTGAACGAATATTGTAATAACCGAAGAATAAACAAGAAGATCCATCACTTTCTGTGGATGTAACAGTTTTGGATTGAACTGATGGAATATATCTCCTAGTAGGATTAGACTCAATGAATATTTATCTCATTCAACTTATTGCCAAGGCTTGCTAATGCAATGAAAAGAAACAACTTATCCCCAACACCAGAGCCAGCCAATAAGCAGCATTTGGTGATATGATGTGCGTAGCAAAAATCGAAGGCTTTCATGAATCAAATACGTAGGAATTATCAGAAATATTGAATGGTTTGTTGGGCTCCCATTTTACCACAACTTGACAGATCCAGTAAGTTTTTTATTGTGATTTCCCTGGATTCTTAAAGAATTTACATTTATTCCCAAGAGCAAAGCGACCTGTGTAAATAATTGGTGGGCAAATGACGGATGTCCATTTGGTCAAGGTCAATAACGTAATGGTTGGAATGGAGCCAAAAACGTTTATGACTACCACTTTCACAACTGTAAAATTATGAACTCAAAAGCGATTCCACGATTCTTTGTCAGCTTTCTGGAGGCCACGCCCTGAACTTGAGTTAATTTGAATTTGAAATAATTAGAAAGTATTTGACGGGATTACGAAAAATCCTGAAATACCTACCGAGATTATTTACTTGTGAATACGATGCCCAAGATATTTTGGTTTTATCTTTAAAATTTTATGATAAAGATCGAACCCCCGCGACCAGTTTTCAATTTATTTTGACCCCGCATTTCCATGTACGGGGTCACATGGTTAAACCAATGGTGTCAATAAGTTTCTTATAACCCATTCTACATCACCAAGTGGATGGCGTCTGAATTCCAGAAAAAAATGACAACGCATATAGAATACCCGAACAGTATCTCATATGTCTATTCACTGTCGTTGAACTATTTTAATTGATTTTCGAACAAAGTTTCTCTCTATTCCCGTTCAGTTGTATAAAATTTGACGACTTCTAGTAGCCCTTCAGTTTCAGTCGTTTGATTCTTTGCGCTTATACCATATTGCTATCTTAGAAGAAATTTGCTCATAATTAAAATATTGATACGATTTTGTCTGATATTAAATTCTTAAGATTAACAGTTGTAACAGTAATTTGTTTTCTTCTTTATTGATGGCGTTCAAATTTACGTTCATAAGTTGTGGCTAAGCATGCTGACTTCGACGACGCAAAGTGTCAATACATAGATCTGGTGCAAGGAAATAACGAGAGGTGATTCATACATCTCACGGTACTGATTATATTGTACTGATACAGCCTTCTGCTGATCAGCCAAGCGTGGAATAAAAGTATTATTTTCCCACAGTCCTCGCCTGGTATAAAAACTAGTCTTACGTTAGTCAAACGTTAGTACCAACTTACATAAAAATTATATAACACATTTTCATGCTGTAATTTCTGATGATCCTCCTTGTTCTAGATTCATCTTTTAATTAGAAAACGAACCAACACTTTTCCTGGATTGAATCAGAAAATATTATATAACTTGTTTTCCTTATTCTTTTTCCTTGTCGGTACTACTACTATGTTAAACCATTATACTTTCTTGTCTAAAAATACCTCTAAAACTTAATATGTATAAGTATAGGATAAAGTCGTATATAAGGGCGCTTCACGCCATTCAGAATCGAATCAGTTGTGAATTGTGAATCTTCTCCTCCTCTTCTCCTCTACATTGTGCCAAAGTAAAAGATCTCAATAAAGTGCTTGTTTTGTTACTGTGTACTTGTGAAGAAGATCTTCTGTTTCCCGAGTCGGATTTATTTACCATCACACCTTCATACAGTACAATATATACATGTGTGCCCTTCAAAATCGAGGGAAGTAATCCAAAAAAGTCTGATGAACGGATAAAGCCATGGATCTGGTGAAATTCTTTTTAAAGAATTGCTTGGTACGTTATATTACAGTCATAAATAGCTTTCACAGCTTGGACGGTATCCATTTCAAAATTCATCCTGCCAGTGCATCGTTCGGTAGTTGTTGAAACTAGTATGAATTATTCGAATTAACGTAAGCCATTTAAAACAATTATGGTATACCAACACGACCATTTGTGACAATTTGAACCAGCTAGACATTAACACAGTCACAGATGTCTTTTAGTCGGAAATACAGCACGGGTATGGAATTGCAAGAATATTAAACAATGCTGCATTTAATTGTCTTTTTGCCTTCAACCAAAAACATATTTTGCTAATATTGGTACAAAAATACATACAATGTATATGAATTCGGTTTATGAGTTTTTCATTCACAGCAAAAATATTACAGCAATTATATAATTTATATCCCCGAACGTATCTTAAAGACTCAAACTAACCTGGTCCTAATTTCTTGCTTTAGCTTTACGGTTGACCTCCTTCGTAGCGAAATTTATAGCTTAACAAGCTCAAAACATTGTTATAAATTGTTCCAGAAACGAGAACCCGGCGGATATGACATGTGGTTCTTTTACAAAATTTGATCAATTTTTAATTCTCTATCCGAATTCACAATCAAAATTTTTGACATTTCCCAACCACTTTGACTGTCCTAGAACTTCCTGGAGAATCCCGGAATTTTTCAACGGATTTATGTTTTTCACTTGACCAAAGCTTATATCCATGAATCATGGACCATGATAAGTATAAAATCATCAAATGTTTGCTTTGGTGAGTTAATACAGACCGTTTTGAATATCCACTACTTCAAACGGTGAAAATAATATTAGCAACAACATCAGAATATGATTTGGGACACCATTAAAAATCTACATGTACGACCACACACAAGCAGCTCTTCCACTCAAAGTTCTCCAATCCATATTAACCGTACTTGGTAGCATTTCCAGAATGGTTGCGTTTTATATCAACCGTAGTTTTGAGACAGAAGTAGACTCACTATTTTACGACCGTCAAAATTAGTTTATTTTGTTGCAACTTGAACTACTGTTGCATTCCAAACCACTGTTCTTAAGATGCACAACCAGCGAATCCTCCAGATCTTTAGTTTACGTAATTGCACCGTGAAGCCAATTTATTGAAACTGGCGTACATGTCTCTATGGATTGAAGTTTCATAAACTCAATAATTAAGTCAATTAGAGTATTTATTCAACTTTTCAATACCTTTACCTGATACAAATAAGTGGAATGGGAAACCGCAGAATCAAAGACAATTCGTAATTGTTGCTGATGTAATATTTTTTGGACTCGATGGATGGAACAGCTCGACTTCTTGTGGGATTAGTGCAATGGATATCTTATATCATTGAACCAATTGCCCAGACGTTATAATGCGATGAAAACAATCAACTTATCCCTAACATTATGTCAGTGAAACACGCTATTTTCTTATATGATCAAAGTAGACAACATTGCAGGATTTCAGGAATCAAATACGTAGTGATTATCAGAAACATTAAATAACCTTTTTTCGGCTCCCATTTTACCACCACTTGACAGATCTAATGAGGCTTTTTACACGACATCCCTCCACCTGGAAGAAGTTTTATAATTATTCTTGAACGCACAGGGGGCTGTGGAGAGACGTGGTGAGTATGGATGTGCTATCCAAGAAATTGCCTTTTTTCTACCATTTTATGTTAATACATTAAGACACCGTTAGTAGTATAACCCAGACATCGTAAGAAATACTAACTGAAGATTTGGTGTCTTGGTGCGGTGAATATGTTAAAGGACGATTATATATGTTTTAACGAGGTTTCATAATTGCAAATTGGTTCGACGATTAACTAACCGGGATTCGGCAAACCACTTGGCTACAATGAGACATATATTGTCGAAGCATGGGATCTCAATTGGGTGATATTTTGTCATGTACGTTAGCAAATCTCGCTGATTTTTAAATTCGTCCGCGTGTTAGTTTTACTTTGTTTGCCAACTTTGAAATTTCAGTTCCTTATTTTCTGCTAGTATGCTGCTAAATATAACATCACCATTTCATTTAAGTTGGCCAAAAAAAGCAAACAAATCTTCAGCGTAAATGATCACAAAAAATATTAGCTTTCCTCTTTTGTAACCTTTTCTTATAGATCCAGCTATCAACAATTATGCAATCTCGAATCCATTGGGAACTAACTAGGGCATTTTCCTCTAAGCAAAATTCTACCAATATATCACCGAAGAAAGATAGCGTTCTAGAATTGACAATCAGAATCATGCTGATAATAATGCACAATATAAACCAAAGTAAATAAATATATTTTTTTCTTTTTAAATAACCAACGACTTCAAATGAGATTACCTTTCAATCAATTACCTATTAATAGTTTTCAAGTACATCGGTTCAAAATATAAAGTTATCTTGTCAGATTTATCACAGCGGATAAACTAGGTCTGATCTTAATGACTTTTTACTACTGTCCACTTGCCTTTATCTGATATCTCCGTTAACACCAAAATTGGTTTCCTGCCAGGTCTACATTCAATCAACATTACTTTTCGCTTTGTGAATTGTCATTAATGAAGCATTAATGAGCCTGACATTGTCTCAATTGCAATTGTAATTGTTTCTTAGATTTACGTGAATCAAACCCTGCAGAAAGTACAAATTGACAATTAAACTTATACAATCTTTCTTATTCAAACACTTCTCAGGCATTGCATCTATTACTTCTGCCTACATGGAATAGGCACAGTGCATCTGAATTTGTCTATAAGTTTCTAGACGAGAATATCTTGCCTAGTGGCGTCAAAGTGTTAACATCATCCACGACGACACGTTGCAGATAAAATGTAAAGATCTTCAAGACCCGAATGGTTAATATCCCCATCGACCTGGGCTGTAGTACAAAAGTAATATAGCCAGATATCAATTTTGCTTTAAAGCAATGGAATGAATATCTCCGTATCTCGAGGATATACATATATCTCCGGAGAGGATTTTGAATACACTCCAATCACAAGTGTTTTATTTCTCGTTTCCATGATGGCGTATTTTTAAACTTTAATATATTCCGACCGACAAATTCCATGTAGCTGAGTGTGAATAAAACTGTTTTTAAAGGTTTCCCGTGAACAAGAATCAACCACTCCAATACTCACGTAATCATTAATTCTATCCGCCGAATTTGTTCAGGGTTACTATTGAAAACTTTATTAGGCCATAAACGAGAGCTAAATGTTAACAAAAATCAGATTCTCCCGGTGCGTTGTTCCAACATGCCGGATGTGGATATAATTCTGGTGTAGCATAGCTGTTCATTATCTGTGCAGCGATAATTTTCAAGAATGCTCGATTTGAAATACATAGATTCGCGCAACGGCATATTAAGTGATTTTTATGATTATAAAATCTAATCTCATATATATGGCAGTAGCAAACAATCAAATGTTTAATTGTCTGGATGGTGCAGTATTTAACAGGCATATATACTTGAACCAAGCGACATTGAATTCTTAGCAACACCAATTTTTATCTAAAGATAAAAAACCCTGATAATTGACTGATACAGAAATGGAAGGATATATTTGGTTAAAGATTATATAAACGACAAAAGATGTAAATGGCATACATGAATTTTGTTCCTACAAAAGGCTCTTTACATTAAAGGCTCTCTACAACTCTTTAAATTAAATTAAATTTATCGAAATTGAAGAACTGGGCAAAATGCTGTATTGTTTAGTTTGCACTCACTTTGATAATTCTTACCTTTTTCAAAAAATTCGATTTTTTCCTTTTCAAAACCAGTGGACTGAATGATACGTTTTTACATTGTTGATTATGCTGGACTGTGGCTTGTTGTTTCTACCTATGTGAATGCTGTCAGTTTTAATATTGCCAGAGAAATAAAAATAAAGTATTTGTAGTACCTTCGGTTTGAACACTTCTTCTTGTCTAACACATGCTAACAGATTGAATTGTTAGTTTTGTATATACATGCCTCAACGTTTCGGTATTTTAAATTCTCAAACCATTAATAAACCTATACTATCTCTACTGTCCATCTTTTACTTAAAAAACGTACAGAAGGGAGCAACTAAATTAGATGACGTCGAGTTAAGAAAAAATACATAAATGAAACAATGAAAAAAGAAAATCCATTTTTAAACTTCATTTAATTAAGTTTTGACTTCTGACCGGGAGTTTTTATTTCCACATCCATTTCCTCTTGTCGTAAATGTCAGAAGCAAACAACAGTACATTCCCTGATTTCAAACCATTGCAGTACATATAAGTTAACGACACAAAGTCGCCCTTCAATTACGATCGATAAATTTATTACGGCTAGAAACTGTACTTAATTCAAAATATGGACAGATATTTAGTGAGGATTATAGCATTGATACATATGTGATTGATCTTATTAAAGTTTAAGTTCATTGAAATAATCAGTTTAAGCAAAATGTGAGTTCGCACCTTCCGTATTGTTTGTATGCAGTTTCAAAGGCGGTGGCTGCATGTTGTACTCGACGACACTAAATGTCAATAAGCACGGCTTGAGTGTCTTAAGCGTGGCAGGTAGTCCATCCATATGGTACACACTGGTAATGTAATGGTTGTAGTTAGGAAGTGAAATTCAACTATAATTTTTCGTGTATGACATCACCGTCTGGTTCACTAATGACTAGAAATAACTAGCTTGCCCTACATTTGCGCTAGTTTGACAAATCGTGAATGCTTACACGAAAAATGTATTGTTGAGAGTTATTGAGAAAACAAACCTTAATTTTAAGTATGTCGCAATAGAAGTTGTGATTAAACGGTGATTAAATATAACGCAATGCCACAAACATTTTGGCTAACTATAAATGAAATAATCATTCCCTTGAAGAAAATTATATCAATGAGTCTATAATCCGAAAATATGCTGAATTTAAAAAAAAGTTAACTCTGAGGGTTGCACTGACGATCAAGGAAATCCGTACTCGAAACCTTGAGTACAGTTATTACAAGTTGAGGCATAATATGCCTCATCAGGAATTTACAGGATTTAAGTGCTGACGTAATTTGTGAAATTAGTGAGCTATGCGAAATGATAAAAAGTGGATGCCGCAATGCAATGGGCTATAGAAGAGGAAATTCAGTTTGACTACCAATAAATGATTAACGTCAACGTCGTTTTCGAGTCAAGCCATGTTTTAGGCATTTGTCTCTGTAAAATTTTCCAAACATGACTGCATCGACTTTAGGCCTTGGAAACTTGACATGTTTACAATATATTTGTTAAAAGGATTGGTTAGTTCAATAACAAAACAAGGTTTCCAGTTATGTGAATCAAATATTTGTTTATTAATTTTGGAAGCTTTCAATTTATCTTTAATTAATTGGAAGTCATTAGAGAGAATGGAGATCAAAGTTTTAAAAATAATGACAAAGGTAGGAGAATTCGACTGCTGATTTATTTCAATATATAATTAATGTAATCATTTTGTTCGTATACATTTATTATTTGGCTTGCTGAATATAAATTGCTTTTCCATTCTCACCGAATAATGTCAAAATATCAACTGAATCCATTATTATATTCTTAATTCATTCACTAGCCGCACATAGGCCTGGAATCCATGGCCCGGACAGACCATACTAACGGCCCCTGACATTCTGAAAGCCCAGATAGGTGAAATGAGCATGCATTTTAAAACCACGTTGTGTTTCTATTTAACTAACTTCTCATATCACATCACATCAATATAACACAGTTCAACTCAATCTCGTATTAGTACGCTAAACTGAGCTGTTGATTAAGATCTATGCAACATCTCGGGAAGATAATGATTAAAATTATGACTGCACTATTTTTAAGTATGCTCCGAAGTAAATGTATTTAAAAACTTCATTAAAAAGTGTATGTCTGTTATGCCCAGACACAAAGGTTGTAACGGTAACGCCAACGTCATCACAAACCCTGAACTTGAAACTTTTACTCAACAAACGCCAATCCAAAAAAAACTCGTTTACTAAGCCATCCAATTGTGAAAATGATATTGTTTTCATTGTTACTAATATTATTATTAATATTGTTGAAGTTACTGCTGTTACATCAACTTTTTAAATGACAACATTTTCGTATTTGATTCTGTATTACAATCTGGTACTCATCTGAATTTCCCAATGTCTGCAGCATTTTAGTCGGAATTAAAAGTAATAACCAACACCTGCTTCAATACAAAAGCAATCCTGTTGAACACTTAAGTGATCTGACCTCACATCTCAAACTAGAGCTGGAATGTCAGTCATACTCGAGCTGTAAAACAAACTAAAATAAAACTTGGGAAGTTGAAATCAGTAACCTAAATTGAACCTAAATTTAAAATTGAATCAGCAATTCGAAAGTTTTGAAATCAGATTACGGAACACTCTATTTACACACCATAATTTAATCAACAATTCAAAAACAATTCCATAACAAATCTTTGAAGCGTGACTGTCACGCTTGTCACGCCGCGTGACAAGTTTTTGGGACCGTACGGAACGATATTGTGGTTTGCATTAAGTTAAATATTTTTGATAGATTAAACGAATTTAAAAACTTACAAAAAACGGAGTTGCGCCCCCACTTTAATGAAGTATTACATTGTTAAATATACATCAATCCAAGTTTAAAATCCAAGTTTAAAAAATTCTTCACTCAATTTCAGAGATATGTCCCCAATTGTAGAACCTGTAGCGTAGATGCATGCGTTAGTGGACATAAATCTATTTAGTTAAGATTTCTCACCCTTTACCCTTGGCAAATATTATTATTGATTTCCCATAAAATCTACATTTTTCAATAAAATAATCTAATTCACACTCATTATTGGGCTCCTATTAACAATCCAAAACCTTATACATTACTTAGTATCATATATTGTCAGCGTCATATTAATTAATTGTCTCATTAACATAAATTACTCGGTTAATTAACTTGCAGCCTACAGAGCATCAAACAATTCTTCACCAAAGCATATACTACACAGAGGGACAACGCGGAATCATCTGTTTCGATTGAAACTGTCCATCCACACCGATGGATGGACGCTAAACTTAAGCATAATGTAGTTTGGTACGTCACTTTTGTGAACGCTTACTAAATTTCAATCATCCATAGTTTTCCACAGAACAAAAAGATGTTGTACATCAGCTAAGCGTCTGCGCAGCAGGAAGAAAGTTTTTATTTCACCGTTATTTTAAATGCAGTTACATTAAAAATATTCATATACGGTTTTCACTATAATCCATAAATGGACAATAGCACACTTATCATGTAGTTTAATTCACCGTACAGTTGTGTAATGAAGACGAACTACAGGTTTACGATATTCAAAAAAAACATCCAAAAATTAACATTACCAATGGAACAGTAATTCAATTCCATTCACTGGTCCAGAAACTGACCCAATTTAAACAAACAGAATGGATTTGAAAATAGAGTAACCAGAGGACCAAAAACCTTAAACGAGATTTTTTCTTGAGAATGTAATTTAACAATATCTAAACCTATCGTTACATTGTGTGAATTTATTACATCATCAAAAAGCAAAATTGTTAACGAGAGGCACAACTACAACAAGTCAGTAGTAAGGCTTTTCCAATTGTTGAGGTTTAAATATTTTAGAAATATTATATCTGCGAATGCAGGAATCATAAAAAGCTTTAAATATTTAGCGACTAAGTAGTTTTTATGGACGAGAAATTATATGCCAATCCAATTATGAATAGGGAATCGACCTCACTTTGCAAACCATTGAATAGTTTTATGTTTCACTTTTGTATCAATTGAATTTATTTAATTCAATTAAATCTCTATAAAATCATAGGCTTTCATTTCTACGGATAACTGCTAAACCGGTTGTCATGGAGCGTTAATTTCAGTTTGCATTCTCATTGTCATTCGAATTGTATATAGCTTAGGGTGCTTTTTCTAGTTTACTGATTCAAACTCTTTTCAGATACATATCATAATCTCGAATTCCACTTATAAAATGAGGACATGATCTATCTGTTTTTCTTTTCAGGTTTCTCGGCGTCAATATATTAACTTGTGGCGTGAACATATTAAAAATGTATATCGTCACCCGTTGCAGCTATATTTAAATAATGTCAAGAGAGGAATATTTAATATCGGTCTCGGCTTAAGTTGCAACTGTAATCACGCCTAATGTGGAATTTTAAGAAAGAACACATTTAATTTACTTCCAAAATCGGTTAATAAAGCGCTGATGATTGTTAGATGGGTTTTGTTCCGTTCGCTACGACAACAGGCGCAGTTCCCTAGTCGGCATGTCGAGCTGAACAACACAAACTCAGCGCACTCTGATACTACAGATTGAGGAAAAAAGTTTTATTGAATTTCAATTATGAATAACCAGACACCGTTTAGCGTTTCTTTCGCTGTTCGCTTTCGAAGAGTTAAAGTGTAGAAATTTATTTTGAGCACCTGTGCAATCTATTTATGATTTACAAATGTATAAATCAATCAATTAATAGAATGAATATCCTTTCGTGAAATTCAGGCACGTCAGAGATTGTTAAATTTTCGATGTACAGAGAGAAAAAGCAAGACACTCAGACAATACTTAATAAGTTACGGTAAAATCGCCTTTATTAATACCGTTAAAATATCAAAAACAGCTCGAATCTGTGTATTTATGATATAATATGAACCGAAACAGATAAGGGTAAACAGCAAAGGGTATGTTCCTCTCAACAATTGTGAAGATCATTGGGCCTCTCCAACTCAGATTTGCTGACAACATCGAGCAACACTGGAAGAAGGGCCAAATATTATGTGGCCAAAACTGCAAATATGACATGGTCGTTGTATTCTAGCGTTAACAGGACCCTACTTTGGCATTATAGTATAAAGCAACACCGAAAAGCATCTTTGTGTAGAGGAATGGTAAGATTTGATTGGATTGCAAAGTTTGCATTAGTAACAGATTTACCGACAGACTCCAATATGATCGCTCTTGCGTAGGTTATACATCTTTGATCTTCTCAATATTCGCATAGCACGAAACTATAGTTCACGGCGTTGAAATTACATTATGTCACGAATATTTGATGAAAACTGAAAACAAAATCTGATAACGTATTTTATCTCTAAGTTAAAGTGGGGGAAGTAAAACCAGATATTACAAAATGTAAATAAATCTGCCTCGGATATTTGATGCGCAAATAAATCATTTGTATAACTGTACTCGTCTTTTTAATTGCATTTATTTTTTTAAATACTGTTTTCCTTTAATCTACAGAGTAGAGACTAATACTGCTTAACTTAGGTGACTTTACTCAATGTTACAGTGGGATAATGTAGATAATGACGGCGTAAAACCAATATCTAAACCAAACTTTACAAGAATTCTTTGTACGAAATTTGTTAAATTCACTTCACTATCCGAAACTATTTGTCCCTATGTATTTATTATGGAAAGATCTTTTTCTAAATGTTGGCAGAGTATTCTATTAAAAATATTGACGCCTCCTTCCAACGACAAGGAACTGCCAAAATGGTATAAATATATTGATTTTTCCTACCGGTATGTCGTTAACATGGACGCCAACCTGTTTTAAGGCAACAGATGAAAGAAATAATTAGCAAAGGTCACATTCAGTGCATTGAATTAGTTTTCGTCCTAGCTAAGCTGCTATGGTTTCAAATTGAGGTTCCTTGAACTTTGTCCAAAAAAATAAATTTTAAGCTGCGCTGAATAGATTAAAATGCGAGTTTCCTAATTCAGCAACTCCATAAGCCAACATACATTGAGTTATAACGAGTATTTTAAATGCAAAAACTAATGCCCTAGTCGTGTTCCTTGACCAAAATAAGGCAGACTTTGGTCAGATGATTTTTTTCAAAACTGCGATTACACGGGGTACTTTGAGAAAAACAGATTTTTTCAGTGGGCACAGTTTTTCTTCCACGTTTTTCGGCAGAATTGGCTGAAATTTGGCATGGGCATTGATAATAGCATTCTTCATGAGGTTCATCAATGCAAAAGAACATTTTGGAAGCATAGCGGGCGTTGTAGAGGTCAAAAGGTCAATATCTTCAAGTTTCATAAAAATACATTTTTAGGTTCAAGTTGAAGCAAATGGATGTAGAGACCTACGCGCAATACTAATTTTCATGAAAAATACCGAAAAATGCAGATTGACTAGTTCATAGAGAGGTTATAATATTGACTGAGATGTCATAAAAGTAGTCTCGACAGTAGTGTCTGAGTTATCAATTAGTTAATTTATTCAACACACGGTGCTCATTTTGTTGGAATTCAATTCAGAAAATATGATAGTATTGTACGTAAGCAGTTTAGTAGATTGCTATAAAACTATCGTGGAGATATCCATTTCAAGATTCATTCCCCACTTGATTACAATTCACGGCAAACTGGATTTTTCTTTCCTGGATTATGTACGTCCACTGGTGACGTTGAAATGCTGACAGTATTTACATTACACTGACCTGTTGATATTAAAGTCTTTGCAACATTTTGAGGAAGTAATGATTAATTACTGCTTGTTACACTAACTTGTTAATGTTTTATGGGATTTCAAAATCGGGAGATCTAAAACTGCTTTAATCGAGGCGAAAAGTTTTTGTGGCCTTACTAAACGATATTGTGGCTTGTATGAAGTTAAATATTTTTGAATGAATAAACGAATAAAAAAATTACCATAACTGAGTTGCGCTTGCGTTGCACTTTTAAAAAGTTCTAAATTCTAATGTATTAAATTCTTCATGCAACTAAATACTTCATTTCAACTTGAGCGTACGTCATTAAAAACTTGATGTGTTCATTTATTGGCGACAATTTTATGTCCCTTTCCGCTCCGAGTATTTATACTTCCATGCTACCTCACGAATTCAGCTTCAACTTGCCTATCAGCCTATGACTACTATTAACCTGTACACCTGTTTAATCTCAGCAAGGTTGAATTAAAGATTGGTGACGTTCAATTTTAAAAAGTACATATTTTAAAAGTTGTTAGGATTCCTGAATTAATTTTGACGGAAATTGTGATGAAGTTGAAACCAATCACATTAACCTACATTGTAATTAACAGGATGATTTCTTTTTGTAGTTGAAAGTGGAAGTGTAAGTTGGTACGGGACCTTTGAATCCTTTGACAACAGGGAAGCGCGTGTCAACGTGAATAGAAATTTTGCAATTAGATTCACAGTGTTACTCGAATTGATTTCGTAAACTAACGTGATTTTAGCATAAACGATTGAAATTGTGAAAAGTTTTGCAGATATAAATTACAAAACCAAACCAAGCAAGCAAACAAAATTGAGTGAAACAAAGTTGAGTTAAATGAAGTTTTCCACATCGTCCTTGAAAATGGTAACAGAATTAAAGAAATTTGGCTTATCAGATTTCTCATCAATGCTGGTTTAACCTGTTGTGAAGCTGATTTCAGCTGAAGTATGTAAAAAGTTGATATGATACTCATAAAATGTTACTGTATTTATAATTTAGATTACGATTCCTCATTTCCGCCAATCATGCACCCAATGATACTCTGATTCATCGGAACTTCACAGCATATTACCGAAACTCGTTAGGCTCTTCAAACCACTAACTAATCATCAATCAACAATTCTCACTTTAAAGCTTCTATGCGTTATCTATGCATTGAGATAAACAAACTGGTAGAAGTTCACAACAAACAAGTTTGTAAGTTACAAATTCAAATTGTAGCAGTCTACTTGGACTGCTATCGGTTAACCTCAACTTGCTTGCACAAAAATATGCCACCTATGTGCTTGTAAAACTTTCCCAGCATCAATGCACCATCTTATGGCGTTGAAATATTTACAATATATTTTTATCGGTTATTGCTCACTTTCATTGGTTAATTTAATATAAAGTTTTCCGGCAGAGTATTCTGTGAAAGACTTAAATATATCGGTACCTCCCTCGGATTTGGATCAACTGCTAAAACAGTATTTTATATTTTTATTTGTAACAGGAAGTATTTAACACTGGCGCCGTTGTGTTTATAAGACAACCGATAAAACATACAATTGGAGAAGCTCACAGCAGATTACCTCCTGTTGGTTCAAGCAAGTGAGTTGTACGCTTGAACTGAGTTTAGCTTTGCTTTTGCCAATAAGCTGCGCTGAGTAGATTTAAATACGAGTTTGCTAATATTTACACATAACGATGCATTGTACCCATCAATTATAATACTTCTGCTTCGCCGAACCGCATAAAACTCATTACATTTAGTAATACAAACGCACTGAAGTAACAAAATAGTTATTGTCATAGTAATATGCATGCAAATTTCGGTGCATGCTCATTTTACGATGCCCGATTTTAAAAGAATATAGCTGCCTATGCACTTCATATCACAATCAATAAAGTTGGGAATATCATAATACTATTTTCTGTTTTATTTTGTACCAGTCTTTGCCTCCTGCCTGCCTGCCTAAAAGCCAAGTGTGATATTAAGCCTAGGCTTAATTATTAAGACAACTATTAAGACAACTACGCTGGGGGCACAGGACATTTTAGCAAGCAATCTCACGATAACGTACATAGCCCAGTTGAATGCGTTCGAAAGATATTGTACGCAATTGCAAAATACAAGTTTGATTAATTTGAACAGACCCCCCTTGACCTTCAACTCCACGACAAATACAATGACACATGCCAAGTAACCTGTGGAAGCAATCACAAGAATTCCCAAGAAGCTGTTGATACTTATCTGGTCACCAACCCACCGAATAGCTGGAGTTTGTCTCGGATTTTGTAATGGTAAACTTTTGTTCAATCTGTACGCTAAGCTACTCCATGTATCCCACTGATCGGGCAGTCCGGCTTGTTGAATCCGAGAGAAAGTTTGAAATAACCAGTACCGGTTTACCGTGTATATATCGACGAACCAATAATTATCTGTTAAGTAATCCGTCTGTAGCCCAAAGCATTGCAGCGAATTCTTTGAAGTAGTCAGGTTGCTAATTTGCCTCTGGTAATACAATATGTAATCGTATACAGAGTGTGAGCTCACTACCGACACTATGTCAGCATGTTATTGAGATAGATAATGCGGAATGTTTCTACCCAATCTGCTATCATTGTTAATATTGACGATACTGTCATTAAGTATATCCAGAATTCCTCGAGCTTCAAAAGTTAATGAGAATTCTTGCCAGGGTGAGTGCAAAAAAGGGTTAGTTCATAGAATTGTGTATCCCGCCGCGAGCAGAGCTTTCACGTAATCGAATGGACGTGGAGGCAGGTACAAAATTAGCACACTTACGATTCCATTCGAGTACAAGTTGCAGAGAAAGAATCCAAGAAACTGTACCACAATTAACAGCTTTAATTTGCTCCAATATGATGGGGTAGAGTTTCCTAGAAGCACCCCAATCAAATCCAAGTATCTACTAATATCAGATATCCTGTTGATGTTCACAGTTTGTTTTGTGTACCCAAAAATGATAAAACATGAAGCAACAATAAGAACCCACGACTCTAAAGAAAAGGATTCTATCCAAGTAGAGGTTTGGATCATATTTTTGCGCTTTGCTTCCAAAATATCCATGCAATAAATTAAAGCATCTTTGACATGACGTGCATAGTATAAACTGGAGCATCTCTGGTAACTCCTAGACAGGGGTCGCTTCTGGATATTAACGTAATAAGTATCAATTTCAATGTGCTGTTCGTTGATGCTAAAATTAAATTTTGAATGACTTTTCGGCGATGCGCGATCATATATTTTAATTGAAAAATTGTGGAACTTTGCAAGAAGTGTGGCAGCCATTAAATTATCATTGCAATAATTCAATCTATGGAACATTCCCGATCTCCGGAAATATCCGTCACAAGCAAATGGGTGTTTATTGAAATACTCTGTCATTCCAGAATACGTCGAACTAAACTGTACCATGGTGTGCACTGTCCGCATATTTGAATTTGAAAAATATTCCTTATGAAGCTGCAGTGGAGTTTCCAGTAGTTTAATGAGACCAGCCCTAAAGCGAGCATACTTTTTCCTAGTGCCGCAGTAATAATTGCAAATTATATAGGGGCGCCACCCCGATAGGGTATTTGAGACGTAGCGAAACCTGATAACTACTTTCAGCGCAGGCAGGTTGAGGATTGATTTTCTCAGGTAGCGTGATTTTGATTTAGGAACGCTGCCACACACAATGCTTAGCAGAATCGAGACTGGGTGCATTAGATCGTGCGAGAAGCTTTTAAATAAATCGCGTTGTCTCGTATTGTTTTCGTTCAGCGGGAACATGACAAGGTGGTGTGGTTGAGTATGTCTGAACGAAAACACCCGTCCGACTTGCTTGTTGTAGTATCTGCCGAATATCATGCAACGAATCCGTGCCAACTCAAAACTCATTTCATTGCTTGCAAACGAATGGAAGGATATTTCGAAACGATAAAAGTTTAAGTTCAAAACAGAGAAAAATTCTTTAAGGGCTATTTCCGTATGCTCTCTCTTCAACTCGGTTACGGTTTGGGAATCCACCAGCTTCGACGCGACAGCGGCAATTGCCAGGAAAATTCCAAATGGTTTCCCTGTCAGAATTTTCTCCATTCTAAATGCAATAAACATAGATTCGGTTTCTGAGTGCAGGTTATTGCAAATTGCCACACAATAGGTCGGAGGCTTGAAGGCGTAATTTAAATCGCAAAGGAAAAAAGCTTGTCTGAATTTCCTCTAGTTTTATTTCCAAAGTTCTCAATCTTCCCCAGTTGGCGTCACGTTGCACGAATTCAAACACAAATTCCGATTATGTACAGGATCATGGCGTTGGAAATGGAATCAGTAAACTTTTTTGACAGAACAAAAATAGCTCTGAACTTTTACATCCATGAGTAATGTCCGGACATGCATGTATGTATGCTTTCGGTTGGCTCTCACCACTTTATGTAGCCGAACGGAGAAGCCAGACATAGAAAACCACCCGGAACTAGCTTTTGTGGCGATCAATGTTCCATCAGTTAAATTGGAATCCTAATTTTCGGGTAGTACTTGCTAGAGAAATATCACTCATCTAGTATCACGTATTGAGAATTGATTTATTATCTCGTCCTGGATAAAGCAAATTACACTTTACTCATGAATTTTGAGTCAATGTGAAAATACTGTCATATAACTACTTGTAATGATATTTCCTTCGTGTATACACTGCCATGTACAAGTTAAGTTGCTTATCATGTTGGACGGTATGTACGTAACTAAATCTGCACTAATGGTGTGAACTTCTGAAATTAGGACTTTAAGATGCTCAACAGTGGTAAAAAGTGTGTCGTCACGGCGCGAGGAGAACCGATTTTTTAACTATCATTAAATTGAAACTTATAATTTTTACGCATTGTTTTTCTGTAGTTAATTCTTTATTGGCACAGGAGCAGGAAATGTGACCACAAAAGTCGAAAGAAGTGCAACGGCAGTGCTAGCAAATTGGAAAACAGTTTCAATATCACAAATTATATGCAGATAACAAAAAGCGATAAACAGAACGAATTCTTGCTATCCGATCATCAGCACTCTTTCTAACTGTTGTGACGAGAGGTGAAACACTAGTCAAAAATAGTTACCGCAGATGTAAGAACAGTTGAACGCGTTTTTTCAAGACTGCCAATTTTTATATTAGATTGGTTCTGAATACCTACATAAATTGAGTTAAGAACGATTATCTGAAGGATATTCTTGGAAAGGATGTACAGCTGTTTGCTGTTTACAGGATCCCTGTTTGCTGGTTATACTTATTTTGAAAAGAGTCCTGTTGACTACTTACCACGAAAGTCCTGTCGTAAACATTGACCTAGGAAACATTGAATAATCTTAATTTGGAAATAACCTGCATATATGGCTGGACCTTGCTTAAATTCATGGATATCAATATTTGATGCAGTTGCATGAGATTTTTTTGAACAATTACTGGAACGTCTGGGAATAACACGTGGAACTTAGGAACAAATATCTTGAATATTCAGTGGATCCTATTGCACTTTAACACGGCTATCCAATTAATGTTTGCGGACATGACTAACTCATATACATTTTTCGTTGAATAATCAATCGATACACCTTTCGGTTCGACATATCCAATAGCTACATATCCACCTTCAGGCTTTGTTCAAAACATATATAACCAAGTTGGCAATACGGTATACAGAACATTATGATCTGGAACAGGCCACCCCAGTTCGCTTTTAATATTCCAATGAGCTGGGCGTATATGAAATGATGTGGCGATGGAAACTAAGAACTATTATATAATCTGCGTAAGAATTGGCTCATGGCTAAATTTTCAGAAAGTTTTATCCAATCATAGACATGCAGACAAACATGATTTTAAATGGCTATTTTTTCGAAGCGTATATACTGTCGCTACAATTTGGCACGTGCAGGATCCAGTTTTATGCTGTCTCAGTTGGGGTACTAGACCCGGGAGTGGGATAAGTTAAGAACATACTAAAACTAGCATGGACGTATTCAATTAAATTAGAGTGCCTTTTCATTATCTGTAGAGAAAGTGAGCCTTTCCGCCAAATGCAATAATAATATTAAAATGAATCTTCTTATGAACTATAGAATTTGGTCGGAACATTATTTATATTGGATATAGCATTGTAAATTAATAATGTTAATTAGCCAATTAACAGAAGTCAATTTGTGGCAAATAAGGGAAACTAGTTTAGAATCTGTATTACTCAAACTTTGAAGCATCGGTGTTGCCATAAGGTTCATATCCGAGAATCTTGGTGAAAATCTCTTGGCAGACAACCTAAATTGTTAAACCATTTCGGAAGTCATACTTGCAAAAAATATGGATGTAATTCACAGTGGTTCAAGGCAGAAATTATTGGTTTATCTTCTTGCAACTATATAAAGATACAACTAAATAAGTTCGTACACTTGCATTCATGGGGATCACCACTGGAGATCATTTAATATACTGCCTTTAAATTAGACGATAACATGTAATTCGTAAATATTATATTCATAGCTATTACATTAATTACATTATTCTATTATAATAATACGAAATGGCACTTTAATCCTGTTATATTTGATTCGTATGCATTACCACTATTTATATTTTCACATCTGGGGCTATATATACAAGACATTATAATGATGATCGACTATTATACTTTAACTATAGTGTGATGTGAGATGATTGAAAAAATAATTGCAACAAAAATTCCAAACTGAGTCGGACTTATCATTTCCTGTCAATTTCATTGCATTTTTCATGACACGGTGTCTAGCGCCAATCTTCAATTTCTCCGATTTCCAGTCGTAGATTTTATTAATTTTCTTACCCAAGGCCCAACAAAAATATATAATTTGTTCGGCTTAAAATGCAACTATATTTGTACCGTTGGAACTAGTATAACAGTGCATTTATTACATTGATCTACTAGAAAAATTCGGAAACTAGATTCTGTAAAGCTCAAAAAACTTCACAAGTGCAAAGTAAGGTTTTAACGTGTATGCATTTACAATTAGAACTAGGACGGGTGTAAACCCGAATTAAAAAACTACCGGAAACGTGTTGTGTGTGAAATTGAGACATTTGACACCCCCTTCACCTTCCCAAACATTACTCTTGAATTTTTTGATGCATTTCCGAAGTAATATATATTGACCCTTTCGTGACCCTGTGGCCCGCGAGGGTCATGGAGCCACCACTCTTACAGTTGGTTGAATTGACCCATGCTCTCATGACAAAAAATTATCAGCTGAAAATTCTCTTTCAGATCAATGAATAAAAAATTTTGACCATAAGAAAGCATGGGGGCCTTACCCCCCACCATTCCCCTGGGGGTAGGCCCCCTGGAAGCCCAAATTCAATAGCGAACTGACTTTTGCCCTAAGGTACCTCCATGCAGAATTTGGACCGAATCGGTCAACGTGGAGAGGAGTAATCGTGTTAAAAGACACACAGACACACGGACACAAACAGACAAACAATTTAATCGCATTAACTACATTTCAAGCATTATATGCTTCCGGTCGTTAATAATTATTGACAATACTATTTTAAAAGCATCATTGCAAAAGTATTGCTAAAATAAACTCACAAAGTGAACGACATAACAATTTGTGTTACAACACCACATGCTGGGCAACCGAGAGCACAATATTATAGTAACTAATTTACTACCTCTACTTAAAGAGTAATTTATCTAGTTTGTCTCGTTCGCAACCAAACTAGTGCACGCGTGGCAATGTGAATACCAGCTGTGATCATTTGATCATAACAAGATACATTCTGCCGCATCACTCCAGACGAATGACACAAATATTGTCTTCATCCTGACCTGGGCTTTTACGGCGGTTCTGGCATGGCGGTTAGGCTTCGTTGTTGACAGTTGTGGGAGTCGAGTCATGTTCCTGTGCCGCTTGAAAATGATCAGGAAATTCTGTCCGCGGACGACGGAATCGAGCAGGTATACGTACCGAATGGGTCGAACTTTGTGTCCGTCTCGAAACAACCGTTTTCTGCGTTTCAACAACCTATACAAACAATAACCGAAACTAAAGTGGAGTAACACTTCAGTGGAGCTTTTTGGTAAAGGATTTTGGTTTTGCACATATAAGTTGGAATGACGCGAAAATGTACTTGGCAATTACCGCTGCGCGTGTCCAACCAAAGTAACGTCCACAATCACCAATTGGAACCCAACATTTGCGTCTCAGCTCGGCAATAAATATTACTGCACTAATCAAATATACAGTGAATGCAGTAACGAGAATGCCCATGAAACTGTAGATGCGTATTTGATCACCATTGGTGTCACTGGGTCTGGATTGGGATTTTGGGTAGGTAATTTCTTGCCCAGTCGGTATGCCAAACTTCTCCAAATATGCCAGCGCTCTGGTAAACTGCTTTGTTGAATTCGAGAGAAAGTTTGAAAAAGCTAGTATCTGTTAACTGTGTATATTTCTGCAAAGAAATAGATTTCCTGTAACGCATCTTTAAACAGTGCAAAGCATTGGGCCTTTGTATCGTTTGTACCACTCATATCAATGATCCTGGCTTTGAAATACAACAGCGAATTGTAAGCATTGCTTGAGGCAGTTTGGTAGGCACAGTAGTTTAGCAGATATTTTGGAACGTTGCCACTCGATCCACTTTCGTTTTTGATATTGACGAAGCTATGATTAAGAACATTTAGCATGCCTCGCACTTCAAATCACGAAATCAAATTCATATTCCTCCCACAGTGTGTTCAGCAGAGCGTTCCACCAGAGAATCTTGTAGCCCCCTTCAACCAACGCTTTCACAGATTCAAACGGAGTTGGGGGAATGTAAACAGTTAAAGTATTCATAATTCCATTCGAGTACCAATTGCAGAGAAGGAAACCGAGAAACTGAATCCCAACGAAAAGTTTGAATTTTTCCCAATACAATGGGACGGAATTCCCGATCCACGCAACAAACAAGTCCAGCAACCTTCTAACTTTTGATATCCGATTGAAATGAACAGTTTGGTTTGCAAACACAAAAATGCCGAGAAATGTGGCGATAATTAGAAGCCATGCGTCAAGAGAAAACGACTCTATCCACGCGGACATCATGCCACGATGCTTCGTTTCCAAACTGTTCAGGCAATACATTAAAACGTTTTTAATATTCCGGGAGTAGTAAAAGCTAGAATACATCCAGTAACTTGTGGATAGTGACATTTTGTGATAGTCAGAATATCCTGTATCAATTGTAATATACTGTTCTATTTCATTCAACATTAGATAATTCTTTCTGTTAAATAAATGAATGGAAATATTGTGAAATTGGGCAAGCGTGGTTGCACTCATTATATTGCTATCGCAATATTGGAAACTTGTGAAATTGTTGAACATGAAAAGAAACTCGTTGCATATGAACGGTGTCTTTACAAACTGCATATAAATCTTTCTGCTAGTCAATGCAAAAGTCAATACGGTATAAATTGTCCGGCTGTTTGAATTTGCAAAATATCTTTTGTGGGCCAACAGTGGAGATAAGAGTAGCTCGATTGGACTTTCCTTCAATAACGTCAACGCTGTCCGAGTGTTGCAATAAAAGTTGCACATAATCGCAAAATTCCATATTTTCGTAATGTTTAATACGATGCTGATCCAGAGAAGTAGTTTCAGAGCGGGAAAATTTTGAACTTTTAGTAGAATTTTGGGCAGCATTTTTGCCCATTGTATACTGAGGAGGATTGAGTGCGGGTGCATTAGAAATTGCTTGAAGCTGATAAATAAATCTTCCTGTCGAGTACGATTATCGTTCAGTGGGAATATGACCACATGAGATGGTTAAGATTACATTAAATGTTACTCCCATCCAGTTCCACATTAATATTGCCCTTCAAACAATCTGAAATTAAAATTAGTTGAACCGGCTTTTTGGATTTCCGTCTTTTTGGACCTCCGGCTTTTTGGATTTCCGGCTTTTTGATCCACCCCATGGTGGTGTAGAGAGACGTTCGAGAAAACGACATTTTAATTTTGATAGTCATAACCTGGCATTGTGCCCTCAATCCATATCCTCACATGTACTATGTACACTTCCCCAGCAAATGTCATGCACAGAATTAAATGATTGTATCAGTTGCCGAAAGTGCTTGTAGTCATGTTATACAAAAATATTAACATAGCTACGTCAACGGATTCAAAATGGTTGAAATTTATATTTCTACTTGACAGACCACCAAACAAATAACACCTGGAGATGCGGAAAACAGAGGCGATACAATTAGAACGTCCAGCTGAGGAATCGTATTGCGGTATTTCTACAATATTTGTCTTTTAAATCAGCAGCGTTTTTGTGAAAATAAGAAATGCAATTCTAGACGAACATGTGAGACCGGAACACTGTACAAAGTACTCCAATATATTGTTCGAACTAAGGCAGAGCTTCAACACAATCACGTTTATATTCGCCATCAACTCAGCCCAGGTGTCAATGAACCTAACTTGAACATAAATTCGCCTCACAGCCATATAATGCAAAATGGCGTACACCTTTTCTACAGAGACAATTTTCAAAAACCCAATCAGTTATAGTCAGTTTGATAAACTATCCAATACACTGCTTAATACAAATAAACGGGGTGGAAAGTATATCCGTTTTTGCCATAACAAAAGTTACATTACAGAGAGTGGTGATTTAAATTTAATATTATACAAGATTCATCAGCCACAATTTCTTGTACATCTTAGGCTGCTTTTTTATGCTTCAGCTAAGATCCACTTACTTAAAATTAGTTAATGATAATTAGTTAATATTAGCTTGGAATTTAAAATATTTTGATAACAAAATTGAATTATCTCGGAAATATTGTCTCAATTGTTTACTGGAATACTAAAGATATTTAGCTGCCTTGTTTAATTTTATTGGAGAAATGTTGAACTCGAAGTTGGTTACTATTTCACATGGCATAAAATACTATTTGTGCGTTGGTATTATGTTAATTACAATTTTGTTTGGTTCTTAATCTTTTAATGAAGTTAAACAGAGGAGTGAACTCTTTAGTCTCTAGGTAAATAAATATAAATAAATAAAATTTGACCGTGCCAATGACTCAGTTATATTTCAGTTATCCCAACAGAAGCGTTGCCCGTATGTTATGTTGTATTTCGAGTGTGCAGCCATCTAAATATATTATCAAAACTTACAAAAGCAGGATACTTACTTACCGTTTGAGGAATACTAATTTGAAAAGGACAACATATTTACTTGTATTTAATCAGGGAAGTAGCTTTTGCGCAGCGCTTGTCGTGGATATAGTCACAAATTTTTCGCATAAGTCGTTGGTTACATGTTTAGTTAATAATGCGTCAATAAAGTTAAAACATTGAGGACATGTGCAGCTTTTTCTGCAACCAACCGAAAATTACTCTCAATGGACACCGCACTATGTGGTGACGACCCTGTTTTTCTCCGGAAATTCAATTCGAGATGCAAAAATTTCTTTCGTCAATTAGCTCGCTTCTTGGGTTGATTATATACAAAAAAGACCTGAAGATTCCGAATATGATGGTCATATGTCGCTCCAAACCACGTGGTTTGAAATATAGGGAGAAAACTGCAAAAAACAGTGAAAAAATACGATTTTTTGCAGAAAAGTTTAATTTCTGAAAAAAGGCGGACGAGTCAAGGTAAACGCGTTCCAGATTCGAAAAGCCCTGTCCTTCTTACCCCGAAATCCGATTCCTTTACACTTTGATCGATCCGCCATTTTGAATAATTAATGCTCGAAAATGTGTGTTTCGAAAGTTGGAATGGGGTCGTTCACTATACACATGCACACCAACCCACCAAAAACGATGCCGGTGGGTGGGAAAATAATTATGGCAAGTTCTCCAACCATCCGGCATCGTTTTTGGTGGGTTGGTGTGCATGTGTATAGTGAACGACCCCATTCCAACTTTCGAAACACACATTTTCGAGCATTAATTATTCAAAATGGCGGCTCGATCAAAGTGTAAAGGAATCGGATTTCGGGGTAAGAAGGACAGGGCTTTTCGAATCTGGAACGCGTTTACCTTGACTCGTCCGCCTTTTTTCAGAAATTAAACTTTTCTGCAAAAAATCGTATTTTTTCACTGTTTTTTGCAGTTTTCTCCCTATATTTCAAACCACGTGGTTTGGAGCGACATATGACCATCATATTCGGAATCTTCAGGTCTTTTTTGTATATAATCAACCCAAGAAGCGAGCTAATTGACGAAATAAATTTTTGCATCTCTAATTGAATTTTCGGAGAAAAACAGGGTCGTCACCACATAGTGCACCGTAAGCTACTATTTATATAAAATTAATATGACATGAAAAGAAAAATATGGTGTGGAAATCGCATTATTCCATCGAGATTAAAAAATTGCGTGATTGTTGCCATTTGCTCATTAACGAGGCGTAATCGACTAATATCTTCAACTCGACATGTGCAAATGTCAGCTCTATGAAAAATTATGGCTCAAATTATCAATTATGTATTTCATCCATACCATCGAATACAATACAAATGATTTCGTTCTAATGTCCATCTAATTATTTCATATTTCCCGTACGTACTATTTCCTTCCAATTACACACTGGGTCAACATTGCCGTCCCAACAATCTCACATCAAAATTAATTGAATGAGTTTTATGAATTGTGTGACGCCATAACTACTTAAAGGATGGGAGCGGTCCGAATAAAATTACTTCGATTCTACTCACAAGGCACGAAATGGTAATTTGTGTCGTTGAAACGTTAAATGTATATGCAAAGGTTTCATGGATTTTTCTATTTCAATTGACATTTGAAGTTCATTGAGTAGTATTGGCGACCGTATTGTCAACATTGTGGAGTGTACTGAAACATTAGTAAACATGTATTATAAGCAAAAATATGATAGGTGTAGATTGCTCGCTAGCTATTTTAATGTTTATTTAGTGAACAAACGCTTATCATTTTATAGAAAGACATTTTGGAAAATATGATGTAAGCAGTTCAGCAGATTGCGTTGAAACTTTATCGTGGAGACACCCCTTCGAAGATCCATCCCCGACTGGAGTACAATTCACAGCAATTTAGTGCAGATGTTCTGAGTGTGCAAAAAACTGCGCCTCGAATATTTTGAAAATTGGTGAAACTATAGGGTCCAATGCAAGGTATGCATTTTCTCGGGCAATCCTATTTTGAGTAGGGAATACATCCAACTTGCAGGATTTTATGATTTAGTTCTGAAACAATGGAATGAATTTAATTCAATTAAATATCTATAAATATCATAGGTAACCTTTCTAAAAGTAACCGCTATTCCGGTTGCCATGTAGCTTTAAATTCAGTTTGTCCTGTGATTGTCAGTCGAGCATTAGTATGGCTTATGGAGCTTTCTCTAGTTTTCTTGTTCAAACTTATTTCAGATATATACCATTAGCTCAAATTCTGCTTACCACACTGTGGATCTTTCGAATCTGCTAATTCTTTAAAGTTTCCCGGAATGAATATATTAACTTGTGGCGTCGACAAATTAAAAATGCATATCGTCACCCGTTGCAGTAAAAATTTAAATAGCCTATAGATCGAAATATTTTATATCGGTATCGGCAAAAGTTTCAGCTGCAATCGCTCCTACTGTGAAATTTGATGAACGAATAAAATTACTTTACTTCCTAACTCGCTTTGTACAGCGTTGCAATGATTGTTAGGTGGATTTTTTCCGTTTTCTCCGAAAACGGGTGCTGTTCCCTACTCGACATGTCCAGCTGAACAGCGAACAATTGGTGCACGCTGATATTAGAGATTGTGGAACTGTGGAGTTTTATTTAATTTCAAATCTCAATAACCAAACACCGTATAGATATATAACAAGTACAAACTCGACCACGAAATGTGCGGCAACGTGGCGTACGTGGAATGGTTCCAAGAATTGATGTAACATTGACGACTACAACGATGAAATGGTTCAATCTGTCCATAAACAATATCTTAGATTCAATAGGTGGATAGACTGATAGACCCATGTGGTTTAAATTTACCGATAAGTATTTTGCGGTTAGTTAAGCGTCACATTAAAAGGAGTTTGTTAAAGGCTAGTCATAAAAGTGTGATAGATCGCTATTTTATGAGTTAAATAGTTTGCGCGAATAACTTTTTACTGGGGATCAAAATTTTACTTGTCAATTGTCCAGTTAGTTAAATATTTTATGACCGAGAGAACAAATTTGAATCATTAAAATAAGATTTAATTTAATCTAAACACCATGAGGATCACAATCGAATATGAAACTTTTTTAAATATCATATGCAATTCAAATTATACTCTAAGACATGGACATCGTATTATGTCACTATCGTTAAATCGTCGAGGTTGTTGCTAATTGCACGTCATTCTCAAGACATCGACTGATATCTTCATTATGTAAAGTTCCTTGTCTATGATCGTTAAAGCCATGAACTATTTACTGAGTGGCTTTGAAATTATTACAGTGTTTTGCTGACCAGTTGCCAACAAAACTTCGACCTAGTAAACCTATGCAATTTTAAATTTAAATTTAACCTTTCAGGCACCAATATTTGAAGTAGTAATGGCGTCGAAATATTAACTAGATTTTTATTGACCGGTTGAGTATACATTTCTTATCGAATTTGACGATCAAAATGACCAGTGTTTTCCAAAACTATTGTACAAATCTTGAAGGTGCATGTGTACAATTACATGACATTGTGTTCGCAGACGTTAACCTTACCTGTTCAGGAATGACGCTTCGGTAATGAGAAACTAAATTTAGCATAGGTGAACCGAATTTAGAAGTATTTGTCTAATTTTGAATGTATATTGAATTTAAGATAACAGGCCATAAAATACGAATGTCATACGCACCACCAATCTGTTGATGAAACTTTAGACAGTTATTTTATACAATAACATTGAAATAGCTACGTCAGCGGAGTTACATTGGTTGAAATATAAATTTCCACCGGATAGCCGTCAAACCAGCACCACCATTAAAACATCTTGCAACAGAAAACAATCCAAAAGTCACAACAACGATTGATGTCGCTGACAAATTAAAATGTTATCTTAGATACAGTTGATCATTGCAGCTACAAAGTCGGATCATTTATAGGAGTATATTTGTGATTGCAAGTGTCTACAGCTGCGCAGGTAGACAATTTAAAAAGTACATTGGGGGAATATTCTTCATGCTGGAAGATAAAATAATAAATATCCAGAGATTAAAAACAAAAAGCCAATAGAATAGTTATAGGCTGTGATGCATTATTAACTTCAGTCACCTTCGGAAGGACACGTTCCCATTTTACAATTCACAATTTAAAGTATTAAGAACAGGGGCTTATTCAAACAACCGGTTTGGCTTGCATTGTAACTCCTGCTAGATGTTTACACTATACAAATCAAAATCATTTTCACTGACATCACAAACTATCAACTTTTTATACGACTGGAAATCTGTAATGTTGCTTACTGTTTCACGTGGCAAAAATTATACTTTACGGCGTTGACATTACTTTACAATTACAACCTTTGTGTGGTTGTTGATAAATTGTAATGAAGTTTCAAAATACATTTTTGAAACCATAAATTTAAAATAGGAAAGTAAGAATACAGAATATCTGGATACCATATATTTGACCAGAATATTCCAGGGGAAAAAATACATTCTTACCGTGACGTTAGAATGTTTGACGTTGAATGAAATCATAACTCAAAACAAACATGAACTGGAGTACCTAAATTTGTGCCTTAGTTCACAGATCACGTAGGCATGCCATGAATTGCAAATGTCGATGAAAATTCATTACATAAAGGGCATGAATGCCTGTTTTGTTAATATAATTCTCGTCTCGACAAGTCTTATTCCTAATGGTTAGAATTGCAAAAGAATAATTAATGCTGTCCAGCACAATCAGTTATCTGAAATTGCGATTTGTCAAGAATTTTAGGAATTGTCCAATGTACTCAATTGCTGTTGTTTGTCGAATGTATTAAAACGATGTCATTAACATTTAATTCAGTCAATTAATCATTATCGAAAATTAAGGCATACGTTCACATGAGTTGCTTGCTTTGATATAGATCACGTTCTTTGTTTAGTATGTCACCAAGGTTTGACTTGAGTTTGTCGTTCAGTACTTACGAAATATATCCATAACTTAACGTGCGTAATTCTCAGGGACAGCTGCGATTCTTGTCATCGTGATAATGACAAGTTACCATGTCACCGCCATTTTTACCAATCTTCATGGAATTGCTAACAAATTTTCATAATATTGCTGAGTCACTTTAGCTTCAATAAACTTGTTTTGACAACCAGATATAATTTACATAGACGTCGTTTTGTTTGTATCTCAAGATATGTATAAAAATTAGAAGGTAGGTAGATGCCAATCAAATATGGCTTTCGTTCTAAGAGTGCGAATTTTCTTTGTCTGTAAGTAACATCAAATGAATTTTAATCTACACTGATTAGATTTAGGTAAGATATTACTCACTGGAATATGTTAATTCAAATAGGGTGAAACCTTTCAGGTCGTGAGTTTTTATTGCAATGTGTCTTCGTAATTTGGAGACTTAAATTATAATAAGCTAAGGCTTCTAGATCGGAGGCGCTCAGATAACATATAATATTTCAAACAAAATGAGCAATTTATAACCTGGCTTGGCATCTCTGCTTGTAAATTGTCAATAGTCAGGCCATTATAACGTCCAGAAACTAGATGAATTTGTACTTTGCTATATGCTTAATTCGTCGGTAAAATTCCAATCGAAATATTGACCTATCCCTAAGGTACTTGAGAACGAAAACTTTTTAGCAATCCATTTACTTTAACACATCTCTTACTGTACTTAACCATTGGAGAAAACCAACACCTAACAACAAATTTAGGTTCGAGGTGTCAAAGTAATGTTTGGTGACGTCGAATAATGTTATGCTTAACGTTTTTGAAATTCGAAAACGTTACAGCATAAACTGGTATGCAGGGACATGTACAAAATTGATTAAAGAAATTTCGGATTTTCATTTCATTTCATTTTCGGATGTCGAGAATTTAACTCAATATATATCCCCATCTTAATGGCACAAATTTGTATATGCAAAATGTGCACATTACATGAACTTTCACTGTTTGCTCCGAATAAAAATACAAACCCCATATAATATAGTTTTATTAAAATAAAGTACAATGTTTAGTAATCAACCTTCAAATGAGACTGCTTTTCTACTAATTACGTTTTAATTGTTTCAATATACATTAGTTCAAAATATGAAGTTATCTTCTCGGATGAATACCAGCAAATAAAAGTTGTCCACTTGCCTTTAGCCGAAATCCCAGGTCACCTTCAACATTCAATCAACATTACTGTCCGCAAAAAGCAAAATAAATCTGAGTCTATTTGCGTAACTCAACCTCTTTAATTCATCTTTTTAACTTTACTCACGGAACATCGACTAAACTAACAATCCAAAACCCCCCTTTGACCTACGATTACGTATAGCTTCACCGGTGTGAGGATGTAACCGGGTGGCGTTGAAGCTAACCTTTTTAGCATTTCAATGATTAAAGTCCGAGTCGGGGTTGTCTTTACCTTAAAAATAAATAATGTGGAGTCTTTTGTCGCGTGTTCCAGTACCAAGGATTATTGTATACTCCGTTTGCATATTCTACACATTTTACTGCGTCCTCTCTCAACTCGGAGAGGATGCTGTGGTGGTTTTTCCAGATCTCGTGGTTGTGATTCATGTGTCAGAATTGTATTGACTTGTGTTTATTAATTGTCACACGGAAACCTTCATTACAGAAAGAATGACGTGGTGCGTGATATTTAATTTCTCTCTGCATGGTTAAAACGCAATGTTAAATTCAGTTGAAATTAAGCACAATAAATGATATTTACGTTGGCTGTTTTTATTTGAATTTTTCCTGCTATGTTGGGTTTGCATATTAAACGTGTTGCAAACGTTTTTATATGCATTTGCCAATACCTATTCCGTTGCGGGTTTCCCTGATAATAGCATCATAATGAATGATTTCGCGCAATAACACGTAATATTTGTTCTACTGAAGATTCGCATAGCGTGAAACAATTATTGGTGGCGTTAAAACTAAATACATTATATCACGACTACAAAGATTTTGTTGCTAGCTGCAACATTTGGTCAAATTTTAAAACAAAATCTAAAAACGTATTTTATCTCAAAGTTTAAGTGGAGGAAATTAAAAACAGATAATATTCCAAATTGTAAATAAACCCGTCGGATATTTCGAGCACAATGAAATCATGTATAACTGTACCATTCACAGCCATGTACTTAGGCTAAATCAAAACGAAATGAAGGTATCTGAAGAGTGTTTTGGAACGACATTTTATAGAGCACAAAATAATGGACAGATCACATATGCGCAAGCACGTAACTGAACGTGGAGACAACATAAAGCCCGGAATACTTGAAGTCGGACTGCAGGCGTCCTGTTGCGTTACGTGTATAAAATTAACACGAGGTGCACCTTAAAATGACGAAATTCTTTTAGTGATATTTTTTTGAAAAACCCTTAATCGATCAGATTCCATCAGCAACTATTGAACTTTACATACTATAACGAAATACGTCGCATGGCATCTGTCTAAACTATTACTTTCCAAGCTTCGAAGTAAGGTTTTATGGCGTCGAACCATGTTGCGATTGACATGCTTGAAATGCTTAAACGGTCAAAAAAGGTATTATGCAGTGGCATGTTCGCCGTTTGTTGAAATTAAGATTCGTTACTATGGGAGGAAACGTCACAGGTTACGAAAAGTGCTGGATTGCAATGTAATGTGGTGCCGTCCATCACCTCACGTATGCCTTTCCGTCGCTGTATTTATAAATGCAGTGAAATGCTCAGAAATGTCAATGTTGTATTACGTAACTCATTTGAAGCATTAATTGTAAAATTTTCACCAACCGCCCCCTCCTCACACTTTATTTTGACTCGAGCAGCGAACGGCCCCATTCTACGACAGCAGGTAGCCAATGAAAACATTATGATCAACGTTTATGTTCGTAGCTCGACTTTGGGGAGCGAGTGTAGAGGTGGGCGGAGGAGACTCTGGCATTGATTGAAGTGCGAAGCAATTACTACAATTACCTATAGTAGCACGTTATAAATTACAGAATGCCGGTAATCAAACCTCCTCATTTCAAATATGATGTCAGTTAACAGATTCGAGGCTTATCAACGCGTGATAAGACGACATGATAAGCCCAGGCTGGTTCCAATTTCCATTATAATCATGTCTATTAGGTAATAGAACCTCCTCATTTCAAATATGATGTCAGTTAACAGATTCGAGGCTTATCAACGCGTGATAAGACGACATGATAAGCCCAAACTTGTTCCAATTTCAATTATAAGAATGTCTATTAGGTAATCAAACATCCTGATTTCAAATATGATGTCAGTTAACAGATTCGAGGCTTATCAACGCGTGATAAGACGACATGATAAGCCCAGGCTTGTTCCAATTTCAATTATAATAATGTCTATTAGGTAATCAAACCTCCTGATTTCAAAGATGATGTCAGTTAACAGATTCGAAGCTTATCAACGCGTAATAAGACGACATGATAAGCCCAAACTTGTTCCAATTTCAATTATAAGAATGTCTATTAGGTAATCAAACATCCTGATTTCAAATATGATGTCAGTTAACAGATTCGAGGCTTATCAACGCGTGATAAGACGACATGATAAGCCCAAACTTGTTCCAATTTCAATTATAAGAATGTCTATTAGGTAATCAGACCTCCTGATTTCAAATATGATGTCAGCTAACAGATTCGAAGCTTATCAACGCGTGATATAACGACATGATAAGCCCAGGCTTGTTCCAATTTCAATTATAAGAATGTCTATTAGGTAATCAAACCTCCTCATTTCAAATATGTTGTCAGTCAAAATATTCGAAGCTAATCAACGCGTGATAAGACGATATGATAAGCCCAAACTTGTTCCAATTTCAATTATAATCATGTCCGTTAGGTAATCGAACCTCCTGATTTCAAATATGATGTCAGTTAACAGATTCGAGGCTTATCAACGCGTGATAAGAATACATGATAAGCCCAAACTTGTTCTAATTTCCATTATAATCATGTCTATTAGGTAATCAAACCTCCTGGTTTCAAATATGATGCCAGTTAAGAGATTCGAAGCTTATCAACGCGTGATAAGCCCAGGCTTGTTCCAATTTCAATTATAATAATGTCCGTTAGGTAATCGAAACTTCTGATTTCAAATATGATGTCAGTTAAGAGATTCGAGGCGTATCAACGCGTGATAAGACGAAATGATAAGCCCAAACTTGTTCCAATGTGAAGTATAATCATTTATATTTGGTAATCGAACATTCAGATTTCATGTATGGTGCCAGTTAACAGATTCAAAGCTTATCAAGGCCTGACAAGACATCATTATCCCAAATTTGTTCTTAATTCATAATCATGTCTGTTAGCTACTGTCCACTTACTTAGTTACACTCACATTGCAGCGTCGTTAACCTTGCGCCAAAAATGCAATGAGGTAAAGTACCGGTATCATAAAAACTCCTCGTTCGAAAGTAGAACGCCGAAAATTAAAGATGGAGGATGTGGATAGCTTGTATACGAGCAATAATAGCAACTTACTATTCCAATAACATGCTCCGTTTTTTGATTCATGATGCGGACAGAGAAGAACCAGAAAAATTAAAGCTTTTACCATTTTACCGTACATAGTACATGGAAGCGGTAATTGACATATCAAATGTTGGAAGAAAATTCATTACGTTTTGTGTGAATGTGGTAGCTTTGTTTGCTAGGATATGTTAATGGAGAAGATGAGCTCGATAAAGTTGAATATGAGAATGAAACTCCAGAGAAGGACGATATTGATCCAGATGAACTACCTAGAACAAAGTGGCAGCTTCAACAGGAGAAGGATGAAGTACCAAATTTCTTGTCAGAGACTTTGGACTTTCCAGACACTATTAATCCAACACGGCTATTTAATGCTGATAATCAATGAAACATGTGAGTAAATCAATGAAACTGAATATATTAAATTTGTTCCATGTTATCGTGCAGTGTTATAAAATCATGCTATCATTAGCCCATATTACGTATAGGTTAGTAAAAAGCTGTACCAACGGATTCTTGTAATTGACATATTACAATTTAAATGAAATGTCTACTGCCAAGGATTTGTCATAAAATATTTTGCCGTTTCTAACGGTTTTTAATGGTTGTCGTTTAAGTTTAAATTGCTAGCCAACATTTGAATTTAGAACATGATTATAGTGACACGATTATATATAGATTACAAACACTGGCAGACAAACGGCGCACAAACATTCACATAAAGTGTCTAAATTCTTTGCTACTTAACAATACTGTGGATTGGGCACTAAAATTGATAAATGTTTTTTCCGGAAACGATAACAGCGGTTTATCGGGACCATGGAAAATGACTTTATGAAATTGATTTCAATAATTTTGTACTTCCGTGATTAATTTTTTCACCATAAAAACGTATGGGGCAATATGATGATAAAAATTCCGCCAACCCTTTGTTCTTATTTCCAGGTTATTAAAAATGCAGCCGGATATGCTTTACTTGAAAACCAAGAAGTGGAAACACTAGTGTATGTAAAAACAGCCATGACAGACGCTTTGCGGCAGACAGAATTCATTTTTTTCTTGATCCGTCGCCAACTGATCTGTTTACCCAAGCAAAAAATGATTTATTAAATTAATATTTTGGAAGCATTTGAATTTACATTTGGTTTATAGTTTTCTAATAAATAAATTACGTTAGCAAACTTTGCAGAAGGTAGTTTGCCATCATCACATTCAATTAGTCATCTTCACTCATTAGTTTCTGGATTAAAAAAAATATCTTGGTGTTTAAAGCACATGCATGTTGGGTTTTTCATAAATGATGTTTCTGAAGTAATTTGCAGTGACGCATTTCGAAAATTAAAACTAGTTGAGGAATCATGTTTTATTAATTTGTTCGTGCTCGTTGAAAACTCACTGTGTAGCCTGCGTAACTAATATCACAGCATTTATCTTGTGCAGTTCGCACTTTGCTTGCGGTCTAAACGCTCCAAATGTAACTTTTTCCTATACCACATTAATAGAGGGTCCGAATATTGTCGATTGCAAAGTACATGTGCTCTCTGGTAAAAAATGATTTCTCGCAAGCTGTTTCGAAGGTCAATAAGGCTGTAGAAATTTGCGATTATTGGTGGCTCGTCATTTTCGTTGGTAAATTGTATATTCTGTAATACGTGTTATTGTATAATTCATGTTCAAATACACGCATTCCGTGCTGATATGTCCCCGCTTTACTAATATTAGTTTTGTTCTTTTTGCCGACTTTCTGGTTGAATCGGTCGTCGTCATCAAACAGTTCAGAAAGCCGTTGGCCTTTTGGAATCTCAGGCGTTTTCAAGCAGCCTTATGGCTTTTGTCGGAGGTCGTGCAAGGACGGACTATGCGGCAACGAAGGGATCAGTATCCACCACTTTCGCTTCCACCTGCATAAGCTTCATCGTCACTGCCACCTGATGCTCCAGCTCCCACGTCGGACACAGATGATTAGCATAAACCTGCTCTTGCAAATTTATAGCAATTTTCACAACACACAGTATAATATAGTGCAAGTCGTGCTAATCGAATTCAAATGGCGACTTGTGAATCAACTCGAGATCAACTTGCATTTTAATGTAACTGAATTATAAGTTGGCAGCAGAAGTATATAAATACATGATGGTCTGTTTGTGTAACGAAAGGTTTCGCATGATTCTCTTCTAGCGAAAGCAAGAACGCGCTAGAACGTCACACGGAATAATGATTAAAATATGCTCATGGCATGGCAACTATCTATCTATAACTGGGGAAACATTGGTCTTATCATGACGTCTTCTCACGCGTTGATAAGCTTAGAATCTTTTAACTGACAACATATTTGAAATGAGGAGGTTCTATTACCTAATAGACATTATTATAATTGAAATTGGAACAAGTTTGGGCTTATCATGTCGTCTTATCACGCGTTGATAAGCCTCGAATCTGTTAACTGACATCATATTTGAAATCAGGAGGTTCTATTACCTAATAGACATGATTATAATTGAAATTGGAACAAGCCTGGGCTTATCATGTCGTCTTATCACGCGTTGATAAGCCTCGAATCTGTTAACTGACATCATATATGAAATCAGGAGGTTTGATTACCTAATAGACATTATTATAATGGAAATTGGAACAAGTTTGGGCTTATCATGTCGTCTTATCACGCGTTGATAAGCTTCGAATCTATTAACTGACATCATATTTGAAATCAGGAGGTTCGATTACCTAACAGCCATGATTATAATGGAAATTGGAACAAGTTTGGGCTTATCATGTCGTCTTATCACGCGTTGATAAGCTTCGAATCTGTTAACTGACATTATATTTGAAATCACGAGGTTAAATTACCGCCATGCTGTAATTTATAACGTGCTACTATAGGTAATTGTAGTAATTGCTTCGCACTTCAATCAATGCCGGACTCTCCTCCGCCCACCTCTACACTCGCTCCCCAAAGTCGAACTACGAACATAAACGTTGATCCTAATGTTTTCATTGGCTACCTGCTGTCGTAGAATGGGGCCGTTCGCTGCTCAAGTCAAAATAAAGTGTGAGGAGGGGGCGGTTGGTAAAAATTTTACAATTAATGCTTCAAATGAGTTACGTAATAAAACATTGACATTTCTGAGCATTTCACTGTATTTATAAACACAGCGACGGAAAGGCATACGTGAGGTGATGGACGGCACCACATTACATTGCAATCCAGCACTTTTCGTAACCTGTGACGTTTCCTCCCATAGTAATTGACATAATTAACTTAACGTGCTAACTCCTGCTAAAACACATCCCAAATCATTTAAATTGGCAACAATCATTCCCGGATCCGGTATGTTTACCGATGGCGCTGAAGCGGAACAATATATGCTGTTACACGTAACCGCTTCAGCCTATATAATTCTGAACTTTCAGAATTATCAGTGTCCTCGATAATCGCTTGCAAAAATTCAAACGAACCTGCGCAAGAGCATTTTAATTTTAATCGTCAGCAGAATGGAGCATTTCGTCCATCATTCTTGACGTCACCTGAACAAGGTTAAAGATTTCAGAATGCATAAATTGAAGAAAATAATCTTGTATGAAGTAAAGAAAGAAGCATTTGTGACATTTGGAGATATCAATCCGTTAAATAAGCAAATGCGCGACATGCTTTGAATAATTTGTATTGTATCAAATGTGATACAACTTTTTATTAAAAGCGTTTTAAGAACAATAGGCTTTTGTCTGCATCACTCTAATTTCATCTCTGGTTTCATTACAAGTCTTGCAGCATGAGTGCTGATGTAAAAACACTCCATGACATTAGGAGCGGTGTCAATATATCACGACAATAAAACAGGGTCTCAGATTGTTTGCTATTTATTATCGTGCCCAGTTTGTTACATAGTAAAAGAGGAGTACAGCCCAGTTTATTATTTATTTAACTTAGAATCTTAACATCCGCTTACATCATTTTGCCATATTCATTGTTGGACTAATGCTGCACATGTACCTAAATTGCGTTCACGAGGCACATAATTGTTATTTGTGTCGTCGAAACGTTAACTTAAAACGGACGAACCGCTAATAACTTTCGCTCACTTGACATATATTACCTGAAGACAACCTTTATCAACTAGAGCGGAACGGCAAGGAAAGGACCTGTGTAACAGGTTGCGTTTCCCGTATCATAGTAATTCTTGACGACGTCGACCAATGTTGAGATTGATGTACTCGAAATTCGTAAGCATTACAAATTAAACCCTGGTGCAGTTGTATGTACCTACTTGGTTAAATAATATACTTTTCACTAACGTGTCGGCAATTTAACATCAATCTCTATCATATATACTGCAACCTCTATTATACCTGCACATTGCAGCACCTTGCAGATTCGTTCACGAATTGACATTCAGAACAGTTATGGAATTGAATTAGTCTATGTTACGAAAGCAAATTACGGAGTATGCTCATATTGTGAAGGCTGGTTTTAACAGAATTTAACAGAATGCTTATGCATTTCATATTTCGTAATCGATTGTTCAGTTAGGAGCTTTATAACTCCATTTTCTGTTGTATTTTGTGTCAGCGCTTGCTCCGAATAATTATGCAATGTAACTTTCATACTAAGCTTACCTTTTTCAGTTTCAAACTGCCTAAAACCCTTGGAGAGATACGCACCTAAAACTCACATTTAGTATCAACAAGCTTGAAGGAAAGATTGGTGCAGCTCAAGTGCTGCCTCTCAACATTTGTACTAAGGTTTTATAGAGTCTAAAGTTATCGTCGATTAATGAATTCCAGCCACAAACTTCAGAAACGCTTGACAAGATCTTGTTAATCCTGGTAACTCAATTAATCTTCTTTACAAGTTCAAACCAAACGAAGGTAAACGCAAAGTACCAAAAGTCGGCTTAGTCATGACTTATTCTGCATAGTGATTAACTGGACCATTCAGAACATTGTTTCCGAAAGTTATAACCTTTCCTTGCAATTCATTATGTTTCATATTTAATTATAGTACATAAGAAACTCAATGAAGCAGAGCAAAGGGAAATGAAACCAAACCAATCTTAAAATATTGTTTATGTCAGCTTGCTAATAGTTGGAGATAAAATCGTTCTAATTACGGCAGATGCGATATTAGTTGCGTGGACGTACAATATCCACGGTAGAAACGTCAACGTTGAATGACTGAATTTAATGATAACCTTTGAAACGGCTACAGGTAGTTTGGCTTCAGGAAATTGTTGGTCAATTTGAATCATAATTTTTGTGTTGGATTCCTTCTATTTTTCGAATGGATTCGCTGCATGCCGTGATAATTGGTTTGATGCGATTTCATGTTCGTAAAATGTCGCATGCATTTATGTTCTCTGTATGAATTGAACTTCACTATTTGTACACAATTGGGATCTCCATGTGGAAGATAATTTTCTCTCCAATGCTAGATTATGCATCTCTCCAAGTGGGTCAACGGAATTAATGAAATGCACCTCCGATTATGTCGTGAAGATGGCCACCTAAATACTTAATAAAACATTTTTAGTCCGAGACAATAAACATTAATTTTTATTATCACAGAATAGAGCGCCGTAAAAGGAAAGATACAGTACTTGACAGTTGCATCGGTGTATCTGCTAATTATGCAAAACTGGTACAACACGGAAATTATAATTTGTGGCGTTGAAACCGCCTTATGCCACCATTACAAAAGGTTCGTGATTTTGCGAATTATTCACCATTCTCGAAACAATATGGCCGTCTTTAACTAATGGCTTTTTTATTCGTACTATAATAGTTAAAATTATGAACCCATTCATCCATCGTCTCCGATTCGTCTCAAACAATAAAATGCGACTGAGCATGGTATGATTTCGTTCTAATGTGAACTTTATCTAATTTTGCTGATTCCTGAATATGCTATTGAACCACTATTTCTCAAAACGGAACGTGTTTTCACGATAAAAATTAATATTCTGATTTTTTGCATAAGTAAGTGGGACCCCTAAGGAAGTCCCACTGCGGGAGTGGTACCCCTCCGAACCCTTTGTATAAGTACACATGGGCAGATTTACGATTTCGAAAATTCACAAAGTTTGTACGCTTTGGACGTTACAGTTTTCAAGCAAATGAGCTGAAAATTGGCATGTATGTATATGCACAATGAGAATCAAAAATAGGGACAGGTTTGCGTTTTTTGAATTTTTGAAAAAATAGTATTGGCGCGAAAACTTCATAATTTGAAATCTCGTTATTTAATTCAAAATCTAACATCAGATTTGGATTCCACGTGCCAGAAACCCATAATATAAAATTTGTCTGTCAACTTTGCGCAAATAGACCTCGTTAAAATTCAAATAAAAAGCGGGAAATGTCATGTATATATCAGTTTACATGTAGTCCAATGTCGGATCGGTAAGACAAATTGAAGCTTTAAACTAATCCATCGTTTAATTTACAATATGCAGGAAAGTAGCGTACCTGCTGCATAATTATTTTGATACCATGATAAAACAAAGTTCTGAAGGTTTTAACATCTCATTATTCCGACATTACTAAACTTGTGTCATTGTTGCTTAAACTTAAATTTAAATTGAAGCCAAACGCATAATATCCAAGTGAATTTAATTAGAAGATGTTCCGTCTGTAACTATATGATAAACAACAAATAAAATGATACTAAATCTCCATTCATCGTCTATGATTTGGTTACTTTTACCCTCTACGACGTAGTTATTTACTTTGCACTATGAAGTTGTTTGCTTCAATAAACATAAATCATGTTTTAAAATCGATGTTTGCATGAAAGTTTCATTTGATTTTGTACCTTTAAAGTGAATGCTAATTCTTCATAAATAACGTTGATAAACGTCGACACCGTTTTTATCCGAAGGAGAAAATGCGAGTCAAATTGAAAGCTAGGTCCGTCGTCCCCATTTTCATTGTCTTTGCATTGTGCAAATGAATATATAATTTGTATTAAGTATTTGCATTTACATATTACCTCACATATCGGCTATTTAATACTACGAGTGAAATATTGTGTTAGACAGAAATTTACAATATAATCTATTGCTCAATCATTATATAAAAACCAGGTAGACATTTAACAAATTCCTTTGAAGACTTATTGGGACTTGGAAAAAGGTATAATCAATTTAAGAGATGTATTCAATAGAGCAGATAGCGTGGGTGCATGAGTTAATGGACGCAAATCCATTTAATTAAGGATTGCCGCCCTTGACACTTGGCAAAAATTATTTAGGACCTACATTGTGCAATCAAAAACAAACAACCCACCCAGTGACTCCAATTGGCAGTCCGAAACCTGGTATTTACATCACTTACATTTTGTGTCATCTACTGCATTTACAATATTAACTAATTGCCTCCATAACATTAATTATTTAATTAATTAACTTCTAGCCTCCATAGTATCAAAACAATTTTTTTATCTCGGGAATACTACACAGAATTAAACACCATTAGAAACCTGATTCAATTGAAACTTTCCATCCACTCCGATGAGCCATTTGGACGCCCAACTTAAGCACATTTTTGGTACATGACTTTGTTGAAAGTTTGCTCTTTAAATCAACCATATTTTTTGACAGATAATACGCAAAGAGATGCTGCATAACGACTACGAAAATAAGCATAAAGCGAGATTTTTACCTCAGGATTTCCCAATATGTAAACATATCTTTACCGCAATCATTCCGCAAATTGGTTAAATTGACTGAAATAGTATCAGAAGCAATAGGTACATACGCATTTATAATACAAAGACCGCTTTCTAAATCTACGCTGAGTTCTCTGTGAAAATTTAAAAATAAATATTGGCAACTCCATCCGATACGGAGCAACAGCCCAAAAAGGTGTTTTATATTATTTTTCCCATCAGGAAGTGGTTAACAGGTTTGTTTTAGAAGTCAACAGATGAAAGAAATAATTATAAAAGGTAACGTAAGGTTTAATAAATTGGGTTTGGTACCAGTTGATGCAGTGTACGCTAAAATTGAATGTAGCCGTCCTGTCGCCAAAATGTAAATTTTAAGCTACGATCAATATATTTAGATATGATATTTCTAATTGGAATTACATACGTGTTTTATAATGCATTGTACCCATCAATTATAATCTTTCTACTTCTCAGAACCAGAATATTACCGTGTTACCTAGAGCAGTACAAAAACCCTGAAGTGTCCAAATAGTAATTGCGGCATTGAAATTATAACGGTATGACATCGCATGAAAATTATAACCTGTACCTGTAGCGTTCACATGCTGATGTCTCCATTTAGAAAAATTTCATGATCGTTTCGAATTATTTGAGGTATTTGCAGACTAATATCTGATTCCTTTCAGTTACACCGGAAGTAAAATATTACCATCTCAACAATCTCTGGATTGAATCTGGATTTGCAATTAATATTGTCTATCTGCAAACTTTCGAGTTAAACCAATAATTATATTGCACTTCATCAACCAAAAACAACTCAGCAGAGCACCTGACCTAACTTTAAAACTTTGCAGCACTACTATATTAATTGGTGGCGCCGAAACGTAACAAATGAATATACTAACAGGAGTGGGTACGATTCTTTATGCTCTTTAACTTTTGGCTTTAAATGTCCTTCCCACCTCATCCTTCTTAAATTTCATGATCATTCGTATAAGCTATATGGAAAATATAATCGATTTTAAAAACGGTACTCACCACTACTCGCTATTGTTAACTGCTATAAATGAAAGCAGAACTGCGTTAACAAAACCGTTTTTATCGTAGATCTGCAGATTTTGTAAAGTAGTTCCTTAAAAATGGTTTTATCGCGGGATTTGTTGAAGACGCTTAAAATGAAGTAGTTACAGCAATTGCTTTCATTTCGTTCGCCCTGTTATATGTTCTGCAACTACATGTGGTAGCAAAATGACTTGTGATGTTCCATGATAATTCTGTTGATCGAAAAATACAATTCCAACTTTGCACGTAGTCAAAGTGAGTAGGTCACCTTCTTGATGTAATACGTGTTACCCATTACATGGACAGTGAACGCTACATCTATCAAGCAGCCAAGAAACAAAATAAGTGTGAAGCTGACTGTGAATTTCATTTCAACATGAGCGTCCGCCATTGGGAACTTAAGCAGCTCATTTGTTGGTGTTTATGATATATCACTTTCCCCCTCGAATATTAATACGGTATAACTTCCATACTAAGTACTCATTTCAGCTTCAACTTGCCTAACCCTCCAGGTGTCATAGATACCTGTAGTACAATTAAATCCCAACAAGCTGGAAACTAGGACGGGTGTAAACCCGAATTAGAAAACTACCGGAAGTCCGACGTGTGCAATTTGGAGTAATAAAGCACCTATTTTATCTCCAAACACGTTAAACTTGACTTTTCTCTCAATTAACATTTTACCCCTTAGCCCACCCACACTTTACCGGAGCCACCGCTCCTACAGTTGTGAGAATTGACACTTGGTGTGGTGGCAAAAAATGATCAGCATAAAATTCTCTATCTGATAAGCCAATAAAAATTTTTGCCCATAAGAATGTATGGGGGACCTTACCCCCCACCGCTCCCCCGGGGTTTGGTCCCGGAGGCCCAAAATCAATACCGAATTTTCTCATGACCTGAGGTACCTCTCTGCCAAATTTGAGCAAAATCCGTCAAGGTAGAGGAAAGTTATAGTGCTTACAGACTTACGGACACACAGACACACAGACACACAGACACACAGACAGACAAACAGATCAATCGCAATAACTACCTATATAAGCATTTCATGCTTCCGGTAGTTAATAAAGGATTGTGACGTTCAGTCTCTTGAGGACACATTCAGTATGTTGTTTGCTACCGTTTAATAGTAGAGTCTGAAAGAATCTATGCTTAATGAATTTATGTTACAAATTTGAGACACGCTTAACAAGAGAGTAGTAAATTTTGAAACTGCAATATAATATACTAACCTAATCTATACTAGCCTGAACTAATCTCGCCTGAAATTGTTTAGAAGTTGAAACCAATTACATATGAAAATCATAGGGGAAAGAGGATTAAGTCGTGAATTATTCTACACTACGATTAACAGGATCATTTGTTTTTGTACTTGAAAACATTCCTCCCAAATGTTGTAACGTGACCATTGAATAATTTCCCGTGGTAACTAGAAAATGTTGACTACTTGAATCGAGGTGTTTCAATTGGATTCACAATGTTGCACGAATTGATCGCGAAGGTTACCCTGGTGTTATGATAAACAATTGAAAGTAAAGGGATCCACTCCAGATTCCCGATACTCATTCTGCAAGCCACTCGTTAATAATCGATCGACCATTGCAACTTTAATGCCTACCTATATTCGTTTTGCTTCGCTGTGATAAACTAATTTCTAATAGTTCAAAGAAATTGGTAATTTTCTACCTGTACTTTTCTCTCCTCTTCTTCTGCATGTCGCATTTTCGACGTACGTCTTCGTAAAATATTTCCCAAGATGACTGTATCGATTTTGGCGTCGAAATATTTACAATATGTTTATCAATCAGTTATTGGTCACTTTAATTGGTTAGTTCAATAACAAGTTTTCCAATGCCAATATATTAAGTGAATCCATTATCATATTCTCAGCCAATTGACTAGCCACATACAGGCCTGGAATCCATGGAACTCTTTTCTGTCCATGTTAACAGAACCTGATATTCTGATAGCTCAAACAGTTTAGATGAGCTTGAAATTTTAATGCACGCTGTGTTTCAATTTAACTGACATTTCATATCACATAACATCAAAAGAACACAGTCCAACTCAATGACTGAGTTGTGCATAAAATTCCGGGGTAATTTATTGTTCATTAGCAAATTAAATGAGGATTCTCAAGGTTGCATACATTCAGCATACACATATAGTGCTGTATATGGGTTTACGATTTATGCGGTTTCAGAGTTCTCATAATGTATGTCAAACTGCAATATTACGTTGTTAGTTTTCCTATGAACAGAAATGCATAGAAAGCACATTTGAAAGCGAGCTAATTTTCATGATTTTATGATGGGAGGCCTCTTCAGAATTAGTTTTCGCATTACACAAACACGAGTTCCTTCGAGATTTAATTGAATTTAATATTGAAGTTACTGCTCTATGTCAAAAATCCACAAATCCAAAAACCCACACGTCCAAAAATCCAAAAATCCACAAGTCCAAAAATCCACAAAATTAATTAGCGTCAATTAACCTAACCTAACCAACCTAACCTATCTTGAAGCAAGTTGAACACTAATTTATTTTGTGGATTTTTGGACTTGTGGATTTTTGGATTGTGGATTTTTGGATTGTGGATTTTTGGATTGTGGATTTTTGGATTGTGGATTTTTGGACTTGTGGATTATTGGATTTGTGGATTTTTGATACACCCCGAAGTTACTGATTTACATCAACTGTTTTAAAGACAACATTTTCATCTTTGATTCTGTATTACAATATGCTGCTCATCTGAATATCCGGATGCCTACAGCATTTCAGTCGGGATTAAAAGTAATAACCAACACCTCCTTCAATAAAAAAGCAATCATGTTGAACACTTAAAAGTGATGTGATCTCACATCCGAAACTGGAGCTGGCATGCCGGTCAAACACGAGCTGTAAAACAAACTAAAATAAAACTCGGGAAGTTAAAACCAGTAAACGTAAATTGAATCTGAATTGAAAATTCAATCAGCAATTCTGAAGTTTTGCAATTAGATTATGGAACACTCCAGTTATACACCTTAATTTAATGGAAATATTTTTTTGTGCATCGTAGAAAAAGCAATGTGCTCGTAAATTCATTTAATTTGCTCGGAAAATCAAAAGTCTGAATTTTCAGGGAAAATTATGGAATTTACTCGGAAAATGTCTTTGACAAAACTTGAAAAATTTAATCAATGTAAAACATTACAACCGTATTTATCAGGTGGATGTAAAAAGTGACATTTTGTAAATGTATGCATGTATGCAGCAGTCTGCTTCATTTGGTCTTAATTTGAATCGAATGCAAATTTGTTTATGTCCTTCTCTTTAATCCATAATGACTATTGCAGCAATTGATTTTTATTCACTTTACAACAATTCTGTCCAGACACTTTACTTTTGGCTGTGTTGGTGAGCAGATATTTACGATGCCAGGTTCACGAAAACGTAACGGCATGCAACAATGGGAGCAAATAAGTTTAACTGCGAGTGACCTATAAAAATTGTAGGAAACAAAAACCTGAGAAATTTAATTACGGATCCTATATAGTATATTACTGTGCATTATGTACACATTGTCAAGCCCAAATCAAAGTTGAACGTCTTAATGACGGCACAAACATTTCCTTTACCAATAACTTAGCTCATAAGAGTCATAGAAAGACCAACGTGGTCTTAAATTTAGTCAGGAACAACGAAATACCGTTGAAGAACCATGATTAGCGAATGCAGATTGCCCTTCTGATTTAATTGAAATACTCAAAGCGAAGGGGGTTCCTGTGCCATTGAAACAAAACAACAGAACTTTTTATCGTACTTTAGACAAAATAATTTGGTGCTTGAGTTTGGAAACAATATTGGAGAGGTGGTCACTAGGTGTGAAAATAATTCCGACATCCCATTGGTCGTCAAATATGACATTCATTGGCGTATTTAAATGAATCGAAATAGTTAGACCACAAATACAAAAGCATTATAACAGAAGAACGTTTATATGCCAATGAATATCGCACAAAATAAAAAAATGATATTGTAAAAACATATGTTAATACGACTACCACCTACACCATTTTACGAATACGCCGCTGTCGTCAACCTGAAGACCAAACACTATTCAAATTTCAATTATTTTTATGCACTTGATAAATATCATGCTCATGTTTTCCATTGAGTCTATTTATCAAATTTTTGTCAAAGACATTTTCCGAGTAAATTCCATAATTTTCCCTTAAAATTCAGACGTTTGATTTTCCGAGCAAATTAAATGAATTTACGAGCACATTGCTTTTTCTACGATGCACAGAAAATACTTGCCTAATTTAATGTATAATTCACAAACATGATAAAGTCAGTTAGTGGCGGTGACGTACTCCATAACAAAACTTTGACGCGTTTTGGCAAGCTAATTGTTATGACAAGATCGTTTTCTAAATGTCCACCGAGTATTCTGTGAAAAAATATTGTGGGGCAACTGCCAAAAATGTATATTTTTATTTTTCCTATCCGGATGTGGTTATCACGGACGCCGTTCTGTTTATAAGTCAAAGAAAGAAGCAAACAATTGCATTAGGTCATAAAGTCATAATTGTGTTGGGATTGGTTTCAGATAATGACCAATACGCTGAAACTGAATTTAGCTATTCATTCTCCAAAAAATAAATGTTAAGCTGCTCTGAATATATTTAAATACGAGTTTGCTAATTGGAATTGGAATTAAATTGGAGTACCAGGGCACAATGCATCATTAAACACATTTTACATACACAATGTGTTTAATGATGCATTGTGCCCTGGTATCATAAAATTTCTACTTCGCCCAACCGCATAAACAACCCAGCGCAATACAACCAGCTGTTACACAATAGCACCGTAGTGTCAAAGTAATCATTGGCGAAGTTAAAAGTTAAAAGTTATCCCAGTTACGTCACTTGTTAATAAACGTTAAGAATTAATTTTCTTCCTTCAAATTGCATACAGTTGGATCACATAATCTTCGTTCGTACGAATGTTGTGGTGTGGATGGAATTTCAACAATTACATCGAGGTGGGATAATTTTGTGTTTGTACAAATTCATAATGATATACATTCCTGCTGTTCCAGTCATAGAATGTAATGTAATATTAGTATTATATGAATTTCTATTGTAATCTAACTATATAAAATTAACGACGAATAATTGGGCTATCAAAGATGGAGAATATTACTTCTGTTATCAAGAAATGACTAATATAGACGCCGCTACTTTTGGAAATAAAACAATTAGGATATGGTATCCACTACCACAGATGTCGAACGAGGCTTCTTTGTAAGTTGCTCCTTGCTTTTGCCTAAAAATGAAATAAACTTTCAGTCTCAAAGTGTTAAATTGTTTCAAGCAACAATACAATACAATGAGGTTACGTTTTCAACTAGTGTGATTTTATTACATCATTACGCTAATAATTTAGCAGGAAAATTGTTAACGAGAGGCACAATTATAACAAGTCGGAAAAGAGTCGATAATGCTTTTCCAATTGTTGAGCTTTACATATTTTGGAAATGTTCCAAATTCATTAGTTGACATTACAATTGACAACCTTAGCATTAAGTACAGTCAGTTGAGTAACATTGACGACTTTATGGTAAAAATTGCTGAACGGTGTTGTAATCCATTTCGTAGATTGGTCGACCCTAGTTGGGTGCATCTGTTTGTGGAAAGTAAATGAAGAAGTCAGTTTATGGTGATGGACCATCCATAATGGTATTTTAGCTACCAAATTCAATTACATTTCGTAGTAAATATTTTGAAAAACATGTCCCGAGAAAATAAAATTGTTATGGACTTGTGAAAATAGCTCATATTTGCCAGTTTCCTATGTTCCTATGTAATGAAAAATGAGCAAAACAAAATACAAAAATTGCGTTATTGTTCAATATGGTGGAGACAACTGCTTTGGAATTTTTCACAAACCAGCTACAGGCAACACCTTTGAGATGGAGCCGTCGTTTGTGTTGACTGGAGCAACAAAATCCTTGTAAGATGCATCAACTTCCAAGCAAAAGTGGATAGAAAATCAATGTTACATAAGAAGATTATGGTCTATGTTGATTTTTATGCATAATTTTAACAGAAACTAGCTGCCTATGTAATTCATATCACAATGAATGTTCGAATTTAGGAACTTAATAATTCTACTTTCTGTTCAATTTTGTATTACATTTCGATTCGAATTACAACACAGGGTAACTTCTATTCTAGCTTTTCATCTTGAGATTTGCCCTACATAACACAAAAAAATGGCAATCACCTATTTCTTGTTGAATTTCAACAAGCTTGAAATAAAGATTGATGACGTTCAGGTGCTGACAGTATATACTTTGAATGGCAAATACTAAAGTTTTATATAATCTCAAGTTATCTAAGTTTAATTAATCTAGGTTACATATTTGAAAAAGGCTTAACAAGTACTATGAAATTTTAAAATTAAAATTCTCTAATTGAAGCATGAATAAATCGTGCTGGAAATTAATTACAAGTTGAAGGCAATCGCAGAATAAAACGACAGAGCCTAGAGAAGAATTAAATCTAAATATTTATGGGTTGTGATTACCTTGCTAATTTCGCTTTGTATTTCAGAACATTGCATTAAAAAGTTGAAGATTGATCATGCAATCCTTTACGAAATGAAACCAAGAGTCTTTAACAGTACCTTTCTACCTTCAACAGCAGTAACTTTATCTAAGATACAAAAACTTCTGCCGACCTACCTGACCTAGCATTTAACCCTACCAGGACCAATATTTAAACTAGTGGCGTTGAAATTGTTGGAATTTCAAGATCATAATGATTAGTGCTCTCTATAAATTGGTGTGGAAATCTTGAAAGACGTTATGTGCAACATTTTAGGTTTGATTGTCACAACTTGACATTATGTTATCCATCACTAACCTCACCCATAAATACATGTAACAGCAAATGTCACACAAAATATTCAATTATTTGTATGATTTGTTGAATATTTAACCGTGACATCAAAAGTTAAAGGGTATGTTATCATTACATTGGGCGTGCCAACACGGCAGGGGTGGCCCCAAAACTTGGTTTTTAGCTCTACGTACTAAATTGCACGCCCTCAAAATCGTATGAAGTGACAATATTAAATGCTAGTTTCACAATGTGTTCCAAATAATAGATGGAATTATAGATCGCAATGAAATTCCATCTTCCATCCCTCAAGTTTGATGTGGACAAAAGTGTAGAAATTATCATAAATGAAAGCAAATTGGCTTGTATAACTGAATCTCATAAAACAAAAATTTACATGCACTATTTGGCAGACTTGTGAAAACAAAAAAAAAAACATAAAATACACCCGTAAGCTTGACCTGTTACGCATTTATATTCCCTTAGATATTCGGATGGAATAGTACGACTTCGTGCCTCTGGTTAACGAAGACGCCGGCAGTTCAAGAGCACCGACATCGGAGGAAAATGAAGACTAAGATTTATGGTACCATTTTTTGGTAGTTATTTAAAGTCCGATGTAGCACAACGTGAATGATTGCTATCACAAAGCCACAAATCCAAAAAGCCACAGTCCAAAAAGCCACAAATCCAAAAAGCCACAGTCCAAAAAGCCACAAATCCAAAAAGCCACAGTCCAAAAAGCCACAAATCCAATAAGCCACAATCAAAAATACGATTAACCGTACACTTTTCTTTCCATTTTTAAGCCAACATTACCTCACCTAAACTAACCTAACCTAACACTAATTAAGCCTTTCTAATAACAATTTCCTTGATTTTCCGAGTTGTGGCTACTTGGATTTGTGGCTTTTTGGACTTGTGGCTTCTTGATACACACCTAAATGGATTGCTATCACAAAGCCTAACATCCTAATTAATACATAGACAATTTATTAATTATTCTACGACACAGTGAGGACGAAAATGTGACCTGGCACTTTTATAATTATCATATTTGATGACAATTAAAATTGTGACGTTGAAGTCCCCTTATGACGTCATCACTAAATTCGCGATGTAATTCCCAATTATTCACCATTCTCAGGAAATCGACTAATATTCTCGGTTCGACGTCGACTAATGTCGTCTTGATTTATAATACTTCACGCGGTACCTATATTACTTTTTTATCCATCTCAATCAGTACAATACCTCTTGTCAAAATCTAATTTCATTCCTATGTCATGTTTTTTATACAGTATCACTGGTCACACCTAATGTTTCTATCCAATTCAATCTTCAATCAACGTTGCCATCCTAATACGCTGAAGTAAAAACATTAGTTGAATATGGACTTGACATATACTCTAAAACTGTACCTTAATGACTTCAATCCTTTAACTTCTAGCAAACCCAATAAGCGACCAATAACCTAATGAAACATTTAACAATTCCGACACCAATATGTTATCCGGTGGCGTTGAAATATTATCACGGTTTTGTTGACCAGTTGCGGCTAATAGTTATCGAAATTCAAGAACAGAATGATTAGTGTTGTTGATAACCTATTTTGTGAATCTCAAAAAACGTCGAGCGATAAAGCACTTTAGTTTCGATTGTCATAACCTGCCATTGTGTCGGTCGTTCATAGTCTTACCTGACTAACAATACAGTTTCGTTAATGTCAGAGACGAAACTCTGATTTTCCGGCGAACGGTCAGATGTGTTTGTCGCATTTGATATACATTTAAGATAACTAGTCACGGGAAAGGTTATACGCAACATTGTTGACTTCATAAGCTTAGAGTATAGGAATGAACTCATATTATACGAAAATATTAACATGGTTAACGTGGAAAACGTTATCGGGTTTACAATGGTTGACATTTAGCTTTCTACTTAAAAGACCACCAAGTCAATGAGATATGGTGCGAAAGAATCTTTCTAAACGTTACAAGAAAGATTAATGGAAATGAGAAATAAAAATCTTGTCGCTGATAAGCGAAACCAAGCTTGCATTTTATTTTATTTTCCACTTCCATTCAGTCAAGTAGCTCACACTTTCTTCGTCCATGTGATTGTCGGGTGTGTAAGTCATTTTATCGTATGTCCTTACACCAAAAGTCAATTGAAAAGTTTTTTCAACAAGATTTCTGATGTTTTTTTCCTTATGGATATTGCTAAAATTTGAAGGCGAAATAGCTAAATGAATGTATGCGGATTTAATTTTTTGAACATGTCCTTTCCGATCTTAGATAAGTAGTATGACAAATGCCCTGTCTGGAAATCTTTGAAAATCATGGCAGATTTCCATTTTGTGAGGAAAACAGTGTGAGAGAGCTTGTCGTGACACTCGTCACATATTTGGCACAGTGCAATGTTTTTTTAAACATTTTTATTCCAAGACAATTAATTATAAGTTGCATTATTACTGAATTGCGCAACTTACTCGAGAACACGCTCCGGACATGATATCTTGTAACCAGGCACAATGCATTCTGTATGGAAACCATACTTGGTGGCGTTGACATCGCATTAAGGCACCATTTCAAAATTAGTGTGATTAATGGCAATTATTCTTCACCCTGTAAACATTATGACCGTCTGACGAATATTTTCTTTTTTAACCGTTATTGTTTTAATTATGAATTCATGACATTCTTCAATCCATCTCAACCCAATCATGTATGTTTATATTCAAACTTTGTCTTCCGCTTAACCTGGAAAGACAAGGAAATCCTGAATTTACGTGTACATTTCCTAGCACTCTTATCTAAACTGATGGAAATGAAAACCGGTAATATTAGAAAATGGAAATACATATGTCTCTGATATTTGAAGCGCGGTAGAAGCATGGTAACTGGACTAGACAGCTTCCTGTTTAAACACAATCATTAAAAATGAACATAAATGATGTCTTTCTATAACGTCAATGTCGGCCAAAACACTAAGCCACAAAGGACGATACGGTTAAGGCTTAACCGTTAAGCATATTGTATATAGTACACCGTTTTTATGTATTTGCATATTTTAAATCGTTTCAATTATTGCATATGCAAATTTTAACAATTTCTTCAAAGTGAACAGACTAACAGCCTGTTCTAATAAATTACAAATCAGTTTGATCGCGATAACTTGCCCCGTTGAAATGGCGACATTTTTTACTCTGATATTATGTTATTTTTATTTGAAATATACAAGTAAGCCGTACATATTATTGGTGTGTATCAAAAGGCCACAAGTCCAAAAAGCCACAATCCACAAAGCCACAAATCCAAGAAGCCACAACTCGAAAAATCGAAGAAATTGTTATTAAAAAGGACTCATTGGAGTTAGGTTAGGTTAATTTTGGTTAGGTGATGTTAGGTTGGGTGAGAAAAGGAAAGGAAAGTACAGTTACCTAATCGTAATTTTGATTGTGGCTTATTGGATGTGTGGCTTTTTGGATTCTGGCTCTTTGGACTTGGGGCTTTTTGATAGCAATCCATATTATTAAGGGGGTGTATCAAAAAGCCACAATCCTAAAAGCCACAACCCAAAAAGCCACAAATCCAAAAACCACAACTCGAAAACTCTGGGAAATTGTTATTATAAATGCTTAATTGGTGTTAGGTTCGGTTAATTTAGGTTAGGTGAGGTTAGGTTGGGTTATAAAATGAAAGAAAACTGTTCGGTTATTAGTTATTTTTGAATATGGCTTTTTGGATTGTGGCTTTTTGGACTTGTGGCTTTTTAATAGCAATCATTATTAAGATTCTTAACGCGTAACTTTAAACTTTAACTTGCAGTAACAATAACGAGTACCAGTTACCTGATTTCGCATGTTGCAATTTCTACACCGATATGTTAACTATTGGCGTTGAAATAACAGCATCTTTGGTAACCAGTTATCACCGAAGTTTATTGAATTTCAAGATTAGAATCATTAGTTTTTCTCGAAAAATTGTTTTGGATGTATCGAAAGCCACTCCGCGCCGCGACAAGATTTTCATGATCTGAAATTGGGTCCACAGTAGTCCAAGAATAAAGCATCGAAAAACGCATCAGGGAGGAAACTGAGAAAAGATATATTTGTCTCATTTCACCTGCACCAATGATAACCAGCCATTGAAAATGCAATATGCAGCATTGTTTGCATTGTTTGCGGCAAATGTAGGTCGTCATGTTATACGAAAATACAACCGTAACATTGGTAAATGATTTACAACGGTTGACATTCAAATATTTAAGGTTTGTAAGATTACGAAATCAGTAGCAGCTAGTGCAGCAGTAAAAATCTAACCGCTCCAAGAATGGTTGATGGCACTTAAGAATTAAAATTTCATCATTGTCACAGATTATCATTAATTTTGCGAACGATGATAAGGTTTTCGTGTATTAATGATTGTAAATTTTTGCAGCTAAACAATTTAAAAAGTTTCTTTTGTGGAACATTCTTCATGCTGAAATGTAAAACAATATTTTCACAATATTCCTATCATATATAATTTATTTCAGTGGATCTTCTAGAAACGCTGCACGGCAATTTTCTAAAGGCATACATCCATAGAGTTGGCACATCAAGCACATCGAAAGCATCGCAACGTGTTATTTCTGGAATATTCGTTTTTTAAATGGAGAATATGTTTGCGAAAAAAATCAGAAAAGCTCTTTAATATCAACATATGCAGGGGTGGCTCAAATTGCCGGAAAGCCAAATTGCCGGAATCCAATTTGCCGGAAAAGCCAATTTGCCGGAAATGCCGAAAACTAATGGAGTGTGAATAATCACTTTAGGTAAGGTTGATGTCAGGTATACAAAAAGTTGCTATGTAGACTGCGGCAAATGTGCTTTACGGCAATTTGGATTCCGGCAAATTGGACTTTCGGCAAAGTGGAATTTCTGCAATTTGGATTTCCGGCAAAGTGGAATTCCGGCAATATGGATTTCCGGCAATTTGCCAACGACCGCATATGCAATATGAAGACGGTGTACAGTAGATATTATTTAATTTTATAGTAATTTGATCTAAATCTTATATCCAAACCACTTACTGTAACATTCGCAAACAAGTATCGCTTATATAAACCTATACCGCAAACAATTTCACCGCACGGCAATATAATGTAAATGGCATGCATGTTTTCTACTGACAAGGGAATGTTGTGAGGTGAAGGAAGCGTACAAACAAATGAAGATATACGTTTTGTTCAGTTTTTTCTGCTGATTCTGAATCTCGAAACATTCTTCTGCGGAAATACATTTTGGGTATCCTAGGGACCACTTTAAAGTGTAAAATAACGGGTACTTTTCGGGGAAATACTGCCGTTTTTAATGCAAAACAGGAATCAACAATGTACCCTTTAAAATGAAGATATATATTTTTGTAAGTCTTCCTATCAATTTTAAATATCTACTAGGTAAATATTTTGTTTCGGTCCACATTTACATCGAATATCATTTACGTACTTGAGAATGTAGAGCATGTAAGTATTTATAACATAAAAGGTACCCACTTCCTACTTATAAGTTAAATATATATTTGCATTTGAATTTTATATGCCGTTTGAGTATACTATGTTGCTAGTAAATTATTTCAGTAAATTATGATTTGAAACGTATGCGGCTCAATGAATATACAATATTCTTTTCTGTGTTACAAATCAGTATCTGTCAAAATCATTAAGATTACTAGCACTGTTGCATGGGCAGATTTGGATGGACAACGTCATGCACGTAAGATGGGTCATATGGAGTATACCATATATGTAAAAAATATTTTAAGTACATAGTAACCGTTAATGTTTTAGCATAAAATAATATAAAACAATGTTATAATGTAATTAAATATGGACCGTACATATATACATTGTTATAATTATAAATATGTAACTCATTGCATGTGCAACATTCTCAAGCACGTAAATGGCATTCGATGTAAATGTGAGCCAAAACAAAATATTTACCTAGTATATGTTTAGAATTGATAGGAAAACTTACAAAAACATATATCTTCAAGGTTAAATGGTATAGTGTTGATTCCTGTTTTACATTGAAAACGGCAGTATTTCGCCGAAAAGTACCCGTTATTTTACACTTTAAATTGTCCGTAGCATACTCAAAATGCATTTCCGCAGAAGAATGTTTGGAGATTCAGAATCAGCAGAACAAACTGAACAAAACGTATATCTTCATTTGTCTGTACGCTTCCTTCACCTCACAACATTCCCTTGTGAGATAAATTTCAAAAATGTAATCAGTTAAAATCAGTCAGTTCATTCATTCTACTTTCCAATAATTTGGTCTAATATAAATAAATCGGGTCGTATGGAAAAAGCCGGAAATCCAAAAGGCCGGAGTCCAAAATGCCGGAAAACCCAAAAAGCCGGAATTCCAAAAAGGCGGAAAGCCAATAAGCCGGAGTCCAAAATGCCGGAATCCAGAAAGCCGAAAATTAGTAAATGTGTTTTCTGATACTTTTAAACTTTAGTTTAGCCTAACCGAACCTCAACCAACCGAACCCGACCTAACCAAAACTGACCTAGATACCTTATGCGAAAATAATTACAAAAACTCCGTTTGCGTCATTATTTAATTTTCTGGCTTTTTCGCTTGCCTCCATTTTTAAATTTCGGCTTTTTGGAGTTCCGGTTTTTTGGACCACCCCAAAGAAATCGGCTAGCTTTTCCTTCCTAACACCGAAAAGACAAACCTAAGCCCACACTTAATTCCACCGAGCTTGAAATAACGATTGGTGACGTTCAACTGCTCATAGTGCATACTTTGCATGGAATTTAGTAAAGTGTTATAATATCTCAAGATATTTACGATTAATGAATCTAGCATACAAATTTGTTAAATTGTTGACAGAAAGAAAGAAACCACTTGGTTTTGTTCTTCAGATTATTGTTTTCAAATTGTAACGTGGTCATGCAAGTCTGTACAATTCGTACATAATTAAAGTACAGCCGATTCTCAATAAAACAAAATTAAGGGAAATGATGTCAATACAGTCATGAAATATCGTTTATTTCATTCACAAATTCCAGATTAAATCCCTTTAAATAAATCAGATGTGATTCATTTCCGAATCTGTGTCTTCCTTTTCTGAATCACTCTTGCCTGAATTTTTATATTAATATATTCAGAGAAAAATCATTACTTTCTATTGGCTACTCCATTATATTGCTTAGTTAATACGTCGCTATTAGCATTTCCCAACCATGTGAATAAAACTAACAAGAGGTAAATTCAGAGTATGCGCACTGTTCGAGTAAGTGAAAGTGACTTTGTTGCGGTCCTCAAGCTGCTATGCACTGGTATGGACGCAGTTGATTGAAGAAATTTCTGATTTTCGTGTGGAGAAGTTGGTTCAATTTTTATCATTCTCGATTGTATAAAAGTGCACATTACAAGACATTATAGATTCGTTAAAGTACGTAAATTCGGCACTCTTTATTGCCAAGATAAGCCGTGTTCCTGTCTCTGGTATTTATTTTGTATCACTGTTCGCTCCGAATAATAACGATTGGCAAACTTCGTACCATCATTTCATTGGTGGCATTATATCGTAACATGACATGATTCGCAACAAATTTGCTAAAAATTAATTGCATCTCCAGACATGTATTATGAAATAATTTCTATCGTGCGAAAGATATAACAAGGAATGGGAAACGTTAAAATTATAATTTTATAATGGACGCCCGACAAGATTTTGTTTGTAATTGTTTACTAGTTGAAATTTATACATTTAAATCAGTCTGAAATAAGAAATAAGTCAGGAATTAGTATGTTTCGTGATTATATAGATCATTTGGTTTTAAACGTCGGGAAATTACCAACAAAAGTTATAACATGAATTTGAATTGTTTAAATTTCATATTTAGCGAAGATCTGGCATTAAATCTGCATAAAACATAGTTGCAGGAAGTAAAACGAAGGAAATCAGAAAATAAAATTGATGTCAGCTGATGTAATCAGGTTTAATTAAGTCAAATGTGATATTGAATGCGCCAAATCAAATCAATAAACTCTTCTTCAGGCTCGGTGTGCTGATCATTCTGTGGGGTTTGAATTTACAAATAGGTTTTTAGCTATTTACTAGGTTATGTTAGGACAAGTAGAGTATAAACTGCAGTTTTTCGAAGAATAATTTAAAAATTCGTACTAGATTTCCCTTCCTTAAGTGAATTAGGATAGGTAATCAGAAAGCCTGTCCTTGACATGATCCCATAATGGCTACTAAACGATGTAGTTAAATATTGTAAAACCGAGATTAGTTTTAATCGTTAAATCGCGTCGATAATTTTTTACCTCACTTGCAGTTGAATGAAAGTATTTATTACTTTTATGCCGGAAATGCACGATAATATATCATGAGTCACTTGATGAACATAGACGTCGCTTATGTTCCAAACCACAATGATTGGCTAATTCATCTGAATAGGTAATAGATGTAGCCATTTCGCATGTTTTTTGTGAAGTACAGTTGGAGCTTGATATAATGGGTGAGAAGGGAATGTAATTTGTTTCCTATTATTTATTAAGACGGACAGAAATTTTGTGATCTAAATTATTCACTGCATGCATATTATTGATCTTTACGGTTAGGGAAGCGTATTTATCTGTGACATTCCATTTTCATTTACAATTGGTTGCATGTAACAACTTCTTACCGTACGTTACACATGGAAACTTCGTCCTCTTAACAAACGGTCATGTAATTTTTAGAACACTTAACGATATCAATGACAACTATTAAATCCACATTTGGTCGTAGTCAGCATTACGATGGTTTGTTAATATATACTGTTTTAAATGTGCACTACATCAAACGGCCAAAATAATATAATCAACTATGTAATAGTATAATTTGCGACACCTTCACAAATCGACAACAACGATCACTAACACAAGAAGCTCTTCCGCCGAATGTTCTCCCATCAATATTAACCATATATTAATGCGTTTCTAGAACATTTGTCGTTTATATCTCACAACAAGCGTCAACGCCATCAACAGCAACTATGGTTTATCAAATTCCGCCGTGAAGCCATATTTTGGAGATTGGCGTACATAATTTAAGAAGACAACTCATTGCTTGCTATAAATGTAATGTTTTCTTCGATTGATCTGTTTGAATATATCTACTTGTAGGATTACACTCAATGCATAGCATATCTCATTCAACCTATTTCCTAGACGTGATATTGCGATGAAAACAAACTACGTCTCCACAACACCAGAGCCAGCGAAACACGGTATATTCTGATATGATTACCTAGCAAGAATTGCAGGATTTCATGAATCAAATATGTAGGAATTATCAGAAGTGTTGACGAGATTTTGCTCAGCTCCCATTTTCCCACAGCTTGCCAGATCCAATCAGTTTTTTCGCGTGATTTCCCTGGACTGGAATAGGTGTTACAATTATTCTCGTGCGCTTTGCTGCCGGTGGAGGGAAATGGTGGACATCGATTTGTGATCTATGATATTGCAGTTATTTAACCTTTCTTATGTTAATATATAGCCCTTTCTTATGTTCTTATGTTAATGTTAGTACTATAGCCCAAACATCAGAAGAAATATCCTTGCAAGATTAGGTTGTGTGATGAATTGATTTTGTTCGTTATTGAATTGAATGCGTATAGATATTAATAGTGTCGGGTTTGAGCTAAAAAGTTATTATTGTTACGTATCCTGTTTAAATAACAACGTGTTACTCTTTTATTCTGGTTTTCAATTTGCTGTTCGTCTGAAAGTGTGGACGTCTAGAGCACTTATATCGTGATTAAAAGTAATAACCAACAAATCCATCGACATAAAACAATCATGTTGAATACCAAAATGATATAACCTCACATCTAAACTGGAGCTGGAATGTCTGTCCAACTCAAGTTGTAAATCGAAGTCAAATAAAACTAACGGTACATGGATAACAGGAAATCTAAATTGAACCGAAATTGAATTCGTAAACCCGAATTATCGAAAACTCGTCTTCATTCCATTCATCAGATATCAAAACTGAAGATGAATTATAATTTACCAGACAGGAGAAATATATTTTGCGGCGATGACATTACCCGTAACAGATTGTACCAGCTTGTTATTCATGTTTAATATAATTTCAAAATTGAGAGATCTAAAATGCTTGAGGTTCGACGAAGGTGTTTTGTGACCGTACTAAACAGTATTGTGGCTTGCATTCAGTTAATAGTTTTGATATGGTAACCGCATTAGAAGATTGCTAGATACAACGGAGTTGAGTTTGCTTTGCACTTTCATAAGCTTTTTGCTTTATTAAATAGAAATAAAGTTTTAAATCTACGTTTGCATGTATGTTCTATTTGATTTTGTACCTTTGAAGCAAATTCGTACATCTTGATACATTCAACTCCATATTGCAGTTGAATTCTGAGCAAAAACTTGATTCAGAACAACCATCTGTGCATAGTAGTTACCTGTACTCGCATTTAATTCCAACAAGCTAAAAATAGTGATGGTGACATTAAATGATAACATTACATGCTTCGCAAGGTATTTGCTAAAGCTTATTTGAATCTCCAGGAACCTATGATGATGTCGATTAATGTCGATGTTGCAAAAGATATGATAAGGAATGGACAATTTTAAAATTATAATTTTGAAATTGACCCCTGAAACACTGTGTTGATAATTGTTTAGAAATTGAAACTTTTCATATAATTTATATCACAGAGTCTTAAAGCGGAAAGTTATCAGGAATTCTTATGTTTCTTGATGAGATACATAATATGGTTTTTTACATCGGACAGTTGCTTCCAAAAGTTTTACCTTGAACTTGGAATTCATTAAAATTTCATATTTAGTTAGTTAGGATTTGGCACTAAATGGTTGAAACTTGAAACGAGGGTACTCCGAAAATATAAATGATGTCAACTAATATGCAAATGAAATTATATTTAATTCATTTAGTCAAATATGCTATCGAATGCGCCAAATAAAATCGCAAACACTTGTTCAGCAACGGTACGTGGATTATTCTTTGTGGATTAAATTTACAATTTGGTTTTGAATTTTCTATTATATTAGGACATGTAGCAAATAACCTGCCGTTTGTGCAAAAAAAATATAAAAATCGTAGATTTCTGTTTCGTGAGTGCATAAAGCCTATCCATGAAATGATCCCATAGTTGTCAGTAAACTATTCCTTCAAATCTTGTAATTTTAAACAGCTAATTTAAATCATACTAAGTTTTGTGTGGTTTGGTGATAATGAGCGTTTAAACATTTAAATTACAGCCAGTTCGCAAATCAATTGTGGTTCTAATCAGAAATATAACGTTAGTATGACTAGACACCTCATTTGTATGTATATTATCAGTCGGTGAATTCTTTCGCTCTAAGTTGTTGTGCATTTACTCCTCATCAGAAACAAAGTATTTTACCGTTTCAATTATATTTTGCAATAAGAAAAATTGGGCAGCCACGAATTGGCAGGAAACTTAACTTTAATGCAAGCGGGAAACTATTATACATAATTTCGCTCGACATTTGCTAATGTGCTTTGTTCATCATAATATACATAAGGAATTTTCGCGCAGTGTAATAATTATTTATTTCATTGATTTGTCAAAGTGTTCCGCTTTAGTGCACTAGCTAGAGATTTCATTCTTCATATTTTGACCAGGAAAGTAAAGACCCCGTTATGTTGACAACGTAACAATCGCACGACACTACAACAACCGAAAGCACATTTCCATACTGCTCTATGGTGTGAGAACAAATGTGGGCGTTTCTGCTGTGAACTATGCTGTTAGCTACCTACGCAATTAATGTACGCTTGCCTAACCGCTTTAATGTAATATGCTATTTCGCTTACACTCATTTAGGTTTTCGCTTACGCTTATTTTTCAGGTCAGGTCAGTCCTCAGCAGCACTTCCACTTGGTCATCAGAAGTCGGAGTGGTAGTAGTAGTGGAGATGAAATGAAACGCACACACACACACAGGAAAATGTTCACGATATAATAATGTAACTTTTTATTTTCAGTTCAATTGCATATCTTTCTATGCATGTCTTCTCCGCATACACACACAACAAATAATATTTTAAATTTCAATTAACTGTCTTTCAAATAGTTCACCACAACAACACAACAAGAAAAACCAAAGACTTTTTATATCCGCTAAACGGATTTACGCCTACTTGACGTAATATTGATGACGCTATCTCTCTCCTCTCTTTCCTTTCCTTCCTTCTTCCAGCTAAGCTCAACAACGAATGCCTAACAAAAAACTAAACTGCTTTGCTTGTGCTCTCCTTCTTTGCTTCTCTCTATTTTTCTAATAACAAACTGACAGCTGGGGTATCCCCGTAATGCTAAAACTCTAGCTGTCAAATTCAAAACCTGCGCCTCTCCTTTTCTTTGTTAACTTTCTTGTGGGCTTTGGCCCTATCTTTTACATTGCGCCCCAAATTGCGCTCCGATGGGACACCCCCGCCCGGGGTTCCCTTCTTTTTCTCACGTCTTTCTAGCTGTGTCTTCTCGTAATTTTCAGTCTTGGCTTTGCGCCTATTAATGAAATAATCAGGATATTTTCCCTTATAAAAACTTTCTCTCTTTTTGATCTCTACTTTCTCCTCTTTCACGTTGGCTGTGCATTGATACACCTTATGCCACGGTCGAAAACACTTGGTACAAACGTCTTCCATGCTACTTACTCCAAAATCTAAATCTTCTTCAGCATGAATGACAATATCTTCGGCATCTGCCGCCTCACTAACCACTCTTCTAACTTCTCCTTCAACTCGAATCTCTAATTTCTGCACATTTGTACATACATCCTTATCAATCAAATTATCATCAATTATCATATCATCACATTCCATATCAATTATTATATTATTGTCCATTTGGACTGCAGCGGTATCTTCCTTCCTAGTCACATGGACTTCTGGACTGGATATCTCGATCTCCGGTTCCTTGGCATCTGGCAACTCCGGCTCGTTTCTCAGCAATTCTTCCATCTCTCGGTCTATGCATTCCTCGTTCAGGATGGTAATCTCAAAGTTATCCACCTCTTCTGAATCTACTTCCATTTTTTCTTCATTGGAAGTTGTGGGAGTTTCAGTTGGCCTATGCTCAATCTGGTACTTCAGGACCATTTTCTGGACTAGGTCAATGTCTACTGGAACGGCTTTGCTGAACCAGTTGTACTTCCTCTCCTCTTCAGGCCATTTATCAGGCAAGCATCTTTTTAAGGCAATATCAAGTAACATCTCATCACTCACGATAAATCTCGGTCTCATGTCTTGGTTCTTAGCAACATCGTCTCGCCAAACAAGTAGTTCGTCGAACAGGTACCTACGACATCCTTCTAATTGTCGTGTCATCTCACGGTACTTTGGTGGCTGGAGCTTGCCGATTGGAGCAGCGGTGTTAAGGGAAAGCGTTCGTAACTTCTCGTTCAGAAATCGGAGCACGCAGCCGCTTCGACTAGCTAGCTCGATTTTCTGATTCTCCCAAATCTTCAATCCAAAATGGACATCCCGCCTGGCATAAAACTCTAACTTCTCATGGATTCTTCCCTTCTCATTCCTATGCGTCCAATCCGCTCCCTGGAGATATTTTATGTCCGGCTGGACATAGTCTGGTAGCCATGAAGCTACTAGCCACTCAAAGCCCTTTTGGGTCTCGTTTCGCAAGACGTCGTGAACTACTTGGATGTCGATGATTGCTGCGGTGAAGATTCCAAAGAATCTCTGTAGGTATTGGATATCGTTGATGCCTCCATGGAAAATCTTTACAATATTCGTGCCTTCGAATATGCCCTTCAGCCGTTGAATCTCCTTCCACATTGGGAACACGTCGATTAAATATTCAGAACCTTTTGTCGCGATCTGAATTAACGAAATGTATGGGCCTTGATAGCCATGATCCAAAGAAAACTCCGTATCCACGAAGATTTGCCTGCTGCTACAGATATCTTTCATCATAATATCAAACATTGATCGCCTGTTGACCCACTTGATGTTGGGGAACGTGTTCGGCGTCTGTGGAGCCGTTGGAGGCTCAAGGATCTCCTCTGGGATCGACCATCTATTGATTGTTTCCTTATGCGGATGTTCTCGTTTGTAGTAAGGACAGTGATTCACTCGTATGCGCTCTCGGTGGAAGTCGACATACAGGTAATCTTTCTTCGTATAACTACCGCCGGTAGTTGTCTTCACTGTGAGGTAGGTTGGTCTTTCAAATGGTCGCCTTCTCGATTTTCCGAACTCAGCAGCGCAAGACCGTTTCTTCTCCGCAAAAGGAATTTTGTCGTCCTCCATCTGAAACCAATAAGTGTATTTATAGATAACAGCCCCTTGGACTACGTTACCATACATGTTCCAGCCATCTGCCACTTTGACATGATGACTTAACTAAAACCGTCAGCCACATTGACCACACGATTCAGTTTATGCCAATCCGCCAGCCGCTTCGACTATATGACGGTTGGGTTACGTAGGATCGCCAGCCACTTTGACTAAACGACTTAATGTGTCTTTAGGTCGTGAGCCGCTTCGACTATATGACCTTATCACCAAATTTATGAAAGTAGCATTCCCTGACAGTCATGAATTTATGCATCTAGCCATAACTAACACGAACTTCAGTCTTTTCTCATATGCTCTTTCTAATTTTCTAACGTGCGCCATTAATTTCTTAATACTAGTATCGATAATATATATGAGTAGGATAATTTCGCTATCCTGAATCTATTTACATATGTACAATGTAAGGTTTTAGGGGAAAGGATTTTTGTTGGAAGGAAGGTAACACTATGTTCCTCTCCTTCGCAAGTTGTAGTTGGACAGTGTCCCGTAGTTCACTCGTGGCTTCGGTACTCCTTCAGCTCGAACTCGTGGACATACATCCTTACATTCTGGAGATCTTAACTCCTCATCTGGCATTCCGGTTCGTGGAATGAACTTCTTTATTTCTGCTACGTGTCTCACTCCGATTGATTTTAATTCCGGCATTGTCAGAATGTCGAAAGTTACATCGTTTTCCATCCGGCCGAGTTTATATGGACCTATCCAACGCCTGTTCAACTTCTGCATGACTTGCGCTGATTTCTTTGACAGTTGGTGGTTCCTTATCATCACAGTATCTCCGGGTTCGAAATCATGAGGTCTCCGAGACTTATCATAATGTAGTTTCTGGATTAGTTGGGCCGCACATATGTTCTTCCGCACCTCCGCGATTACTTCTCGTAGTCGTTCTGGTAACAACTTCATTTCTGCCGCATATGTGGCTGGATCTAACTCCTCTAAGTTCGACATCTCACGGTCGAACGCAAAGGGTATCTCTCTCCCAAGATTGAGCAACGCTGGTGTCACTTTTGTTGTCGAATTTATTGTTGTCCGGATCGCTAACGCGAACTTCTGAATGTGTTCGTCCCACCTGGTTTGTTTATCTGAGGCATAAGCCTGGAGCATCTGTTTCAGCGTCTGGATCGTTCTCTCTGCCATGTTGGCATTATGACGGTAAGGTGATGTGAATCGCTGGGTAATATTCCACTGCTGACAGAACTTCTCCATTAGTTTTGATGTGAACTGGCTTCCTGCATCCGAGACAAGAACCTTCGGGAATCCGAATCTGCAGAACACCGAGTCTTCAAGTAGCTCGATGATCTTCGTAGTGACCGCTTTCCTCATCGGAAATAACTCAACCCATCTTGAGAGTCCACAAATCACGACTAAGCAGTATTCATTCTGCTTCTTGCTTCTCACCATCGGTCCCAAAATATCCGTATAAACATGTTCGAACACATGTGATGGCGGTGTGACAGTCTGCATAAGTCCGTAGGGTACTTGCCGTACGGCTTTGCTGCTCTGACAGACTTCACATTCTCGACAGTACTTCCTAATATCCTTATTCATGCTCTCCCAGTAAGCTCGGTCTTTGATTTTCTTCAAGGTTGGATTCGTTGCTAAGTGACCTGCTTCCGGGGCATCGTGAAACATCTTTAGCATTTCGATTCTCAGTGACTTTGGTATCACTGGAACGTAGTATTCTCCATATTTCTTCTTCGTTTTCTTCATGACAGTCTTGATTTTGATCCTTTTTACTTCTTTCTTCTTCGGTTTCTTCTTGCCTAGAGACTTTCTCCTGATTTGTTTCCTGACCCGAGAAATGGTGTTGAGACTAAAACCCTCGGCCAGCTCTGCTGCCTCCACGGGTTTGTCCGGAGTATCTGCGTTCCCCATCGCGTTGATAACTCCGATATTTTCTTCTTCCGGATCGATCCTGATATCAAAAGTAATCTTCTTCATTAAGATTCCCTTCATGAGTTTATATCCATTTTCTTCCATTTCCTTCTTCTCTAGGTCTGACTCTAAGGCTGAGATGATTTTTCTAAGGATTTCATCCTTTTTCTGCTCCTCGATCAATCTCTGCGACGTAACGGTGTTTCCGTAGATTGTAGATAGGACTGGTACGTACTTATAATCTTCATCTTCATGAAATAAGTCCAGCTCGCCCCTGATAGGCTTAATGGGATTCCTTGACAACACGTCTGCCTCAAGATTATCTTTCCCGCTGGTTAAGATTATTTCCGCATCCCAACTTGACATCTCGATTGCCCATCTCATGATCTTGGGCTTTCTGTCCTTCATGTGCTTGATGAACTGCAAGGCTCTATTATCCACTTGTATCGTGAAGTGTTGTCCGTCCAGAAATTCTTTAAACTTGTTGTAGCAGTGTATCACTGCAAAAGCTTCCTTCTCATAAATGTGTGCTGACCGCTGAGACTTCGTAAGCAATTTGCTCGTAAAGGCAATTGGTCTATCGATTCCGTCGATTGTGTTGCAAACGCAACCGCCTACGCCAAATTCGGATGCATCCGTTTTTAAAACGATAGGTCTGGAGTAGTCGATTGCTTGGAGCATCACATCTTCGCATAATTTTCTCTTGAGTGTCTCAAAAGCTGTCTGCTGCTCCTGTGTCCATCGAAATTTGATGTCATGGAGTGTCAGTCTGTAGAGTGGTTCCGCTATCACCGCTAAGTCTTTCACAAACGAGTGATACCATTGACAGAGTCCCATGAATCTCAAAATATCTTTTCGCTCTTTTGGAACTGGAAATTCTTCAATTGCCTGCATTGTTGCAGGATTCTTCTTAAGTCCTGAAGGACCTATGATGTGTCCGAGAAACTTTACTTCGTCAGAGACGAAAACGCATTTTCTTTCGTTGATTGTCAAGTTCGCCTGTTTCAGACGTTCCAATACCAACTGCAAGTGGTGTAGATTTTCTTCCCTTGTCTTGCTGTAGATTAACGTGTCATCCAGATAAACTCTCAGGAACTTTCCGACATATCCGTGTAAGACACGCCGCATAAGTTGTTGAAACGATGCTGGTGCGTTTCTCAATCCGAATGGCATGACAAGACATTGGTAGTGACCATCTTGAGTGGTGAATGCGCTCTTTTCAACTGACTCCTTCGACAACATCATCTGCCAATATCCTTTTTCCAAGTCGAGTGAAGTGTAGATATATCCATGTGGTATCAGTCGTAACATATGATGGATTGATTCCATCGGAGCTCGATTCGGGATCGTCTGCTCGTTCAGTTTCCGATAGTCGATGCATAGCCTGTACTTGTTCGTCTTGCTCGGTGCTAAGACGACAGGTGATGAGTAAGGTGACTCAGATACTTCTATCATTCCGTCAGCGAGTAATTTCTCGCAAGCTTCATTGATGAACTCTTGTTTCTCTGGTGGAAACTTGTTGCATGAACTATAGACTGGTGGTCCTTCGGCTTGAATCACATGATAACCGAAGTTTGTTCTTCCAATTTTTCCGTCAGTGCGCGCTACCGTTGGAAATTTCTTGAGTAAGGCTTTCACCTTTTCTGAGTAATCTTCTTTCCCAAGTCCAATAGTCATGTTGATTCTGGCTTTATCTTGTCCGATTCGTTCTGCGATAGGAATTTTGTTGTCTTCTTCTCCGTCAAACCAAAATCTTTCATTTCCTAAATCGAGAACCATCTTGTGTTTTTTCATGATGTCGAGTCCTATAATTACGTCGAATGGTATTTTCTTCATAACGGAAAATCTTTCCTTCATTTTCCTGTTTCCTATGATTAGGTTGATTCTGATCTCCCCCAATCTTTTCACCTTTCCGCAGTCTGCAACTATGATGTAGCCACTGTCGGTGATGGTGAAGTTTGGATCAAATCGTACTGCCCATTGAAGGTTGATTGCTGAGAACGATGCGCCTGAGTCTAATAAAGTTGAAAGTGGCGCTAATCTTGAGTCGATTGTGATGAGTGGTAAATCGATTCCGCTTAGAACAGCTATTATTGGGGTGGACTGCGTTGCGGACTTCACAGTTCCCCGCTGGAGTTTAAATCCTGCTTAGGATCTTGATTCCCGTGATCTGGAATCCATGTGTTTCCATCGAAGAAGCACATGGTCGCTCCTACTTTACTTGGGCACTCGAAAGCTTTATGTCCGGCACCACGACACTTGTTACAATGAATCTGCTTACTGGGTGGGTTCGAGTTCGAATTATATCCGCTCGAACTTGGTTGCTGTTGAGATTGGCTATTTTGGTTCTGATAACCGTTTCCTCTGCCTCCTCGAAAGTTTCCGCGACCGTTGCCTCTGGAACGTTGTCCGTTTCCTCGGCCTCTAAAGTTCTGTCCGTTTCCTCTTCGCCACCCTCCGGAATGACCACCTCGCGGTGAGTGACCACCTCGTGGTGAGTGACCTCCTCTATTTGAGTTGGAGCCACCCCGACCTCTGCTTGAGCCGCCGCGAAAATTCTTCTGTTTTCCGCTCTTCTTTTGCTGTTCGTATTCTGTCATTGGTGGCACGTCATGATCTCCTCCATCTTGCAAGATCTTAGTCGCATCCTGACATGCTGACACCAATTCCTCCGCCGTTTTAATTTCTACGGTTCCAAATACTCTGGTAAGGCTCGAGTGCAAGGCATTCCGTGCATACGTCACGTGATCTTCTGGCGTTTGAGTTGGGAAACAGTTTCTAGCTAGTCGGACCATTTCATAAATAAACTTGTCCGTAGCTTCATAATGTTTTTGTTTTCGGGTCGTGACTTCTTGGAGTCGGATCGCTCGTTCATGCTTTCCGTCGAAACGTGCACTAAATTGTCTCTTAAAATCATCCCAATCTTTCGCATAGCATCCCTGGTGTTCGTACCACCCTTTCTGTGTCTGGTTGAGTAGTTGTTTGGTCATAGACATGTAGTTCTTTTTATCTGCATGACCTAAGCTTGAGAAGTACCTCTCGCATTCCAAAAGAAACGCGTCTGCTGTTGATTTCTTAGGGTTGTAGGATGGCTTTGGTAAGTCTGTTGTCACTGAAATCATTTTCAGTGAATCCAACTTGTCAACTAAGTCCTTAGGATTGACGAACGTTGCTGCTTTTAAAGTTGCCAACTCCGACTTGAGTGCGGTATTCTCTGCTTTCAACAGTACGATATGTGAGTCATATCGTTTCTTCATCAAGTCCTCGATCTCTGCGATTTGTTCCGGTGTGAATGACATTTTCGTTGTATGTTGGTTACTAGTGTTGGTAGGTGAGTGTTTTACTTCCGGTTTCTCTTCCGAACTGTTGGTCTTATCTGCTGTTGTATTCTCCGAGTTCTCAAAACAATCGGCGAATAAGTCCTTTTCTGAGTCACTGCTGTCGCTTTCACTCGAACTTATTACAATATCCTGTGTTGTTGTAGTTGTACTGCAGGTAGGTTGCTGGTTTTTTGAATTTTCACTATTTACAGTGTTACTCCTACTTCTGCCTTTCCTTAACTCTGAACTTAACACGTTGTTCGCATCTAAATGCTTCAAGTCTCGTCTACTCATTTAACTTGAGAGTATAGGGTAAGTACACTACAGACACACACATATCAATTGTTACTAGATGACTCTAGATTACGTCGCAGTTGTGACGGGTCTTCTAGTATTTTTTTAAAAAAATGATAAACGTCGAAAACGTGTACAAACAGTAACTTCAGATCAAAAGGACAGTAGTTTTCCACACAATCACTAGATTTTTGTTCGTTTGTAAGTTTGTTCCAGTTACTATAGCATACAACACTATTCACTCACATACACTCATACTCATTCTCAGTCTTTGTTAGTTAGAGGATAGGTAGGTAGGATAGAATAGGTAGGTATATAAATACATTACAATAAGCATTACTATTCATATGAAGCCTAAACCTCTGTTCACTGCTCCATTTTTCAGCTTATGTACCTATATTGTCATACAATGCGCCTACTATTTCTCCTTCCCACGTAAAAAAAGTAGCGTCCTTTTTAGGTTTTGTTGTGCTTGTTAGATGGCGCTCCGCGCGCAAATGTCACTGAAAACAATTTGATAAAGAGCCCCTTGGACTATTTTTATCAATAAATGCCTGGGTAAAGCCACTTTGGCTACAAACCCACTAAAAGAATTTGATGAACATGAGAAAATAATTATATATTTTTTTATGTGTGATGTGCGTGTGGTTAGTTTAGTAGTTGTTGCTTATTTAAAATCACTGGAAAAGCCACATTGACTAATTTCCAGTTGCCAGCCGCTTCGACTATATGGCATTGATTTTTTTTTTTAAATAAAGCAACTACAAAAACTACGTACCACTAGTACTATCAGATTAGTGTAAGCCCCTTGGGCTATAACACTAATATTATATAAAAAATGATAGCACTACAAATTTTCCAGGTACGCATCATAATGCTTTTTCAGCAAATAACTGGTAATGGATCGCCATGTGAGAACAAATGTGGGCGTTTCTGCTGTGAACTATGCTGTTAGCTACCTACGCAATTAATGTACGCTTGCCTAACCGCTTTAATGTAATATGCTATTTCGCTTACACTCATTTAGGTTTTCGCTTACGCTTATTTTTCAGGTCAGGTCAGTCCTCAGCAGCACTTCCACTTGGTCATCAGAAGTCGGAGTGGTAGTAGTAGTGGAGATGAAATGAAACGCACACACACACACAGGAAAATGTTCACGATATAATAATGTAACTTTTTATTTTCAGTTCAATTGCATATCTTTCTATGCATGTCTTCTCCGCATACACACACAACAAATAATATTTTAAATTTCAATTAACTGTCTTTCAAATAGTTCACCACAACAACACAGCAAGAAAAACCAAAGACTTTTTATATCCGCTAAACGGATTTACGCCTACTTGACGTAATATTGATGACGCTATCTCTCTCCTCTCTTTCCTTTCCTTCCTTCTTCCAGCTAAGCTCAACAACGAATGCCTAACAAAAAACTAAACTGCTTTGCTTGTGCTCTCCTTCTTTGCTTCTCTCTATTTTTCTAATAACAAACTGACAGCTGGGGTATCCCCGTAATGCTAAAACTCTAGCTGTCAAATTCAAAACCTGCGCCTCTCCTTTTCTTTGTTAACTTTCCTGTGGGCTTTGGCCCTATCTTTTACAATGGAGACAAGTCAAAACTGTGAACCTCATGATAGTCATAGCAAACAATGAAATTGGCGTTTTGTTTTAAATCTGATGCGCCAGGTTGTGTAGCCCTTATGTCTACAATCTTTCCAATGTCCACGGGAATAGCGGCCTTACTCTTGGACTCCATCGGGATGTCCTGTTTTTCCAACGAGCGCAGGACTAAATATGGTTTGGAATTGAAACGCAAACAAGTTTTATAATTTCAATTATTAACGTTAACGCAAATGGTATGTCTTTAATAGTGAATTTATTGAAGGAATTTACCACTGCAATGAGCACAGGCATTGAATGTGAGATAAAATTGCAATTGGAGAATTAATGTAGGTATGCAGGTTACTTTGAATGTTCACTATTTTAAATGATGAAAACAATGCAACTTCCTAGCAACCATTTTTTACTTTCCGACAAACAAACAAACACCGTAAGTACCTTAAGTAAACGCATTTCAACCACACTGTCACATTATGCAAAATGGCGTACATGTTTAATTTACATGTCATTTAGTTAAAATCAATTTGATCATTCCATCAATTATTTCTTTACGGTAATCTGACAAAAATAAATGGAATAAGAAGTTGAACTAATACTACCTAATCCAAAAAATCAAGCATAATATAACGAGTTGAATTCATCACTTGTTGTTGACGTTATACTTTTGGGGTTGAACGGATGGAACATATCTATAGTTTTACCGGAGGAGATATATGCCTTCTCATGGAATCAGTTGCCTAGATGTCATGAAAGCCACTAACCTATTTCAAACACCAGCGTCACTGTCCGTGTTTATATTATTTTTAAATTGTCCATAAACAAAGCATTACACTCTGTCGCACAAACAATCTTTGATTTTAGAGTATGTGCAATCGGTAGCAATAATATTAAATGGCGGCGAACTAAGCACTCGAGATTGTACCTGATTGACATTATATTTAGCAAAACTTTTCCTGATAATTTTTACGAATATGAGTGGTAATATTTATTGTTTGAGACTGAAATGGTAATAATTACGGGAAACTGTAAATATTAGCTGTTCTTTTGGATATATTTCATGAATCTTGAAAGATTGTACACTGAAATTCAACATTTTTGAAACACAATAATGCAATGTTGCGTCATCAGAAATAATAGAAGGCAATTTATAAATATGAATGATTTGGATCAGTTTCAAAAAAACTTATTAGATTTTTAATCATGGTTTCGGAAAAAATGTCAAATGTGATTCTCGATTTTAATCAATCACTAAATGTGAAATCCAAATGTTGTCATTTCCGCTGGCAATATATAATGGTACGAAAATTTATAATGATGGTGAAGGAACGGATTAAGCAAAGTTGGGAAATAAAAGTAATTAGACTTCCTGGAAACATAATATAATATTAATATATTAGTTTTTCCTTAATTTCGTTTAAATGTAGGAAACAAAATTAAATACAAGGAAATTGTGCCTATTATTCTAAATAGTGTCTATTAGTGGGAGCTGTACTTTATTCTCTAAAATTATTTCGACAAACAACTGCAAAAGTTGAAATGCAAGCAGGATACTCTTAAGGTTCGGGTCTGCAAGCCACTTGATAATTTTCACGCGACCACACTCAATGAAACCTCAAATTCGTATTCCTCATATGATACGATAAGCAGCTTACAAAATATCAAACAAGCCCTTCTCAATTTTAAACTTCAGGTTCGACTTCACAGGAATCATCCACATTCACATGCGTCCACGTGAAGCTCTTCCGTCATGCCTATATTGATTATGACGTTGAAATAAATGTCATATTTGTGACTCCGTTAATACTCACTTAAATTAGTAATTCCAATTTAGAATTAAGTTTTTTTAGTTGTGTTAATAAAATATAAGTTATTACTATTCTTATTAATATTCGGTAGGCATTAATTTACTCATTACTAATGAAATTTCATTACAAGGAACGGTGACTAACGTTTTTGAAATTGCAAAAAAAAATTCGTTTTATTTCGATAAATACCAAACAAAACGTTTTATTCATATATTTATGAATATTTTTGATGAGAAACAAATTAAAAGATTGGTTGCAACGGAGTTGTGCTGGTTTTGAACTTTTGTGAAGTTTTGCTTTATTAAATAAAAACCAAGTTTTAAAATTCATATTTAAAAATAAGTTGTATTTGATTTTGTACCTTAAAAAGCAAGTGTTAATTCTTGATCAAACTCGTTGATGAACCACGACGTCATATATATCGGTAGGTGACAATGTGAGCCATAACCAAAGTCAGGTCATTAACTTCTTGTGGATGCAATGTGCAAGTGAAGATATAATTGGTATTAAGTGTTTACCTTTATTACCCTCCATATCGTCTCTTTAAAAGTGAAATATTGTGTCATAGGAGCTGGAACTTACTATGTGTAGGTATTTGCATCTCGGAAGGCAATATCAGAATTTTTTGGAAATTCCACATTCTGTATGTAGGATTATACTATATAGTGAAGTACAAATTCAATGGTACTATTATTTGACCCCAGGGCCCTTGTTGTCCGGGACCGCGGGTCAAAATGTTCCCAAAAGTCCTTGTACGGTGAACGGTCTAGCGCAAAGGGGATAGCAGCTAGAACCAAAATCGTTTTTGCATCCTATTCCCACGGAAAAACTCTAGGTAGTACTTTCCGTACTTTTTCCAATTTGTTTAAACTATTCACCAAAAACATTCACAAAGTTTCCCAAAAAACGAACCTCTAACATGGCAATTAAAGCAGTGAAGTGCAGGAAAAAATCCTTTGGCCACGTAATTCATATTTTGGTCGTCAATGTCTTACAATGTCTTACATGTGCATTTACCAATTTGACGTTCCAGTTAAACTGCTTTCAAATAAAAAAGTTCAGTCATGGTGTTCATTGTTGTACAAAGTAATTATTTTTAGCTTCCACTTTTCTTTGAACACATTTTACTTTCCATTACAACGCACAACCTATTTTGCACTAAACGTTCAGTCTATAGATTTATTACAGGCACTTGTTAGTTTACACATGATAACAGTGTCGCCCTATTCAATATGATATGCAATAAATAAATCTCAGAAATGTGAAAATTATATCAAAATATAAATTACGAAGATAAATTAATCGACATTCTTCGATTGACCTTACAAGTAAAGCTTTTCTGTTCATGGTGCAATAGTGCCCTGAAACTGTTGTCAGATATGGAATCAGCGATGCCGAAACGAAGGAAAACTCTGTTTTTGCTGAATGTGTCATCCTACGCTGCTAGAGGTAATATATAATGTGGGAAACACGCCACTCGACAACGCTTTTCATTACGATGACGACATTTCCATTTGCAGGGATTTCCATTCCTACCTAAAACTCGGTACAATGCTTCAATATTCAGGGATTGTTTGCAAGTGCCTAAGAGATGATTAAATTATTTTTGGCGATTTTGCCTCCATTTTCTTTAATTTCACTTTTTAATTTAATTTCGTAAGATTGCACATTTCGCAAAACACATTGATTCGGGAGTTCCGCCGTGGAAAAGTACTAACTCGACATTAACTACTTCCTGACAACTGAGTTCTGTTCCTGCTTCCAAATATATCTGCTCACAATTCAGAGCCATGTTATGCGAACAAAAAACCAAGTAAAATGTATTACAGAAGGTGTATGTATTTTCCATGAATGAAATACATAAATACGGACTTGCCCGGCATACTATTTTCCTGTAAGCTGGAGCAAAAGTACCGAAATTCTATGCAATATTATATACGATTAAAATTGGACCACTTTGGTTATGTAAAAGGGCACACCTTAAGCATTTAAGGTAGAGACATAACCGACGATCAATTATTAATATTATTGCATTATTACGAAGCCTCGCAACATCACGGACCCTTTGCTTCAGACCATTCAAATGTTAAATGCTGTAACAATATGCTATGGCACGGATCTACCTTTACATCTTACATTGCCGTCAATCCCTAGTATCCCTTGGTGACGTTAAAATATTCTCATTGAGCAATACTTGTCAAACAATTAAAAACTGTAACTAATCAGCTACTTTAGAAATATTTTAATTACGTAAATGGAAACAGAATATTATGAAAATTCAAATTGGTCGATTGAGAGACTTGTTGCAAAAAATATTACGTAACCTTCTTGCCTAGAATATTCCGTTTAGTTTATTGGGTGGCGTTTAATCTCATGGGATTCGCCACAAAAGAATTGAATAAAGATTCTATATATTTTGTGTTTTGCCATCAGTGTGAAGAATATGTTCGCAATGTATGCTACAAATCATGCCAAATGTTAAATCATAGAGTTAAATGAATTGTGTGCCACTCCGAAACTAAGAAGAAGATACCAACAATAAAATAATTTCAACACATGCACCACGTTTCATTTAACAGTAACACTCGAATTTAATAAAAGATTAACTTAACTTTTTCGACACATGTTTGTGAATTATGAAAGACTACAAAATAACCACCGAGGTAATTCATTTGTGACTGTGATGCCGAAAAGATTTCCGTCTTTTCTTAAATATTGTGTCAATTAGCTTGGAACCCCGCGACCTTTTTTAGTATGTGTTGACCCCGCATTTCCTTGTACGGGGTCACAGGGTCAAATCAATGCTGTCAACATTTTTCCAGAAACATTCTACATCACCAAATAGATGACGTCCGCATTCCTGAAACAATTATAGCCAGGCATATCAAATACCAGGTAGCTCACAACTATCAGTTAACCTATTAAAGGTTGCAAGTGTCAAAGTGGTGTTTGATGGCGTCGAACAATGGTATGATTGACGTGCTTGAAATGGCTAACAGAATAAAATAAAATAAAAAGTTTTAATACAATTCCCAAATAAGCAATTTATTCGTTCCAGAAGATGTAGCTTAGAGAACTCCACGTGTGACTACAAGAGGATATTGATAGAACGTAGGTAGGTACATCAGCGAATTAAAGTGTATGCTCGTGTTGTGTAGCATGATTTAGAGGAATAAACTGGCTCTCCACTTGATTTCAACATGAGCGTACGTCATTAGGAACTTGACGATCTCATTTTTGGTGTTTATTTGATGTAACTTTCGGCTCCGAGAAGTAATACAGCAAAACGTCCGTAGTACGTACCTGTACTACACTTGATCCAAACAGCCCAGAAGTACAGATTTGTGGCGTTCAGTTTCTAAAAGAACATAGTTAGCAAGTTGCTTGCTGACCTACTATTTCTGGAAACGGAAGGCTTTGCAACTTTTTTTCCACATTTTGGGCATAATTGTTACATGGAAGCAGGTCACTAAATGGTACCCAAATCGCGAAAGAACGGCCCTTAAACATTGATAAATCAAAAAATAAGGGCATTTTTTCAGAAATCGTTTGTGTGCTCTGTAGCCTACAAAACGTGACCTAGTAATCCCAAATTTGGCACGGTGGTGTAAAACATAATTCCCCAGAATGCGATTTTTGAGTTTTTCAGAAAAGGTAAATACGTGAAAAGTTTTGGCGGGAAAACTATTTAATTCAAAACCGGTAAAACATTTTGAATATCCGACAACGGGAGCATAATTAGTAGCTAAACCTACGTTTTGTGCGTTATTTACAATAATACTAAACACAGTAATTTGCCTAGAATTTGAAATTAAATTAAAAAATTTGGTCACACAACACAATTTTGACACCAAAGTATAACATAAGTGCCGTGGATTCTAAGATATTGTAGGACCCCACTATCTTTCGAAATTTCAAATTCTGACGAAAGTACCTCTTGCGGGCACTTCTAAGGAAGGTTCATACAAATTTTCAGCAAAATCGAGCAAACTACCTGCGAGAAAACCCTTGCCCTTTGAGAAGTACGTTATCGCAGTATACCCCGTTATATGAACTTACCCCAATCAATCAAATACATTTCCTTGTATAACTTTTGATGCTGAATTCGAAAATACTAATCATTCCTTAAATCTTTACTTTCGGTTCCTCCCTCTTCCGACTTGTTATGAAAATCCTCATAGGTATTTTAGGTAGAGACGTAGTAAGTGTAGTTTCGACACTAGTTGTGTTAATGAATGTTAATTTAGTAAACACAGGATACACATTTTGTAGAAAATCACTTGAAAATATGATAGTATGCCAGGGAACTCGATTACGTATGGGAGAAGGAAGCGACACCTCACAGGTGGGAAAAAGGCGGAGAAATAAGTCATATATTTGAAACCCGCTTTGTACCAAATAAGCTTATCCATAGGATATCACTTCCCTCTCCCATAAGTGGTCGAGTTTCCTGATAGTATGACTTGTAAGCAGTTTTACAGATTGCGATAAATTACAATTCACAGCAATGTGTTGTGGACGTTCTAAATGTGTTCAAGAATTTTACGTTGAATATTTTGAGAATTGGTCAAACCACAGGTTATAATGCAAACAAATCATGAATTTGAGGGGGTAATTAAGTTTCGAGTAGGGAAACAATCCAACTTCACAATCCATTGCAGGGTTTTATGTGTTAGTTCTGCAACAATGGGATATATTGAATTTTTTGTAAATGAAACAAAAGATATTTTTTGTCAATATATGCGAACGAACGAAGTCAATTTTGTATTCCATAGAATTTCTTTGCACGTGCTCGGATGACTCTAAAGCATCTGCTGTTTGAGAAATTCCACGGTACAGCCATTACATGCAAATGGCGTACATGTCTCTAACAGACACAAAAATCAAGAATTCGGCAAGCTAGACTCAATTTGATTTTGATCATTCACTCAACTTTCGAATGCATTAGCGTAATGTTAATAAAAGAAATATAATATTGCTTATTATATCATATAATATCATAAATGATTGATCGGGTGGGTTGACTACATAGTATTACACCAAAAGTATATTTTACATAGCAAGTAGCAATTGTCATGGGCGGCATTGCCATTAGCAGCTCATATATGTACTAGTTACGATTTGGGGCCTTGACATTACCAAAGATTAGGATTGAGAAGTTTTGCCTGCTTGTTGTCAATATTTGAAAAATGTGATTGAGAAAATCTAATAGAATCTTTTGTTGAGTACTTTTCTGAGTTAGTCAGAGCAAAGTGTTATGCTCGCATATTTATTTTGCGCTTTTATACTTTTCATGAATGCACACACATAATATTGATGTGTGCATTGCATAAATACAGATCATAACATTACATAGTGGTTTACTCACATAATCATACATTCGTTGTGAACCCATGCAATTAATGGTCACTACAGAATGTGCTTACATTACATAATCATAATAATGCATCTTGTTCATCAAAACATAAAATAAATATGATGTCATCTTTGTCACATATTTAATATCTTTCTCCCTGGAGTTACGAAGAAAACGGAATATAAAAAGATGCAAACAATATCGGCTTTTGATATTTGAAGCTACATAGAACAACAAGTAACTGCGTTTTCACGAACTATTTAATATTTCATTGAAATCATAAAAATTAACGTAGCTGGAATTCTTCGAATCAAAAATTCAAAGAGCAAAAGCTGCCACGTCAAGAATGCGCAGCTGCAGGATAAAACAGTAATATTTGATACCGGACTGCAGAAGTTGCGTCCATTGAATGGAATTAATATAATATGCTATTTCATTTCATGAAAACATTTGCAGATTCAAGTATATGCTCAAGTTGAGAAGCATGGTTTAAAAACATAAGCTGGCTGTGCACTTCATGTCAACATGAGCGCACTCCAACTTGATGAGCGCACTCCAACTTGATGAGCGCACTCCAACTTGATGAGCGCACTCCAACTTGATGAGCGCACTCCAACTTGATGAGCGCACTCCAACTTGATGAGCGCACTCCAACTTGATGAGCGCACTCCAACTTGATGAGCGCACTCCAACTTGATGAGCGCACTCCAACTTGATGAGCGCACTCCAACTTGATGAGCGCACTCCAACTTGATGAGCGCACTCCAACTTGATGAGCGCACTCCAACTTGATGAGCGCACTCCAACTTGATGAGCGCACTCCAACTTGATGAGCGCACTCCAACTTGATGAGCTCATTTTTGTATTTATGTTGTGTCACTTTGCATCCGAGTAGTAACTTTCATACCGCATTTACAGTTCAGCTTCCATTTGCTTTCCCGACCCGAACTCACATTTGCCTCTACTCCAATATAGTCCCACGCTGAAATAAGGCTCTGCGAACCGCAAGTTAATTATCATTTTAAAGCGTATATCCGCATTATTTTGTAATAAATCAACAGGTAAAAGGTTAAGTAAACTTCTAATTTTCTATTAATACTCTTCACTGATAAACTCCTCTAACATTCAAAACCTACACACAACCTATGTGTTTGTGAAGTTTTCCCAACTTAGCAGCATCGACTAATGGCGTTGAAATATTTACAATATATTTGAACATCGGTTATTACTCACTTTAATTGGTGAATTCAATATTCAGTTTTTCAGTGGTGTGAGTCAAATATTGTTTATTTTTTAATTTACGTTTAATTTTACTAAGGTGCAGGAGAATTATGTTTTCAGTACCTTGGATCATTTTTGAAAAATTAAAATCAAAAATATAAAAAACTAAAGATGACGAACTATTCCTGAAAACGGAAGGCTTTGCAACTTTTTTTTCACATTTCGCGCATAATTGGTACATGGAAGCAGATGACTTAGTAGTACCCAAATTGCGAAAGAACAGCCCTTAAACATTAATAAATAAAAAAAATAAGGGCATTTTTTCAAAAATCGTTTGTGTGCTCTGTAGCCCACAAAACTTGACCTAGAAATCCCAAATTTGGCACAATGGTGTCAAACACAATTCTCCAGAAAGCGGGTTTTCAGTTCTTAAGAAAATCTTAATGCACAAAAAGTTTTGGCGGGAAAACTACTTAATTCAAAAACTGTATACAATTTTGAGTATCGGTCAACGGGAGCAAAATTGGAACGTAAAACTACGTTTTTCGCGTTATTTACAATAATACTAAACTCAGCAATTCGCCTAGAATTTGAAATTAAATTAAAAAATTTGGTTGCACAACACAATTTTGACACCAACGTTTAACATATCTGTTGTGGATTCTACTATATTCTGTTGCTATGGTTATTGTATACATATGATACTACAGTATTTCCGGAGCATTTCAACTTGTCATTGTCGACATTGAATTCTTAGCAGCACCATTTTTTCCCTGAAAATAAATAATTTTGATAATGGATTAGTAGAGGAAGATTCAGGATAAGTTTGGTTGAAGATTATATAAACACCGAGACTTGTCAATGGTATAAATCAATTTATTCCTACAAACAACTCACAACTCTAATTAATTTGACAAAGCAGAAACACTAGACAACATGAAGTACATAGTATAATTTGCAACCACGTTGAACAGTTTCAGATAGACTTTCAAAAAGTCGATTTCTATACCTTCATGTTGGGCTCGGAGAAACTAATTGTCAATACGCAGTGCTGGATCATTTCAAGCATAGCAGGTTGGATTATCCTGGTGTCAGTGCAGTTAATATAATTCTTATAATTAGAAAGTGAAAATTGAAATATATTTTTTCATGTATGACATCACCGTTTGTTTAACGAAGGGCTCAAAATAACTAGCTTACGCAATATATTTGGAAATTCACAAATCATGAAAACTTCCACGAAAAACGTATTGTTAAAAGTTAGTAGTTATTCATGCCTTCTTTTTGAAAAGAGAAGGTACAATAGTTTTTACACGAAAAGGTCGCAATTTTTTATTAATTTGAAGAGCAAGAGCATCAAGGTCCCTGCTTCAGTTAGTTGGAAAATTAACTCTCAGTATCGCATTGACGATCAAGGAAAGGTGGATCATCCCTACTCGAAACCTTGAGTACAATTGTTACAAGTTTGAGGCAAAATAAACCTCGTCAGAAAATTGTGAGTTAATTGCTAATGGAATATTTGAAATTAGTAAACGCTGCGCAACCATGGAAGGTGGATGCCAAGATGCAATGAGCTATTGTGAGACGTAATTCAGTTTAAATAACCATAAATGATTAACGTCAACGTCGCTAGGTTTCCAAATCGGACAGCTGAGTGAATTACTAAAGCAGGTAACTTAAACTCGGATTGCTTTATGATGTATCTAAGGAAAATCGGATGAAATGATGAGCAAATAACAATTTCTCTTTCGATAAAATATGAATACATTTTGTACTTTTTGATTTTTTCTCTGAAATAAGTTGATTTATTGCACTAATACTTCCACTTTTGATTGTTTATTATGATATGGAAGAATTACTTTCCATTTTATTTAATAATGGAATTACATCACATTAGACAGCGAGTAAATTTCATAATTATTATATGAACCACGATTCGAAAATAAGTTATTTACATTTCGGCTGCTACTCATATTTAGTGTTTGCTAATTTCAATGACAAATGTCATTGTATTAAATTAAGTGATACATATATTTGGAGGATATTGTTTATGGCACAATATCTAATCGTTAGCAGAATTGATCTAGTCAAAATCAGAATCGTGTATTATATTTGTTGGTATTCACCAACAGCCGATTATGTTCACTTTCGTTAAAATTTTAACTACAACACTAGTATAAAAACAATATATTTTGATCGATATTACAACTGCAAAAGCACTTGAATTGATGAGTAACAATGACGACGGCATTGCTAAAATGGTGCAATGGATTCGCTGAATTTTTTACAGATGCTCCGTATCCAATTTGGGTGTTGGGATTCATTTAAAAATGAGTTTAGTTCCACCATTCTTATTTTGAAGAACAGTTGGAAAACTGTATTATTTTATGTGGAAATACGTTTTACAAATTGTTGTCATGGAATCACATGCCATTTGTCGTCGACTCTCGTCCCGACAAATGTTACCTATCTAACTCAGAAACGGTAGGAATGGCTGAAAAATAATGTGTACTGTCCAGCACAATCAGTTAACTGAATAACGATTTGTTAGCAATTTTCGGAATTTTACATTTCACTCAATTGCTGGCGTTTGTAGCATGGATTAAAGCACCATTGGTTAGAATTAATTGAGACAATAAATCATTTTCGAAAATTCAGAGACAGGTGCACATCAGACAACTTTTATTTGTTTAATACGTCACCAAGTTGTAACTTTAGCTTGTAATGAATGATTTAGGAAATGTGTCCATGACGCAACGTGTTTGATGTTTGTAGACAGCTGCGGTTCTTTTCAACATGATAATGGCAAGAACTTTTTTTCCTTTTTCTACACTACTCAAAAGCCACGAATTGGTACTTTGTGGCGTTGAACCACTAACTTTATATTTCATGGTCCTTTCTATTGCAATTGTCATTTGTAGTCCAGTGAGTAACATTCCCTTTTTTGGTCGATTATACCAAAAAGACTCGAGGATTTCACATATGGTGGTCCTAAATCGCTTTAAATCGCGTGGTTTGGAATATATGAAGAAGCTCTCAGAAAATAGAAAAAAAAGCGATTTTTTGCAAAAATGTTTAATTTCTGAAAAAAGGTTAACGAGCCAAGGTAAACGCGTTCCAGATTCGAAAGACGATGTTTTTTCTTCAAAACCCAAAATCCGATCTCCTCACACCCTGATCCATACGCCATTTTGAATAAGTGATGGTTGAAAATGTAGTGTCAAAAGCTGTCAAGGGATCGTTCAGTATAGACATGCACACCTAATCACAAAACAGATGCCGGATGGGTGGAAGGATCGAAATTTGTGTTGTCCTGCATACAACAGGAAAAAATACAGCATGAACGGACCGCCACGTGAAATGTGTTAGAGCACGATTGCATTGTTGACAAATAGTAGAGGTCAGAGCGGATAAAAAGTAGGAGTAAATCCTCCCCAAAAACCTCCTAATTCTTTCTGGTTTGGCTCCCTGTCACTTAAAATTCAAACTAATTTTATGACAAAAAAATTTCGCCTTACAAATTTCACTAATAATTAATTTGGGATAACTCGCCATTTTTGTAGCTCGGTACAGCAGCACCGTGACGAACTGTTCCAATATTGTGAATACGTGCAACAAGAGAACACAGAGATCCATGAAAAACTGGCCATGCAATTCGAACGTGGATGGTCCACGAAGAAAAATGTGGTGCTTCAGTAGCCCAAGGCATGGGCACAATAACGAGAATAATCTACACAAATTACAACAAGCATATTTTTCTATTTTAACGTGTTTTTCTGCTTCATAAATCTTGGTTGTTGAACGTTGACGTCGAATATATCCGTAGGTGAAAAGACGAGTCAATTTTCAAGTCAGGTTAGTTGCTGACGAGTTACGTCCATATATTTATTCAATATTGCGGCTTAATTATTGTTTAAGAAGCAGGTAGCGTATTCTCAAATGTGCTAATCGCGGGATTAGCTAAATCCAATCCCAATCCGTATTCACGAACGAAAGCATGTCCTAAATCTAAGCTAAATCTAATCTAAATCCAATCCCGAAGCAAATAAATCCGTTTTCTGAGAATACGGATTAAAACCTATTCTCATTTTAGGCTTAGCCAAATCACAAATCCAAAAAGAGCGCTAGACCAAGACTAAAAATCCGTAATAGATTTCTCTTACATGAGTGAAATACATATGTAGGATACGCAGAAAGTCTATCCTTGACGTGACCCCATACGTGTCTGTAAACTATTTAGTTAAACATTGTAAGACCGAGAAAACTAATTTCATAATTTTACAGGACATGGAGTAGAACAGAACCACTAGTTTTGTTTTTATGCATAAGATGCAAAATAATACTTCTTTTAGTCACTTGACGAGCATAGACGTCGCTTATGTTCCCAATCACTATGCAGGCAAAATTACATAACCAGGTGACAATTACTTACTGTAAGTCTGCGTAACAAAAAGCCACACATAGATAAGCTGATTACATTCCATTTTCTATTATAATTTTCCATATTTGACAACCTCTCACCGTCAGTATTACACAAGGACACCCAATCATCTTACAACAACAAGCTGGCCTCCATGAGTTTTTTTAGAACACTAAGCGTAGTTTGTCGTAAATATGAAATTAGTTTTCTGATTAACATGTGCGCCTTAATGTTCGCAAATAACAATATCAAACGTTTGTTGAAATCAGATACAAAGCACCGGCGAGGGTGGCGGAGTCTACGGACAAATCTTAAGTTTATTCCACGGGTTTCTATGTACGACATCGGACGCCAACTATATAATATTTTTGAAAAATCATTTTTCACTCGCATTGTCAAGTTAAATAATTGTAATGGTGAATCCATGACAAGTATAAGATCATCAAATGTTTGGTCCGCATTGCGACATTGGGTTGAGATATACTGTTTTAAATGAACACTACTTCAAACGGTGAGTATAAGATTATCAACTACATCAGATTATGCTTTGCGAAACCGTCAAAATCATCAACCAGGACGAACTAGCAGCGCTGTCACTCAACATGCTCCTATCCATATTACCGTACTTTGTAGCATATACAGAATATCTGGCGTTTAAATCAACAGTATTTTTGAGACATCAACATACACACTATTTTACGTAGTTAATATACAAAATTGGCACCGTTAAAATTAGTTTACTTTGTTTCTACTTCATTTAGTCTTGGATTGCAAAACCATTTTCTATGTTCCACCACAAACCAGAACGTCACCAACGGTATCGTCCTCACTTGCTGTTGACGTAACGCATTTTTTGGATCGAACGATATCGAATTCGTTTATTTGTTGGATTAAACGTATTCACTCATGAATCAAATGCGTAGGAATTATTAGAAATATGGAATAGTTCGTTGGGCTCCCACTTTATCTCCACTTGATAGATCCAATCAGTTTATTTCATGTGACATCTATGGACCTGGAGTAAATTTCTGAGGCGGACACATATTCTGAAGCGCATTGCGGCCTGTCGACCGAAGCGGTGAGCATCGGTGTACATTAAATTGCACTGCATTCTTTGTATCTTTTTGTATGCCAGTGAATTAACCGACGTTATTGCATTGGCAGGAACATCATTCCAAGATTTGAGTTGGTGTGTTGAGTAAAAATATGCCTAATCAAACTGACTTTTTTCTAATGTCTACTTGCTTAGCCGATATCTCAGCAAATACCACACTTGGTCTCCTACCAGCTCAACCTGGAATCAACTTTACTTTCCGCAAAAAAATTGAGTCCAGTTCTGTAGCTCAAACTCATTAATTCCATGCTTTTTGAACTTACATGTCAGCTTCGACTAAACATCAAAAACAATCTCGTGCTACCTAAGTTCAGGTATTGCTCAACCATTATGAAGATATCAGCAGATGGCGTTGAAGCAAAAATTTGTAGCATTTCAATGATTAAAGAAAAACGTCGGATCTGTGTCTTTCCTATATGGTATGTAATTCCACCCCTATTAATCTCCTTTGTCACTTTTTTCAGTGACCTCGAATGAATTTAGCACCGCTACATTCAAAGGTTGTGGAAAGGGTATATCAATTAGCTACAAGTAATTTTGGAAATAAATTGATATTTCAATTGCCAGTTAGATTAGCAACTGGAGTCGATTGAATAAAATAGACGACCGTATTGTCAAAGTGGGCCACGGAACCTCTAGCTGTTAAGCAGGTTTTTCGTGGCGTATTGCGCCTTTAGCGAACTATATTTGCAAAATAGTTAATCATGATTTGCAAAAAGGTCTATAAATTAAACTGCTCATGTACGTATGCTCTTGCTGTTGCACGTTCCGACATATTTGTCAGTTTACTATTTAGTAAATCATTGTGATCAAAACTGCGAACAGGATATCGTCTTCTGCCTTGATTCCAAACGACTTGAAATTTATTCCCACAAAAAATTGTATTGCATTGTTGTACTATGCGCTTGTTGTTTACATTAATTTTACATATCGGCGGTAACGTAGCTAGATCAAGGGAATCGTGCTACACCATGAGTTGTCAAATGTCACCTCTGCTTCCCCTCTCTGCACAGCTGTTAAAGAAAAAGCTTCGTAATGTGTCATTCTATCTGGCTTATATTATTAAGACGCTTCTCATAATTTTCTTTTAAAATAATTGTTCCAAAGCAATAGTTCAATTTATGAAATTTAAATTTTCTTTAAACCCTTCAGCAATTAAACCTTCATTTATGAACTCTGACTTCGTTCTAATGTCCATTCATCTCACCTCTGTTTTTATCATAAGTGCAATTTCCTTCCAGTTCAACAGTGAGTAAAAATTAATATCTGCACCCGAGATCAAAATGGGTTAAATTTTATTTTGTGACTTAAACTCATTAACTGTATCTCATGCATTTTAAACTTCAACTAGCACATAACTCTTGAAACACACATGTATAACAGTGCCGTAGTCGGACTTTTAATATTACGTAGATTAGTGAGAGGAGCTGCGTAATACATGTATTGCCCTACCCCACTCTGTGCCCACCCTGGCTACATCATAATTGCCGAGATAAACGACCTGGAATACATCAATCTTTTGGGACATGAGTATTGTAACTGGCGACGCGGAGATGTTGATAATTTGTAGGGTAACATGGTCCTGCAAAATTGACAGTTTTAAAATCAGAGTGATTTTAAATCGGTATAATTCCGTAAATTGTCCCGCCTCACCAAAATTATGTTGTGCGTAAAGAAGTTGCGAATGTCTTGCTCCATTGATGGTACAAATATTGTGGATAAGTTATAATTACTCCGTTGTTTTCCATGCATTCGCATTGTTTGCGTTCCCAAAAGACAATGATTAGAGGTAACCCAAGGACAAATCATACCAACATAACTCTAAATAAAATGAGATAGTAAATAATCCGTCTTGAAATTCCCTATTAAATATCAAAATTCGGATAAAGAATAATAGTTCATCTTTAGATTCTATTAATACTTCACTTCACACGAAAATAATATTACGAAATCACGATAATATTACGAGCGAATTACAATTTTTCTAAATAGAACCTGCTCTCGGGAGCAGTACTTTATTTTCTAAAATAAATAATAAACTCAAACTTTTAATAAACCACTGACAAATTCGACATGCCAGTTAGAATACTTATAAGGGCGTGCAAGTCACTAGTTAATTTTAATACGATCATTCTCAAAGCATATATCAAAAGTCAATTTGCTCTGTTGCGATATGCAACTTGTAAAATGTTAAACAAGATGGCAATTTTCAATTTTAAATATTCACTATTTCTTACTTCAGTATAGCACAGGCCAATCCATCTTCAGCCTTGTGCTTCATTACGACGTGCCAATATTCTCTGGTGGCGTTGAAGTATTGATGATGTACCTGTTACTCGGTTAAAATTCACTTTAATTAGTCAATTTAAAACAAATAATTTTTCCATTTGTGTGAACCTAATATTAATTTATTAATTTCGAGACGCCTTAGTTTCCAATTAATTAATGAAATTTCATTACACAGAATCGTGACTAAAGATTTACAAATAGAGATTGAAATGTGAGAACACTGAATTATTTGAAGAAATGTCCAATAAATCAATTTATTCGTATGCATTGATTGCTTTGTTTGCTAATTATAAACTGCCTTCCCATGTTCAACGATGGACAGTTTATTGTGCGTTCGCAAATTAAAGGAGCGTGCTTAAGGTTAAATGTTTTCAGGATATAAATAATTCTTTAGTTTGCAACATTATTATTTATTGTTTAGCAAATGGAGAAAATGGAGTAATATTAACGATTGAGATGTCAAAATGACTAAATAAAGTGACATTCGTCTCCTCAAATATATTTTACGGTCTTACAGAACAATTCGTACATTAAGTGTCGTTTCTGGGAATCTTTTGAAAGGCGTGACCCAGTTCCGTTTTTGAGGGAAACGATCTTAAAGAGTTTTTCGTGAAGATGGTCATATCTTTGTCCCTTAAATATGTAATCAAACATTTTTAATCCGAGACAACAAACATTAATTATTATTATTACCAAATAGCGAGACGTAATCCATTCAAGCATCCAATTCTCAAAACATTAGAACCGTCTTTAACTAACTTCTGTCTGGTTTATACCACGATAGTTCAAATTATGAATTCATTAATGCATCTTCTTCGATTCGTCTCATTCACTAAGCAAAGTCACATTTCATTCCAAGATGTTAGCTTTATCCAATATTGCTGATAACGGAAAACGCTGTTTGATTCGAATACACACTTTGTCAACATTGCTGTCCCAATAATTTCAAATCTAAATTAGTTGAATGTGGATTTGTAATTAATACTCTCTACTTGTAGATCACTACCTTCAATTTTCATCTTCTACCAACAGAGTCGGGACCCGGTAAACCCTAGATTTCATAAACCTTTCCCGGAACTTGCATATTCATTTGTCGTGCCGAAATGTGGCTAAGTAAATGTTAACTTGCTGCAGCTCAAATATTTGGAATTCCATGAACAGAATGATTAATGACAGACATGAGCTCTTGTGACAATCTAGAAGAACATTTTTATTTTAATCGTTATTAGTGATTATCAAGAGTTTGATGTGAACGAAAAAACCAGGACCTGACACACAGATATGAGGATGTCTAGATATACCCTTTGCATCGAATTTACCATAAATGCACTCATTTTACCTCAACCATGCACATCTTTTTTATACCAAAATTCAATCCAGTGAGTCCATTATCTTGAAGGTCGTTGTAAGCTTTCGTGTGCAGGCACGTAATAAACACACATGTGTGTATTGAACATATACACTGTATTGATTGTACACTATTTAACACGTTGAAAATAATATCAATATTTGCTTTGCGTCACCAACACAAATATGCAACTCCGACGAGTACAAACTAGCCGCTCCTCCACCTAAAGTTCTCCCATCCATTTTCACCGTACATTATTGCATTTCTAGAATATTTGTCATTTTAATCAACAGTATATTTGAGACAGGAATAGACACACTACAAGATAATATGCGAGCGGAGCACCGTCAAAATTAGTTCATTTTGTTGCTACTTGAACTCCTGGTGGAGTCCAAATTAATTGTTTTCAACTTGTACAACAAACCATACTGTCACCAATAGAATGTTTTGTTAAAATAATGCCACCATGAACCCACATTATGGAAATTGGCGTACATGTTCACTATCAGACTTGCCGAAGTTAAATTCCGCGCGGAAATTTGCCCCAATTTATTCGATGGCTAATCTGAATTGAAAACTAGTAAAAATATTTATGCATTCATTTCAATCAACGTGGCCATTGAGTAAATTGTTGGAAATTTTCGCGCCGAATTCAATTTCGGCATGTTCAACTGGAAGTCTGTTTTCTAAACATAGATGTGTTATAACTTCAGGCCGATATAGGCTATGATATATGCTTTCAGCTAGAATGGTTTTTCTTTCTAAAGAAGATTTAGATACAATTCAATGCCTGCAATTACCTGACCATCTGTCGAAAACCTTCTCATTCAAGCAATTGTCTATCGTCCACTTGCCTTTAGCCGATATCTCAGCTTACCTCAAACACGTATTCCTGTGATCTCAACGTTCAATTAACATAAGTAAATAAATTTGAATCTAGTTCGTTAACTCAAACAAAATTTATCAATGCGCTTGTTAACTTTTCACTGTAAATTCGACCAAACGAATCAAGCCATTCCGACAACCTAAGCCCAGAAATTGTTTCACCGGTATGAAATATCAACTAAAGGCGTTGAGGCTAATATTTGTAGTATTTCAATGATTAAAGATCGAGTCGTACTCTTTCTTACTGGAGCTACAACAAGCATTTATACAGGCTCCGGCATAAAGTAAACGAAGCGAGCTACATTTCTTTCCTCATATCAATAGCAGAGTTGCCTAACATTCAAAGAAGTTGTGCACAAGATTGTTTTTGACTTCCTATCACAGAAAGCAAATGTTGGTAAATAAATGTTTTTGATTTCATATGTTGAAATGAAGGCGGGTATATTGTACTGAAACAATAACGTTGGCACATTGTTGACTTCCACAACGTCCAAAATATTAAACTAAAATCATGTAACTCATAAAATGTTAAATCCATAAAAAGACATTAAAGATAAACCCACCTACATCAGTTTACTTAACAAATTTCAGTCGACATTATGCTTATCGGCGTTAAGGAATTTAAAAGATATGATCAATTGTTTATCATAAATCACTATATCAAGTCGCCCGTTATTGAATTCGGTCACAAAATGTTCTAGAAAATGCGGACATAATGGTAGATATCCATTTGGCCAACGTAAATAACGTCGTGGATGCAATTGGAACCAAGCCTTGATAAATACCACTTCACAATTTTAAAATTACGGACTTAAGAGCAATTCTACGATTCATTATCAGTTTTCTGGAGACGACATCCTGAACTTGCATCTTATTTGGATGACCACAAGTTGCAGAATCTCAATTTTATCAAACTCTGATACTAACACTCGTAATGGCAGTGTATTCGACTAAAATTATTTGTAGTTAAAACTAGAGCCGAAATGCGGTTTATAGAAAGTTACCCGTTAATTAAAAAGCCCATTACACGCAGTTTGCCACATGAATTAAATGAATGAAACAAAAAATGAAACAAAAACACACCCACAAACACATGACAGAAAAAAAGTAAATTTAATGTATCTTAATTTGTTCGGCGTATAATAATAACCGGTATGTTGGTAGTGTAATCGGTGGAAAATGTGGTAACCAAGCAGTTTAGGTTCATTTGCTGTGCAAAAATTGAGACCATCGCAAACATTCATCTAAACTTCATCCTCAAAGATAGTGGAATAGGTAAGCGCGTATTTTTTTAATTATCTATTACACTGTGTATCACTGTGTACACATATCAGGGAATTGTAGCAACATACACTAACCGAACCTGTCCACTTTAGTCGCTCCCGTGTGTGTCACAGTTCTTCACCGCGACAACTGTTATTGAACTAATCTAAACTAATCGGCTCTATTATTTGCACAAATATCGGCACCAACGGTAGGGCGTGTACAGTAAACGGTAGGTCGTGTACCGTAAACGGTAGGGCCTCTACAGCAAACAGTAGGGGGTCTACAGTAAACGGTAGGGCGTGTAGAGTAAACGGTAGGGCGTGAAGAGTAAACGGTAGGGCGTGTAGAGTAAACGGTAGGGCGTGTAGAGTAAACGGTAGGGCGTGAAGAGTAAACAGTAGGGCGTGTGGAGTAAACGGTAGGACGTGTAGAGTATACGGCAGGGCGTGTAGAGTGAACGGTAGGGCGTGCAGAGTAAACGGTATGGCGTGTAGAGTAAACGGTATGGCGTGTAGAGTAAACGGTAGGGCGTGAAGAGTAAACCGTAGGGCGTGTGGAGTAAACGGTAGGACGTGTAGAGTATACGGCAGGGCGTGTAGAGTGAACGGTAGGGCGTGCAGAGTAAACGGTATGGCGTGTAGAGTAAACGGTATGGCGTGTAGAGTAAACGGTATGGCGTGTAGAGTAAACGGTATGGCGTGTAGAGTAAACGATATGGCGTGTAGAGTAAACGGTAGGGCGTGTAGAGTAAACGGTAGGGCGTGTAGAGTAAACGGTAGGGCGTGTAGAGTAAACGGTAGGGCGTGTAGAGTAAACGGTATGGCGTGTAGAGTAAACGGTATGGCGTGTAGAGTAAACGGTAGGGCCTGTTGAGCATACGATATGGCGTGTAGAGTAAACGGTATGGCGTGTAGAGTAAACGGTAGGGCCTGTTGAGCATACGATATGGCGTGTAGAGTAAACGGTAGGGCGTGTAGAGTAAACGGTAGGGCGTGTAGAGTAAACGGTAGGGCGTGTAGAGTAAACGGTGGGGCGTGTAGAGTAAACGGTAGGGCGTGTAGAGTAAACGGTAGGGCGTGTAGAGTAAAAGGTAGGGCCTGTAGAGTAAACGGTTGGGTAAACAGATTGAACGGAGAGACGTAAACGGAAGGGCGTGTAGAGTAAACGATAGGGCGTGTACAGTAAATGGTAGGTCGTGTACCGTAAACGGTAGGGCCTCTACAGTAAACGGTAGGGGGTCTACCGTAAACAATAGGGCGTGCAGAGTAAACGGTATGGCGTGTAGAGTAAACGGTAGGGCGTGAAGAGTAAACAGTAGGGCGTGTGGAGTAAACGGTAGGACGTGTAGAGTATACGGCAGGGCGTGTAGAGTGAACGGTAGGGCGTGCAGAGTAAACGGTATGGCGTGTAGAGTAAACGGTATGGCGTGTAGAGTAAACGGTATGGCGTGTAGAGTAAACGATATGGCGTGTAGAGTAAACGGTAGGGCGTGTGGAGTAAACGGTAGGGCGTATAGAGTAAACGGTAGGGCGTGTAGAGTAAACGGTAGGGCGTGTAGAGTAAACGGTAGGGCGTGTAGAGTAAACGGTAGGGCGTGTAGAGTAAACGGTATGGCGTGTAGAGTAAACGGTATGGCGTGTAGAGTAAACGGTAGGGCCTGTTGAGCATACGATATGGCGTGTAGAGTAAACGGTATGGCGTGTAGAGTAAACGGTAGGGCCTGTTGAGCATACGATATGGCGTGTAGAGTAAACGGTAGGGCGTGTAGAGTAAACGGTAGGGCGTGTAGAGTAAACGGTAGGGCGTGTAGAGTAAACGGTGAGGCGTGTAGAGTAAACGGTAGGGCGTGTTGAGTAAACGGTAGGGCGTGTAGAGTAAAAGGTAGGGCCTGTAGAGTAAACGGTTGGGTAAACAGATTGAACGGAGAGACGTAAACGGAAGGGCGTGTAGAGTAAACGATAGGGCGTGTACAGTAAATGGTAGGTCGTGTACCGTAAACGGTAGGGCCTCTACAGTAAACGGTAGGGGGTCTACCGTAAACAATAGGGCGTGCAGAGTAAACGGTATGGCGTACGGTAATTCTCACTTAAACAATCGCTATCGCGTAGATCCTACACTATCGTTGCGCTAATCAACAATTGAGTTTTGGAACTTCGCAGTCGGCGGCAATAATGCTTAATGAAGGCGAGCTAAGCATTAGAGACTGCATCGGAATGGCAGTATGGAAAGATTTTTGTGATAATTTCTACGAATATTAGTGGTAATACTCATTGCATGAACCTGAAGTGGTAAGTGGAATTGCAGGAAACTGCAATTATTAAATGCTCTTCTGGACGTATTTCCTGAATCTTTAAAGATTGTGCACTGAAACTCAACATTTCTTGACACAATAATGCAACGTTGCATCATCAGAAATAATACAAGGCAATTATTAATATGAACGAGCCGGATGAGTTTCAATCAAACTCTTGACTTTTCAAACATGGTTCCTTCAAAAATGTCAAATGTGTTTCCAGATTTTTTTCACTACAATATGAAATCGAAATGTTTTGATTTACACTTGTCTATCTTATTAAGTATTAATGCATTTGTGAAAAAATGATGATGGCGAAGGAATGGTAAAAAGCAAAGTTTGGTGATAAAAGTAATTAGACTCCTTGGTGCAAAATATATTTTGCAGGGACTCGATTAGCTTTACACCAATGTATTGATACAAACAAACAGAAGAACAAAGCAGCGTAGGCCGCATTTTATATGTAATTAAATAAAGTTCATATTTAGTAACGTTTTAAATGGCGATAGATGTGTGTACCATGGCCATAATTTCGTTTCAAAGTTAGAAACGAAATTACATGCCAGGAAATTGCTTGAAATTTTCTAAATACAACCTATTCTCGGGAGTAGTACTTTTATTTCTCAAATTCTTTTAATCGTGGCTGAAGATTTAAAACTAGAGAGTGAATTGTAATAATGTTGAATTTTTTTCGAATTATTTTAAGAAGTATCCAATAAAACAAATTATTGGTATACATTGATTGTTTCGTTTGCTAATCATAAACTGCCATCCCATGCACAACAATGAACAAGTTATTGTACGTCAGCAAATTAATCGGGCGTGTTCAAAGTTACACATTTTCAGAACAATTCGTATATTTGCATTAGTGAGGGAAACGGTCGGGAGAGCTTGTCGTGATGACGGTCGTATCTTTGTCACTTATGTAAATATTTAATAAAACCTTTTTCGTCCGCGACAATAAATATTAATATTTATTACATAAAGACGAATTAATAGAGCTACGAATTCCGAAAGATACACCACTTGACAGCGACTCATCTGCTTTTATGCAATACTCGAACAGCACGGAAATTATAATTTGTGGCGTTGAAATCGCATTATGACATCATTACAATATGTTTGTGATGGTTGCCTATTGTTCATCATTCTCAAAACATTATGGCGGTCTTCATCTAATGTCTACTTTATTTATACCATAATAATTAAAATTATGAATCCATTAATCGATCTTCTTCGATTCGTCTCAATCAATAAAATAGGACTAAACAAAGTCACATTTCGTTCAAAAATGCTAACTTTATCCAATATTGCCCATCCCTGTAAATGCGTTTTGCTTACACATAATTACACACTCTGCCAACACTGCAGTCCCATTAATCTCAAATCAAAATTAGTGGAATGTGGATTTGTAATTAAAACTCTCTAGTGGAGAGTCTCTACGTATAAATCACCAACTTCAATTTCTATCTCCTGCCAATAGAACCTGGTCTCGACAAACCTAAGATTTGCTACAACTTTCCCGGAACTAGTATCTTAACTGGTGGCGCCGAAATATGGTTAAGGAATATTTTTAATTGATGCAGCTGAATTTTATGGAGTTTCAAGAACAGAATAATTAATGGTTGATGCGCGATGTGCTCTTGTAAAAATGTAGAAGAACAGTTTATTTCGATCGACATAACTAACAAAATATCTTTAGCTTTTAAAACTTCAGTCTTTATTTACCCTTTATATAAAGACAGGAGTTCCTGTTTCTATCACCAGCGTGCCTGCCGTTATTCACGTCACCTGTCCTGAAATAAAACTGCTTTGTGAATCAGCCAGAAACGAAAAGCAAGGTTGCGGATAACCAGAGATAATTTTGTGTCTCATTTGACATTTTATTCAAGATAGTTGTGTGATTTTTGTACAGTGGCTCCTTCAATAGTTTTAATCACGGTATTTATTGTAGCCACCTGAAAAGTGTTGTTGACAGCATGTGTCTTCATTTCCTTCGCCCTATTACACATATATTCTTTAAGTACATGCGTTAGTACCGATAAAAATAGTTTTTAATATACAATGGGAATATTTTTCATCCAAAACTACAACTCCAAATTGATGACCATTCCACAGACCATTCCACCACTCAAAGTGTGTAGGACACCTTGATTTGCCGTGACCCGTCATATACATCGTGGACGCTCATCTATGACATAATATATTCCAAAAATTAGTATTTTAGCGGAGGCTTTAGCATGTTTTTTAAAGTTGCCGAAATATAATCACCTCCATACGTTTGCTCAATTTACAGATATATTTCGCTTATGTATATTAAATTCGGCAGCAAAAAGCACCTAGTAATATGTACTTGTCTACTTGGTCAAACACATAATGGCTGCGATGTGATAAAACCTGTATTTGAGCCTGATACAATTAGTGTTTACTCTACAGTTGTTGAAACAGCGTCAAATTTCCGTGGCGGTACTAAATGTTATTTTAGTTTGTATTATGTTAAATATTCTTGATGAAATAAACGAATTAGAAGATTTGCCACAACAGGGTTGCGCTTGGTTTGCACCTTTTTTATATTTGCTTATATAAAATACAAATCAAGTTTTAAAATACATGTGTGCGTGAAAGTGGTACTTGATTTTGTACCTTTAAAGTAAATAATAATTCTTCATAAATCTCGTTGGTGAACGTTGACGTCGTATTTATCCGAAGGTGAAAATTTGACTTCGACCATATGGAAGATAATAAATGCAAACGATGTACCCTAGTAATTGCCATGCCAATTACAGGAATTGCCATTTGCAGGAAGTCCAACTTGCCGAAATTTAAATTGCCGGACAGAAAATTTGCCTGAAGTAAGGAATCGATTGTGTGTAGTTTATTTTATACACATCAATATAAGCCAACCTAACTAAACCGAACCTAACCTGATATAAACAAACATAACTTAAATGAAGTCATTCATATCCATTGCATTCCCTCTTAGCTTTTCCGGCAAATTAGCTTTCCGGCAATTTGCATTCCTCCAGTTTGTAATTGGCTGGCGTAATTAATCAATGTCCAACGTCTATCCTAACTTGCAATACTTTCAGTAGTACTCTGAATATTTATTTAATACACGTCGAGATTTAACTTGTGGCGTTGGTGAACAAAGACGCCGTTAGGTTAAGAACTAGAGCAGCGTACTATTCTCGATTACAAGGTTTCATTTCGATCGCTAGTTGGTTTAGTTTTTAATTTATACTTTGCGTATTCAATGGTCTGTGAGTAACAGAAGAAGAGAATGAAAATCGTCCCACAAAAGCTCCTAATTCTTCCTCGTCTCAAAGCTAATTTTGGCTTGGCTCTCTGTCAATTCAAAGTGAAACTAATTTTATCCCACAACAATTTTCCCTACATATTTTACCTACAGTTATTTTTAATAACTCGCCATTTTTGTAGCATTTTTGAACAAAATCACCGTGATGTACAGTACCACAACAATACCAAAACAGTGGATACGTCCAACTAGCGAATAACGAGATCTTCATAAATCTCGTTGTTGAACGTTGACTTCGTATATATCCGACGGTGAAAAGGCGAGTCCAATTATCAAGTCAGGTCTGTTGCGCGTATTTAATCTTGCATATCTTTTATTTAACGCTACGACCAAAATGTTGTTTTAGTGGCAGGAATTTACCAAATAATCAATGACTCAAGTATTTCATTATATGAAAACATGTAGACATTTTACCAATCCATTTGAGCAATTATTTCTACTTGGAAAATACTTTACAGTCAATTTCAGAAATGTGCTCTCAATAAATACAGTATGTTGTCTGGGTGCCTCCATTAGCCAACATAATGCCATTTAATTAAGATTTGTCGCTCTTGACTCTTGGTAAAAATTATTTTGGAGGTATGTTGCGCAATTAAAAAACTTAATAAGCTAGCATCCACTCGCTCCGATTGACAAATCGAAACGTGACATTACTGTCTGCACCATAATAATTAATTGAAACAAACCATTAATGACTTAATTAATAATTACCTTGCAACCTCCACAGTTGCAACAATTCTTCATCGGAGCAAATTACTACACTATTATGCTAGAGGCCAGTTATCTGATTCGATTAAAACTCTCCATCCACACCGATGAGACAAATTCGACGCTTAACTTTACCATACAGTATTTTGGTTCATGACTTTTTTGAACGTTTACTATTTCAATCAACATACTTTTCCATAGAAAAAAATATATTGTACATCAACCTAGCGTCTACTTAGCAGTGTTAATATACGGTGTTCGCTATAATGATTATATACAGACGAAACACTAAAACTGTTTAACGCACCGTGCATTCGTATAAGAAAGACGGCTTACAGGATTACGGTATTCCGAAAACATCTAAAATTTAAATTCGTCTTTCGAACTAATATTGAATTTGATGAGCCTTGTAGTAACTGATCCAATTTTAACAATCTGGAATTGGAAATATAATAACCAGGGGAATAGAAATATAAAACGTCATTTTCCCTGCGAATTTTCCAATATATAAACCTATCTTCACAAGAATTCTTTGTAAGAAAATAAATTGACTTATCAATTGTGTAGATATTTGCATACTCGGAAGGCTATATCAGAATTGTTTGGAAATTCCAATATTTGTATGTAGCATTGTAGTATAATGAAGTAGAAACTCAACGTTACTAACATTTGACTCCAGGGCCCTCGTTGACCGGAGCCCCGGGTCAAAACGTACTCAAAACCGCTTTCATGGTGCACGCTCTACAGCCGAGAGTTTTAATCGATATTTCAAAAATCTTTTTTGCATTACCATCAGAAATAGATTATCTAGGTAGTACTTTGATCAGTTTATCCAATTTCATCTAAAAAATTCTAAAAAATTAGAATTTCTCACCATGCCCCAATTGATAAGGTCACGTAGACATGACGGATGATTCACAGGAGTGGGGCAATGCGAGAAATTCTAATTTTTAAGAATTTATAAGATGAAATTGGATAAAATGATCAAAGTACTACCTAGATAATCTATTTCTGATGGTAATGCAAAAAAGATTGTTGAAATGTCTTTAAAACTCTCGGCTGTAGAGCGTGCACCATGAAAGCGGTTTTGAGTACGTTTTGACCCGGGGCTCCGGTCAACGAGGGCCCTGGAGTCAAATGTTAGCAACATTGAGTTTCTACTTCATTATACTACAATCCTACATACAAATATTGGAATTTCCAAACAATTCTGATATAGCCTTCCGAGTATGCAAATACCTACACTAATTATCCTCCAAATTCCTGCTGGTCAGAAAGCAAATTTTGGTTTAGATCCATGCCAATTCAAATTGAAACAAATTTTATGCCACAAAGATGTTCCTTACAAATTCTACTAATAATTATTCTTAATAACTCACCTTTTCTGTAGAATTCTTGAACAGCAGCACCGGGAAGTACAGTTCCGAAATTTTGGATACGTCCAATAAACGAATACGGAGATCCATGATAACTGGCCCCCTCATTCGACCGTCCTTGGTCCACGAAGAGAAAAATGCTGCTTCATCAACCCAAAGCATGTGCACTGTTACGAAACTGATCTGCAGGAAATACAACAGGCACATTTTTATATTATAATTTTGACATGATTTTCTCCTCTTTTTTATGAATCTCGTTGCTGAACGTTGACGTCGTGTATATCCGAACATGAAAAGTTGAGTAAAATTATTAAGTTAGGTTAATGCTAGTCGTAAGTGTTACCTTCCGTATCATTTATGTAATACTGGCAATATAATGTAGTCTTTGCAGAGCAGGAACTTACAAAATAAGCACGTATATCATTATATGAAAACACACCGGCAATTTACAAATCCATTTGAACAATTACTTGCACTTGGAAAAAAAATATTTTACATTAAATTTCAGAAAGGTGCTCACAATAAATGTAGTCTAGTGGCTGGGTGTCTGAGTTAGTGAACATAAATTCATTCATTTAATTCAGATTTGTCGCCCTTGGCAAAAATTATTTAGAAGCTTCCTTGTGCAATCAAAACACATAATAAGCAGCAACCATCTATTGGCTAAAATTGAAAACCCCAAAATTTACATATAACTTTTTATCATCTATTACTATTGTTCGTACCATATTAATTAATCCAATCCATAACAATATTTAATTAATTAACTTGCGTCCTCCAAAGCGTCAAAACAATTCTTTATCAAAGCAAACACAACACTGAAGTGGGAGGGCCTAACATTCTGCTTCGATTCAAACTTTCCATCCACACCGATGACACGTATTGGACGCTAAACATAAGCATAATGTATTTTGGTACACCACTTCGTTGAATGTTTACCATTTCAATCAACACATTTTTTATGGCAGAAGAAGATATTGTACATCGACTAAGCGTATGCGTAGCTGGGTTAATATTTTTTATTTCATTGCATTTTAAATGCAGTTAAACTTGCTTTAAAAAAATATATATACGATCTTCACTGCAGTCAACAGACGGGACACTAAAACCACTTGCCAAAATTGCTTCAACTCACTGCATTCGTATAGTGAAGAAAACTTACAAGCTTACGGTATTCAAAAAGATATAAAATCTAAATTCGTCAATGAAACTAATATTGAAATTGATGATCCTTGTGGTAACTGATCCGATTTGGACAGACGACATGGAATTGGAAATATAATAACCCAATGCATTTTCGCTTTGAAGTTTCTAATATCCCAACCTATCCTTACAAGAATTAATTGTAAAAACAAATTGGCTTAACTATCCTATGCAATTTCTCCATATTGGAATGATCGTCTTCAAAATGCAGGATGAGTATTCTGGTAAATTGGCAACTGAAATGTCGAATTGGCCAAATCAGACCGCAAACATTTCTTCAGATTTGATTTTAAAAATCGCCTATGTGGATGGAATTTACCAATAGGTTCTTACGCACTTTAATATAAAGAGAACATAGAATCCTGTTTGTAAAAGAAACATTTGAAAAGCGCGATGCATTTCTATCGTATGAGGAAAATAATTTCTGCCGTCAGCTTGTCGCGGATAGAATAACATATATGTAATTCAATGTCAAATCGATACAACAAATTTCAACCATGACACTACTTCGTGGTTTGTTTCATAATATTTGGAAAAAAATGCATCTGAAATCTAAATTATTTTTATAACATGAAACTTACAATTAACGGTGTTGACATAGGATTATACCGGTATTAATAAACTTGCGTGATTGTTGTGAAGTCCGCAATCCTCATGTCATTATCAACGAATATCTTCTTACTTAAAACGTAAAAGTTCAAATTATGAATTCATTAAATTTACTCCATCTGAGATAAATTAAATACGGCAGATCAAAGTCTGATTTCATTCTAACCACCACTTTACTTTGTACAACATCCACGATTACCGTAACAGCTCTGCTCCGGTTTCACATTCAGTCACCATTGGCATGGTCGCAATCTCACTCAACTCAAAATTAGCTCAATACATGTTTATAATTACGGCTCTCTCAGTGCACTATTTAACTTCAAATTTTAACTTCCGTCTTACTAGAGACATTCTTTCCAACCTGAATTTTTACCTGAATTACCTGAATTTTTACCTAACCAATGCAGCATTTTCAATCTTCTAAGAACACTAAAAGCAACCATATCTTCAATAAGCAAAATTCAACCAAACTGCGACCTTATGCAAAATGGTGCACATGCTTTTAATTTAACGTTTTTATTTTGCGGGCAATTTAATTAAAATCAATTTGTTCATTCCGTCAATTTTCTCATTACGCTAGTCTGACAAAAATAAATGGAATAGTAAGTTGAACCATTACTACCATATCCGAAGAATCAAAGACAAGATGGATGAGTACCTGTATCCATCCATCTTCACGCGAGCGCATTAATTGTCACTAGCGGCGCTGAAATCATAACAGCTCATACTTTTCCATGTATATAACAATAAGAATTAATCCAGCACTGGTAATTCATTTTAAAACAGCTGAATGACAATTTTTGGAACGATGCAGTGGAATGTTTTACAAATTGTACAAATATATTTTATAATTAAGTTTCAATTGTACAAATGTCGTTTATTTTATTTATCGAACCAGAAGGCTTCTGTCACAAGCGCTTGACAAGATACAATAGGCCGAGTTTTTTGATTTTCTAAAGTATTGGCATGGATGTAAAGATTGCGTTAATTTTCGGTGGGAGCATCTCTTCTTCACTTGTGCATATTACATGCTGACATTGTTAGTATTACAACTACATGCCCTCCGTGTTTAAAGTATTTACAAATTCTCACTTAAACGGCTACCACACTCTCTTATTTCCAATAACCCAATCTTTGAATTTAGAAATTGAGCAGTCGGTAGCATTAATATATAACGACGGCGCCCAAAGCAAAGCAGTGGATGTTAGACCGGATTGGCAGGACATATACAACAAATTTGGCTAATTATTATAACGAATATGAGTGGTAATATTCGTTGCATGCAACTGAAATGGTAAAAATTTCAGGAAATTGCCAATATTATGAAAATTCTCTTCTGGACATACTTCCAAACGTCGCGCAACTAACAGCCCGTTGGCTCTGATGATGATTCGTGAACACAAACAGTTGGCAGATGTTAAATTTAATGACATCCAGTTATGCATTAGTATACCATTTGTTAAAACTGTAGAATTTAGCATAATATTTTTCCATTTTTGCTGTTATATTTTGATTCCTCTTTGTCTGTTTGAGTGAGTGAGAAAAATAGACCACGAGGTTCGTGACGAGTTGAGCCTTGCAGCATTTAATTGCATAAGAAGCAAGGATGGGCCTTTTCACTTTCTTCAACAGGGAAGAAAGAAGAACATGCAATTCCAATCTACTGGGTGATTGGCGAGAAGCTTTTAGCTTAACCGAGTTTGAGTTATCGAGCAGCTTTAGCTGAATGAGATTAAGAGAGGTTCCGATCAGTTAATTACTGTACGGAGATTATTGAGCTGAGTTGGGCAGCTTTTAGCTGAAAATCGAGTGCAATTAATAATTGCGTAAAACATTTAAAGAGAACAGCAGAGTGAGCATCCTGAGTTATTTTAAATTGAGAATTTTTCGTGAATAAATTATCAACAGTTAACTTTTTCTACAACTAATAACTTTTGTGTCGCAACCATTTATTTACGGGTATGTTAAAACTTTAATTCTCATAATAACGAGCATCTCATCGTCCCCACCATTCACTTTGAGTTCGTCCATTGGAAGTAAATTGAGGTTATCAGTTACATTCCGGACACCATTCATAAACGCTAATGATATTTATGTAAATGGAAATGACTTTTAAACTCGTTTTATTTGCGTTTCCAACAAAGTTTCTTTTTACTCGTTGCGATCGTATGGAACAAGTTAATGACTCAAGTCGCCCTTCAGTAACTATTCATTGATTTATTACAGCTACAAATTGTGTGCCGTTCTAATTACAACTTCCGGCATCTTAAGACAGCTTGGCTTTTTGGAAGTGTGGGATTCTGGTATACGCCTGGGAAGGTATTTGCAGACAATTACAGTATTTATAGAAATTTACTTGCCAAGCACCAAGCACTGCTTGGTGATAAAAATTTTAAGATGTACAAAATTAGCAGTTCAAACAAACTGTGATTTGCTTGCTTTTACATTGATATTGTTTATCTTGAAATTCAATAGCGTCTTCATAAGCTTTGAGTAAGCATGCTGAACTCGACAACGTAACATATCAATGCACAGTGCTGAATGGAAATATTGAATGTAGGTAATAATTAATGCTGTGAAGGTCATTACATTAACGCTGGTAAACACAAAGCTTTGGACACTTCGCTAATTTAAGCTATATTAAGCACAATGTATGTCATGTATCTTCGAATCCATATACTGTAACAATATATGTAAAAATCGGAGAAGATCCGTGTTAAAGCTAACTAATGTTGTTGCTTTAAAACAATACCTATAACTATCATTATTGACAATTAGTTTACAGCTACACTCGATATACGTTCCACAACTGAAAGTGCACATTTAATTTTCATTTCGAGTCCAGTCGCAGCTAGACAGTGAAAGGCAATTTCATTTTTTGCTTCGTTATAGAGTTGCAATATTCTTTATAAAAGTGAGCAATTATTTCGTACTCGACTCGAGCTACTAATTGTTGTATCCCAGTACAAATGTGCCAAATTTAACATGGACTGTAAGGCAGTATAGTTTTTAATGAAACATGGCCATTTTATTAATGTCCATGTCCAGATAAAATTCATCATTGTTCAAATATACGTACGTATAAATATCTCAGTCTGCACTGCAAGAAACACCACCAAAGACCTGCGTTTATGTATTGCTTCAACGGCATGGAGATGTCAACTGGTGGCGTTGAAGCTAAAATTTGAAGCATTTCAATGATTAAAGTCCGAGTCGGATACTTACTTATCCTAGCTAATGCAAGCATTTGTACATTTTCCAGTATGAAGCAAGCTGTATTTCTCATCTCATGTCTACAATATAAAGCAGTTGTGCACAAGATTGTTTTTGATTTCCGATCAATGATAGCAAGTATTGTTAATATAAATATTATAGATTTCATATGTTGAAATGAAAGCGGATATATTCTACTGAGGCAGACGTGGCCACATTGACGACTTCATATCGTCCAAAAATTAAATTTCAATCAACGCATTTTTCCAAAAAAAAGACGATATTGTCGACTAAGCGTCTACGTTGCTGGGTTAATGTTTTGTATTTCACCGCATTTTAAATGCAGTTAAATCTGTTTTAAAAATATACGGTTTTCACTATAGGCTACAGGCGGGACACTTAGACTAGTTGCCACACTTGCCGCGTTAATTCACCGCGCAGTCGTAAAATGAAGACCAGGTTTACGGTATTCCAAAAAATACCCAAGAAGTAAATTTACCCCTAGAACTATTATTCATTATGACTAGCCTTCCACTATCTGGTGCAATTTTAACAAACGACATAGAATTAAAAATGTAATGACCAGATGACCAAAAACATGAAGCGGGAGTTTTTCTATGTGATGTCCCTGTATTCAAATCTCTCGTTGCAAGAATTCTTTGCAAAAAAAATGCTAAATTGACTTAACTATCCGATGCAATTTGTTCATTCGTATTTATTATGAACAGATCGTTTTCTAAATGCAAGCTGACTATTGTATGAAAAATCCAAAACTATTGATACCTCCATTCGATCTGGATTGTGGAGCAACTGCAAAAAACGTATTTTAGATTTCTTTTTCCTATAAGAACGTGGTTGACACGGACGCCGATCTGTTTATAAGTGAACGGATGAAAATTATATCTAGAGAAGGTGGTTCTACATTCACTTCATTTGTTTTTGTTCCTGTGAGTCAGCTGTACGCTGAACTCCGTCCATCCGCCAAACAATATATTTTAAGCTGTGTTGAATAGATTTAAATATGAGTTCGCTAATTGAAATTCAAATTACATATGTATCATAAAGTTGTGTTGTACCTATCAATTATAATAACACTAAATGCCGGAACCGACCATACTCTGCAACTACCTTGTGTAAAACAAGATGACTGAGGTTTCAAAATAGTACATGCCGACGTTAAATTCTATCGTTTTGCGTCAATTGTTTTTAAAAGTTATTGCGTTTATTTGCTTCCTTCATGTTGTTTACAAATGGCTCAAAGAATCCGCTCACAAATCAACGATATCATGTTTTTTTAAGCGTTTTTAATTCTAATTATTATTGTGCTACAGATATTGCATATGTCGCACTTTAAAATTAATGGAAACTGCATCCATAATGCCTTGCTGGAGATAGCTTAGGATTATAAGTGTAACACTCCGCAATTAGAGACGGATTAAAAAAATTCAGACACGGTCAGCCTTGAGCTGGCGGTATATAACTAATAACGTAAGCAATCGCGGAATGCACAAGTAAAACTTTGGCACATTTTATAAGTACAAATTTCGCTGTGCGTTATGTCCAATTCAAAATAAATTCATATTGTTTGTACATGCCTGCTAATGCTGTTGAGGTATTTTTATATATAGTAACGCGAGACTTTACCTCATATTATGTAAATTTGTATATTGTTTATGAACAAAATCTTTATCAAATTGATCTATTGAGGTAGTATATAAAATAAACCTCCTTAATTTGACAACTCATTTTGTCGCAATACCTTGCCACTAGCTTCCGTAACGAGTAACGTTCCAAAAATTTAAGGAATGGGGAAAGGTCATATCATTTATCTAGAAGTAACTTCGTAAATAAATTTACTCTTCAATTTCCAGTCAGATTAGCAACTGGAGTCGACTAGGAATACTTATATTTTCTGTTTTATTTTGTATCAGCGTTCGCTTCTAGTTATAATGCAACATAACTTCCAATCTAGCATTATATTTTGAACTTCAACCTGTCCAGTAACTTGACTGTCACGCACCTAATTTACTTTAACTTTCAGCAAGCTTGAAATAACGCTTGGTGACGTTCAGGTGCTGACAACATATACTTTGTACGGCATTTACTAAAAGTTGTGTAGAATCTCAAGATATCGAAGTCGAATGAATCTAGATTACAAATTTGATTACAAATTTGAGAAAGGCTTAATAATTATGATGAAATTCTAAAAATTATAATGATCTAATTGCAGCCTGAATAAATCTTATTGAATATTATTTACAATTTGAAACCAATCACAGAATAATATCACAGAGTCTATAGAAGAATTAAATCATGAATTAATTTAGTTTTGTACTTTAGAACCTTACTTCCAAAAGTTGTAACGTAACCACGCTATTTTCTGCATTGGATATTTAGTTGTTATTTGGCCTGCGAGCGGATAAAATAAAGGAAATGAACCCAAGACAATAATAATATATCATATTAAATCGTTTTTAATTAAGTCAGATGTGATATTGAATGCGTGGACGTAGATACGTCAACATTGTTGGGAATTTTGTGCCTTGCTCAAGACATCGACTAATACCCTCAACATCACATTTAAAGCTATAAATTTATTATTTTCTTTACTCCATCTCAACCAATACAATTCAACCGTATTGGTGGTGGTTGTACGATTGTTCAAAGTCCGATTTCTTGCGAACGTCCTCTCTTTATTCAATATAGCTGATTGAAGTAAATGCAACGTCCTTCCAGTTCAACATTAAGGCAATATTCCCTTTTCTCAAATTATATTTATTGAATCCAGATTTGAAGATGATTGAATATTTGTAATCATCACCAGACATCAACAGTATATTTACACCTAGAAAACCTGTACCTTTATCTAACGAACATCAGTTCATCAAACCTGACATTACATTTCAACTTTCCGGAACCAATATTTAAACTAGTGGCTTTGAATTGCAAAAAAAATTGTTTACCAGTTCCCGCTAACTTTATGTAATTTGAAGATCATAATGATTAATGTTCTCTGTAAATTGTTGTGATAATCCGGAAAGATGAACTGTGCAACATTTTAGTTTGGACTGTCATAACCTGGCATTACGTCCTCAATGTCCAACACAAGATTATATTGTTTGTTTCATTTGCTGAACATATGACCGTGACATCTAATGTTAAAGGGCGCCCACTAACACTACATATGGCTTGCCAAAGGGTCAGGGTGTTCTAAAACTCGGTTCTTAGCGCTAGTTGCTAAATACACACCCTCCACATCACATGGAATGAACCTAAAAGGCCTTCACATTAAATGCTACTTTTACCAATTGTTTCAACTAAAAGATGGAATTCCAGGTCAAAACGAAATTCCATCCTCCATCCCTCAAGTTTGATATGGAGAAAAGTGTAGAAGTTATTAGAAACAAAAACACATCTGCTTGGATATCTGAACCTCATAAAACGCAAAAGATGCACTATTTGACAGACTTGTGTAAATGGCAAGCATAAAATATAAACGTAACCTTGGGTTCTCTGCTTTTATATTCCTATAGATATTCGGAGAGAAAGGAACGACATCGTGGTTTTGGTTAACCAATACGCCTGTGGTTCAAGAGCTCCTACATTGGACGAAAATAGAGACATAGATTATTAGAGCAACTGTTGGCATTTTTTAGTCTGATGCAGCTCAACGCGTATGATGCAATATGGTTAACATCGTTTGTCACTTCGTTGACAAGTGGACTCACACTGTATACAAGGTTGTTTATGAGTCACATATTAGGTTAAACAGAGCACTATATGATTCTTTAGACATATAACCTAACACGGAATGCAGAGGTAAACGACACATCATTTTATTTCACTTAATGTCATTTTGATTAGTTCGTTTTTAATTATGGTTATAATTTTTATTTGATGCTACATATTTTACGAAGTTACATCAATATTAAAATGCGCCGAAAAACAGTTTTACACAGATTACTACTGCGTTCCTGCAAATTAGCTGAATTGAAGACACCCGTTTCTCTTGCGTGGAAAGAAGCGAGGAAACAGCAAAGCGTGGAAAAAAAGAAACTGGTTTCTGGTATAGATGTATACGATGGACTTATCGAGCGTATCTGTGTGATAGGAATGGCCGCTAATCATATCATAAACTAAGACACGACTTTTATCAGTTCTGCACACACACAAACAAGTCAGTGGCTCTAATGTTGTTCTGAATTTATAGAGATGTGTATGAGCTTTAACAAACCAAAGCGTTAAGCCATGGTTCTGTACTCTCTGAACCCGCGTTGATTTTTATTCTATTCTAAGTATTTTCATTAATGCCAGTTTGCATTTATAATAAATTTTTCCCGTCTAGGAAATGCGTTTTATCCCGTTCAAGGTTTGAGAACCTAATTCGGTGATAAATTTAGTAACATTACTTACTTCAAACTCAATTACCCCTCTGGTTGTGTTACCGCGTTACAAAAAGCTCAATTATCTATCGTGAAATTAAAAGTTCATACAGACTTTTCTGGCGTGTTGACGTACAAGCTTTACAGCTTGTAATAAAATAAAACCTCAACTTTGTCGTGTTGATTTGATAAACTTTAAATCGCGGACTCATTACTTACTAAACGTAATTTATTGAAGCAAGTAAATTTGTATTAAACTGTGTACACTAGCTGAAAGATAATTTAACTGTCGTTTCATAGCGCTTCAATTTCCATAAACATTGGATTTTGCTACTGGCACGGGACGTTGGCTTCCATCATATCTGAAACAGTACAGGAAAAGTATTGATGAGCTTAAGAAATTTAATATACCGTATTTATAGTATGTGGTGTATAGTTGGCTAATTCAACTTGAGAATACTTGTCGCTATTGAAAAAGCCATCTTGGAATGATCTATCAATACAGTTGTCCGGATCAAGAGAACCCCCAACAAAATTAGGAAGACCGCTTCCGTTCACCACTTTCAGTAGGCTTTCAGTGCTGTCATGGAAGCTAATATAAAAAATCATGCATGAACATTTATTGAAATTAAATGGCATACGAATTTATGATGGTTGATGATTAAAGGGCATTACCCGTTTTTGAGCTTTTCTTTCAGGAACGGTTAAATAAGCCTTGTAGATAATGCTTACGGTTATGTGATGGTTTATTATGTGTAATGCTTTCAGCCTTCCGGCATTTGAGTGGGAAAAATAATATGCATTTTAATTTTATGCCTAACCTTTTGACCACAAATCAACATTCCACCCATAAATACCTAGACATTGTGGTATCTGCGTCTGAAATACTGTTCTGTGTTGGTAATTAACTTGTGGCGGCGTTGAAATTTGGTGCTTTTGTTGACGGATTGGGATTTCTATCTACAGTCGTTTTATTATTTTGAATGCGGTCATTATTATTCAAGATTTCTTTGGGATCTTTAACTGTTACACGTGGTTTGGTGTATTTTTTTAAGTGAATTGTGCTGCCATTAAAATTTCGCATTGTTAAATTATAATTTCCGTTGCTGATATCCATAAGTACCGCTTACGTGTGTATTTGGTCACTTAATGAAATTATTTCCCGTTTCATTTCTTGCATTTGCTTTTCAGTTGATAACACTATGGCATCTTGTCGCTTAGTACATATCATTGAATTTGAAGTCTGCTGAATGTCTAAAGTTTCAACCTTTTTTTCTTGTAATTTTGCCTCTAATTTCTTTACAATATTCTCACAATTAGCAACAGCAGAGTTATTGGATGTCGAGCTATCTCCTGCACTTTCCTCGATGCTTATGTCTCCATCGTTAGGCAATTCCACTGCGTCTGCCATCTTAGCAATTAAAGCCGGTCCTACATTATCCCTAACAACGCCTTCAACCTTCCCAAGTCGTGCTTAATATCCTATTGGAAATACCCTTTCCATTAACATATTTTGTAATTGTTGAAAATCTCTATCGGAACTACAACGGGAATACCATGGTAGCTCTATCATCTACTGGATGATAATTATCACATATACCATGAAATATTAGCAAACGCTGCTCATTTAAAAATTTGTCTTTGTAAGTCACAATTACTGCCTTTCCATGTTAATTTAAATACTCTTCAATATGACTGCGTACTTCAGTTATGGATTTTCCGTTAAAAGTTCAGATGAAATAAATTTGGGTTGGCAAACGTTATTTCTCACGAATTATGATTGTTTCATTTGGCTGACCTCTACTGCTTTATTCAATGCCATGCCGATTTTTGTGAAGAAACAGGTAATAGAAACCTGGTCCAGTGAAGGAGGAATTAAAGCTGTGATAACTGCGGTGTGGGTTACCTCAATATCGCCAAGTGTTTTGCTGATTGTCGCCGTTAGTGAATCCAAATTTCTCTACAAAATTAAGCAAGCAAACAATTCAGGTTCACGTGAACCTTATTTAGTTAACACTTCTGTTACTTTACGACAATAAATGTTTACTAATTTTATTTCAGAATTGTGTGACTTACTCTAGAAAATGGTGATTGCCACGAGAAACCTGGTACCTATGCAAACTTCATACAAGATGGAAATTATAATTTGCGGCGTTGAAATCGCATTGTCATCATTACTAATTGGTTAATGCCAGTCATTCTTCACTGTGCTCTTAAAGCATTATGGCATTCTTTGATCAATATTCTCTGTTTTTGTACATGGGACCGTGCGGAGCGAAGCGGAGCACCAGGATTCTTATCGCTTGCGAAGCAAGCGATTCACGCAATGGAAGTACATTTCCATGCGCAATCCTTTACATGTACATGCATTCAGTAGCACCTAAAAATCTTTAGCCACACTTTGTGAACGATCTAGTGGGCCGATCGAACTGAAACAAAAAGTTCTGACATTCTCGGAGGCTGAAGTAGTGCGGTTGATCGAGACAATTTTAAAAAGTCGAGAATTTGATAATTTTTTATAGGAAAATGTGTAGTTGCGAAGGGTGTTTATGATTATACATGCATAAATGACGTTAGTGAATCCATGGTTACCGTGTTGTCATGGTTAATTGGTTGCTATGGTTACCAAATTGGAATTGTGGTGAAATTAATACAGTATAACCAGGTTGGCATGTCTACCGGGTTGACATTGTTGTCCGGTTGCCATGATTACCAGGTTGTATGACAATCCGACATTACAGAAGCCTGAAGTACCTTGGTTGATGTAAAAAAATCAAGAATTTGATGTATGAAAAATTTATGTGCGTAACAAGGCGTGTATTTTTGCTAGATGCAAATAAGCGGATTGCTCAATTTGAATCAACCTGGAATTTGAATTACAAACGATATATATTGCATTGGTTAGTATATTGCGTAGGATCTTGCTATTGTTAGCTGAAGTAGTTATGGTACTAGTATTGTGACAATACTATTGTCGAGCATAAAGAGAGAAAGTTGATTTAAACTATTGCAATGTCAATTTACAGGTAGAATATATGTCATGTCATTACAATACAGCCATATGCAAAAATGTAAAAAATAAAACCAAAGGGAAAAATTCCAAAACGTTGTACATGAGACCAAATCATGTGCACTAACAAGAAAAAAATAAATATTTTCTTAAAATCCATGCGGTCACATGCGCCAAATTTTTGTGTCAATAAAAGTCATTGTGATTGCGATGCTTACTTAGTGCATCTTTGCTGATAAAATATTGCAAGAAATTAACACAATGAAATGAAATTAATGAAGAAATAAATGCCGTATAAGCATCTGTTCCAGGAATAGTAGGCTTTGCGCACTTAGGTAGCCGACGAGTTCACATCTCGCATATATAAGATCGGATGGTGTATATTTGCTAGTGGACCCAAGTGCTAATGGACTTCATTAACCTTAGTAAACCAATTTTTGTCATCTTTAATGAAATTAAAATGACTGAATAAACTGATTTCAAATGGTTCGTCGACAACAGAACTGGCATTTGTTTGCTGCTAAACAAACAATATATTTTGGTTTCGATGATTTTAACACTTGAACTTTTGCAAAGTGGAAGGCACAAAAATTTGGCACATGTGACCGCATGGATTTTTAGAAAATATTTATTTTTTTCTTGTTAGTGCACATGATTTGGTCTCATGTACAACGTTTTGGAATTTTTCCCTTTGGTTTTTAAACCAAAGTTATTGAAATTATGAATTCTTTCCATTCTTGAATCCATCTCAACCTTAAAAATACGACTGATCAGTCTCACTTTGCTCTAATATCCACTTGGCTTTATCAATATTCTCACGCTGCCTTAAAAATTATGCGTCCATCTCATCGTAGTTGCCGATAGGTTCGGGGTACTTTTGAACATGATCAACATGCGGATACAGAGATCTTGAAAACCTGCCCATGTTGGGTGATCGTCTCAAATGAAATGTACGTAAATAAATGATTGAGCTTGCTCAATTCATGCACCAAAACTTACAAGTCATTATATGCACTCACATTCATGACCAGTAAATAAGCACAACGTTATTATATTTTATTGCCTAGTCCGGAAATCCGTTAGCATCGTTACATGCGGTGGTGGTGGAAAGGCCATATTATATTTACTTAAAATCTCATAAATACATAAGCTGGCATTACAACTGACAACCTTAGTACCAATTGGAGTCAATTAAGTAACATTGACGATTATGTGAAAAATGGTGGCACGGAGTTGCAACCTTTGTCACAGATTTTTTAGTCGCCGCCGGGTGCATGTTTTCATGCAAAGTAAATGAAGAATACTGTTCCCGGTGATGGTGTTATAGTAATCAAATCGAATGCATTTTCGTAGAAAATATTTTGAAAAGAAGTTCAGGAGAAAATGGGTAAACTCATGGCAAACTTGCCATGAGCGTATCGTGAAAACAATCTCGTATTTGCCATATTCTAATGTAGTGAAATATTGCATGACCGAAACTAAACACCAATAGATAGTTACGGTTCAATGTTGTTGACTGTAGAAACGATTGCTTTGGCATTTTTACAAAACAACTGCAAGCAACTTCTTTGTATTATAGTGATATTTTGGGTCCACTGGAGCAACAAAATTCGTATCAGACTTACAAAATCGTTCCAACATTTCGGCCAAACGCCAGACACTGTCCACCTTTAGTACATTTTTTACTCAAATGGAATGAAATTATCATATGCGACGTTAAAGTTACACGATGTTACGATTGCAAAGCTTGTACGGACGTTGTAATTATATGACGAAATTTGAAATCAAGATGTAAAGCAATCATTTATGCTTCAGTTTAAATGTGGATATAAAAACCGGGAACATTTGAAATTGTAAATACATCTACCTTATATTTATGATGCTTTTGTAACTGTAAGATTCATAGCCTAATATTTAAGTACAATCATTAAAAATGAACATAACTTGTGTCTCTGTACAACGCCAATTGATAGAGGACAAAATTACGAACAGATCAATAATGCGCAAACGCTCAGCCGTAGTTGGCAACAACATAGTACCCGTAATATTTTATGTACGAGTACTAGTGACATATTTGCATGTAACTAAAGCCAGAAGGTATTTAAAATAACGGAAATGTATTTTAAAACATTCGGTATTCGCTAATTAAACTTTTATCAACTCAATAGCTTCAACGGGTCTTTAGGTTTGTATTCACGAGAGAGGAGAGACTCTAGTCTTGTTAATACCTTTATTTCCCAGTGACGTAGTATTTCCAGGATCGGAAAGGTGACGTCAACATATTTTTAAAAGTCTGGTCTGAGTTAATAGAAAAATCGAAACAGTTAAGAAATACTTATTCTCAAAGTTTCAGTACTGTAGCTTGCATATTTTAGAAAATATGAACATTTTTGTCTTATCAAAAATGACAAAAAGTTTGCAAGTTATAGAGGTCACAGTTTATGAGATAGAAATCTGAGATTTCGCATATACGTAGTTAACTAAAATAGAAAATATGCGATTTTCTTATTTTTCTTAAATTTTGTTGTTTAAAAAAGTTTTCATCAAAAGTTTGTTAATTTTAACATTATTGTGCAATTCACACACTCCGACGCCAAAAATGTAATACAGGACCACAAAACTGAATTTCGCGACACCCACTGCATTTTTAGATAAAAATTTGAAAAATAAATCGGAAATTCAGTTAAATTTTAATTGTGAAAATTGTTTCTAGGTAAGAAGCATCGCAACAATTTGCATATGCTTTAAAAGGACTTAAAATTATGTCATTTTTCTGACATTTCTACCTTAAAATGCAGTGGGTGTCGCGAAATTCACTTTTGTGGTCCTGTATTACATTTTTGACGTCGGAGTGTGGGAATTGCACAATAATGTTAAAATTTACAAACTTTTAATGAAAACTTTTTTAAACCACAAAATTTAAGAAAAATAAGAAAATCGCATATTTTCTATTTTAGTTAACTACGTCTATGCGAAATCTCAGATTTATATCTCAAAAACTGTGACCTCCATAACTTGCAAACTTTTTCTTATTTTTGATGAAACAAAAATATCGATATTTTCTAAAATATGCACACAACAGGACTGAAATTCGGAGAATAAGTGTATTTCAACTGTTTCTATTTTCCCATTAACCCAGAACAAATTTTCCAAAAAAGTTGACGTCACCTTTCCGATCCAGGAAATACTACGTCCAGTGTCAAATTAATTCTTGACGACGTGGAACGATGTTACGATTGACGTGTAAGAAATTCGTTAATTCAAGGAGCACAAAATGACGAACAGATGAAGAAGGAGCAAGCACGCAGCAACACGTTAGGCCCGTAAAATTTGAAGTCTGATCGGTTGTTTGTAGATGTTATTCCAGATGCTACTCAGGATGACTTCAATGTTTACAGTGATATTTAGGAACAAAATCGTTATCAGAATGTCGTGATGAATGAATTTAGAACAATCCGGCTGCTCGATCGTTTTAAACTAAAGACCCGTCACATGGAGCTAGAAACTACATTTGTCAAAAGGAAGCAAGACCACCTGTTCCCATTTTAAATTCCGACAGGCTTGAAATAATAAATGGTGACGTTCAAGTGAAAATGGTGAATATTTCACAAAGTAATTGGTAAAGTTTCATAAAATCTAATGCAGCAAGTCCATAAGTCGGTATACATTGAGATGTAACGAGTATTTCGAAAGCAAAAGCTAGTGCCCTAGTCGTGTTCCTTGATTCAAATAATGCAAGGTTTCGTCAAATGCCTATTTTCAAAAATTCGATTACACGGGGTACGTTGAGAAAAACTGTTTTTTTCAGTGGGCACATTTTTTCTCCACGTTTTTCAACGGAATTGGCCGAAATTTGGCAGGGACGATGCAAATAACAGTCTTCACGAGGTCCATCAATGAAAATGAAAATTTTTGAGATATAGCTGGCGTAGTGCTGGTCGAGAGGTGAGAATTCTCAAGTGTCATAAAAATTAATTTTGTGGCATTATTTTATGCAAATGACCATTTCGCATAGGGCTCTTAATTTACTTGAAATTGAACCAAGAAATGCATATTTATGAAACTTGAATATTTGACCTCTTGACCTGCACTACGCCCGCTCAGTGGTTAAGCCACGTGTGTTCTAGGGTTTGATGGTCACACGGGCCGAGCCCCGAAGGGGCCGGGCAAAAGCGAACGATTTTCGATTATGGAAATGTTATACATATTTACCAACATAAACGTATCAATGTTTCATTTGAAGTTTTTCCAATGAACTGGACTTAATTACTAGATCAATATCCTGTATATTTTTCAAATTCAATGAAAGAACAATATTATTACTTGGTGAAGGTTGCAGATACGCACCCAGGAACATTTCTAAGGAGGGGTAGGTTTTATAACAAATCTTCGATACAATGCTCATTTATGAAATTACATGCATTTTCTTACACGTATTTATTGAAGCTTTATCACAAAACTATCTTGCCTAGTCGCAATGTAGGTTATTCTTGGCCATAGCATTTTGATTGCATAATACTATATTTACGATAGAAAAACTGTAATCTTTATACTTTCCTAAATAAAATGTTGGATTGCAGGTTTGCCACAGCATATTTAATAGTCTATGTTTGTAAGTGGTTCCTTCTGTCAGGTGATAAGTAACCAGAGATCTGAACGGAGAAGACAAGGGAAGGTTCCTTTACTCCCGTGACACCAATAAGATGTGAACAGAAAATATTCAAAGATACATCAATAATTTTGTTTAAATGACGTTTCGGTTCCAATAGAATGAATACATCTGCTACGGTTCTCAAGTCAGTGATGAACAAAGAAACCTGCTAACCAACTAACGTTCCAGGCATCAAAGTAAAGTTTGATGACGTCGAACAATGCTATGATTGAAGTTTTCGTGAAATTCGAAAACGGTACAGAATAAGCTGTATCTCCAATCAGCAGTATTAACCATACATTATAGCATTACAGAGATAGGAACAGACATGCTGATTACGTTGATAATATGCGGACGTAGAACCGTCAAAAAATTAGCTTATTTTGTTGCTGGTTGAACTTCTGTTGGATTCCAAAACACTAATCTTAGGTTCTACAACTAAATCCGATGTACCAACGGAATCTTAAATCAACGTAGTTGAACCGTGAAGCCATATTATGAAAATTGGCGTGGATACAAGTTCCAAAAAATCAATAAGACAGTCAAATTGAGCATTCGTTCAACTTTGCCACACGCTGACGTAAAACAATTAAGTGGACTATGAAATTGAACGAATACTGTCAAATCCGAAGTATCAGAGAAACTGTATCAATTGCTGATGATGTAATACTTTTTGGACTGAACGGATAGAATACATTTACTTCTGGCACTAGGCGAAATGTATAGCTTATCTCATTGGACTTATTGCCGAGACGTGTTAATGCAACGAAAACAAATTATCCTCGTCACCTGATGCAGTGAAACACTCTTTATTCTGAAATGATATGCGAAGCAAAAATCACAGGATTTGATGCATCAAATACACACAGGGAGTATCAGAAAATCAGAAAGGCTTGGTGCAATCTATAAGAAATTGGAAGAAAATACTTTTTAATTGTTTATCTATTCCGTATATATTTAGAAACTTTGGTATAAAACCAACCTTCGTGAAAACTTACCATATCCAAACCACACTACACGAATCATGAGAAATTATCCCCTTTTGTGTAAAACTAGTTTTAACACAAGAAGTTCAATTTCAGTACACAAGTTGTTATGTATAATATTCTTGCAAATATATATGTAAGTTTTAATAGTACCAAGTGGACCACCGCTATCTCCCTGAAAAATAAAAAGTAAATAGAATTTGACTCAAAACTCATGGGCATCGAATCATTGCCTATTATAGCATTAGATATTGAATTGTGTTCATATTTACCCTGCACGCGTCCTGTCCACCCTCCAGAAAACCGGCACAGAGCATCGTCATTTTCAACACATTATTGTATCTTGTTTTGTTCTGCAGTCCTCCTGCGTCAAAACCGGAACGTCCACCCTGCGAAGTTTTGACATCATTGGACCCCTGTACGCGGTTGCTCGCCGTCTAAAAGCAAGTGATCAAATGAAAGAATATTGAAGCTTACTAGTCTACCATGAAAACTTTCATTTTGAACGCAAAACTTGAGCGAACGCAATCAGCAAGGAACTGTTGCCACCTCTCCAGCAAATGAAACGTTATTGTTTTTCGGAAGGCATGCCGGTGTCATTGAATCTCTGTCATCGAAACTGATGCTAACAGGTTTAGCCAATTTCAACTGCTGATTTGGCAGGACACGAATGTTTTTTATCAATAGCTTAAATTTGAAATAGCGATACTAATGCAGTGTATACATATATCAAACATGTGCTTATACGGCGATGTCATTTTCAGATATCCTAAAATTCCCGTCCGGATGATTGATGATCGCTGCAATGTCTAGGATTAACAAAGCTCTAGTGTTCTGGTTCTCCACCTCCCAGTCCTGTTCCATCAAGTAGGTTTGCAGTTGTTCAGGCCTATCAACACCTTCAATGCAGTGCGCGACCGTGACAGCATATTTCTGAACTTTTATAAATCCCAATAGATTTTTCCGGACATTAAAAATGTCCGTCTATAGCTAATGGCGTTACTACTCACGTCGCAGATTAAAGTGACTCCACAGAACACCATATCATCTTCCCTGTCAACGATGGTTGCGTTCCACCGCAACTCGTTGATTTTGGCAAGCTGTTCTCCCACAATTCTACCGCCGATACGTGGTCGACCACATGCTGTAGACAAAATGACATACGGTTGTTATTGGATCGGATCGATAGAAACATTTGTTTTCAAAGAGCGGATATATTTGCCTTACATATTGTTTGCAACGAGCGATCCAAATGTGATTGAAATAACATCGAGCTCTCTTTTCGGTCGGATTATTAATTCCAAGTCAATTTTAGTGTTCACATCATTAAAGGTGGTGTAGCGGAAGGTGCGCATTATGATTTTCTCACTAAGTTTTAATATACGAAATGTTGATTGATATACAGTTACCAGGATATTGCACAATATTTTTAATTTCTTCAGGAATCTTTGAAACTTGCATTACCAGACACAGTCTTCATGTTGATTTGTGGTTCTTACCTATGTATATCCGTGTATTTACCGTTGAATATGAATTTGTTTATAAAATTAAATACACCCTATTAACACACGGCGTTCGTATTGAATGTTGGCAATATATCTTTGCCGTCCCCCATTTTAAATTCCAATTAGAAGTACTATGCTGGACATACGGCAACCAATTTAATTCAGTTAATTTGCGTCAATTATTTGTCTAGCAAGCGGACTGAGTCTACATGTAATAATTATTTATCTAGAATATTTTTTGTGTATATTTCAAGTAGAAAATATATAATTAAGCGGAAACAAATATTGATGTTCGGCACACACCAATCAATTTCAAAATGCTTACAACCTTTCTTTGCAGAATTAATAGATCTACGCGGAGGAGCCACAATGGACGCAAAGGTTAAGTATATTGTATTTGGTACACGATTGAATTTTAATATATGTATCACGTTTCCGGTATAAACGCGATAACTGGCGCCGTTGAATTGGTGACATTTCTGCCGTTATTGTGTTACTTTTATCTATCGATTTTTAAGAAGAAAAAATGATAAATGTGTTTGACGTATTAATTGAAAATTTGCAAGCAAGTAGGTCACCATGAAGTCTTCACGTTGAGGTGTTTACTACCCAACTAAACATCACACCCAAATACATAAAACTGATCACTGGATTATTTAGACAGCATTATGCCCACCTCTTTAGTTAGCAACCACACGTACACAGCATTGGAAAATAGGTACTCGAAACTTCCATAACTTTCTCTTGATGCAGTCCGTTGCCTTTGCTATGTAAGTACAAACCATTCGGCGCACACGTCCAAGGAAACCAATTCCCCATTTCAGTAGGGCTACAAGCGTGTAGTAAATCTTACAAGGGAAGGTATCGATGTTAGGGCGTCCGAATGGGCTGCGAATTATGTCACGTATGTAATCAGCGATGCTGAAAACGTTCGAAAAGTTAGATTTTGCGGAATACAAAGACGTAAGCCTCTACACGCAAATCAATGGAGAAAGGTAGTGTTGCCGGGATTGATTAAAAGCATCCAAGTATGCCATTGTGATGTTCACCCCTTAATTTTGCATTGTCTCTACTAAAAATCAATACGTGAAATGATGTTTTGTTTACAATTAGTTTAAATATATAATATTTAGTGGCAATGCGTAGGGCAACATGAAAGCACTATGCAAAAGTTTAGAATTTGTTTGGAGCTTGGCGAATCATAATGAAGTTAATGTAGTGGAAATTGGTTTCACTTTGGGAAACTATTTCAAGAAATAATATAAAATAAACTTCTACTAAATTATTTTAGGATTTCGTAACATTAAAATTCAAACTGATATCAAGTCAGCCCATTTCCAATTTCCAGGATTATATTAATCAATCCCGAGAACACTGCTTTTCTGCGTGGATTTGCGCGTATAGGCTTACGACTTTGTATTCCGCAAAATCTAACTTTTCCAACGTTTTCAGCATCGCTGATTACGTACGTGACACAATTGTCAGCCCATCCGGACGCCCTAACATCGATACCTTCCCTTGTTAGAGCTGCTTTCATACAGAAGCACAACAACCGCCAATACAATTCCGTACAATAGCACAAGAAACAAACTAGTAACATTGCCGCTCATATCGGGGGGCTTCAATGATGTATCCTTCACGACTGGCTTGAATCTTGTTGTCTGACTCAGGAACCTGGACCACCAGTCCCATATTCCGGAGAATAAAAATGCTTGCATTCTTTTCAACACTCTTGGCTGAAGATGTCCCAAAATATGGAATCCAACCGAAAGATTAACGTACGATTCCTCTCCTAGATTGATGAAAGCATGATTATCCTTCTGAAACAGTTTCACGGCGACTCTATTTGCGACGTATCTTGGTAACAGAACTGCAGATTTGTAGCAAGATTCCAAATGATGGAACAAGGAAGTCGTTTGCACTTTTGTAAGATTGTCATAAAATGTAAGTTCCTTCTCTTTATTCCATAATTTCTTCGTGATGACATTATAGAGCTGTACACTTTGATTTAGAAACAATTCCGTCCAGGTTATGGCGCTGTCCGGATGTAAGAAGGAATGATCCTTTAGCATATCAACAGAATCCCGCGACGACCCGATATCTCGGGCAATGTTGTCCCACTCAAAAACTTCTGTATATGCCTTGAAGAAGGGACTACCCCTATTCCAAATCCAGTGGCGTGGACTGGAGGTATACAATAACTTGACCCAATCCTCGAAATCGTAACTCCCTTGAAATTCCCAGTGGAATAGAACAGAGCTAAGAACTTTTGGACGGACGTAAACTGTAAAATTGTCTTCCAATAGCTCGCTAAACCTTGTGTATGGCACCAAATTCCTTGGCGAAATCATGTTGTAAACGTTATTGTTTTTGTACCCGTTGCTCAGCACGATTCCAACAAGTAGCACTGCAGCGAGAGTAAATCTGAGACGATGATTTGTGCACGACGACGATTTGAATGGGTCGCCTTGTTCCAGCAAAACTTTTAAAACTTGAATCAAGTGAACCAGTATCCCATTATGTATGGACGTATGGATGGACGCAGACACCGAAATTCGTCGATGTACCTCAGCCAATGTCAAAGAGCCAAGGAGAATGCAAATCCAGATTGCCAGGTCGTAAATACTTATCAACTCGCGTAATCCAAACGAATGCCTTTCTCTTCCACTTCCACAGCTAACGAACGCCAGCGTGTTAACGCGTTCTATGTACGATAACCTTAACATGTGCGAGATATTCTTGCGAATCGGCAAAATGCGCATGAACATGTCTACACTCGTATGAACGTACTTCTTGTCGAAAGCATCTTGTCCATGTTTACAATATGTGTCGTCAGTACCTCGAAACACAACTGTGGCGTTTGACATAATGTCCAAAAGTACAGATGTGATACCCGACTCAAAGTGGTCGCCAGAATCAGAAAATTCAGACTTCCTGCGTGAACCTCTAAACAAGGGGTCACCGCACATCCTCATTTTGTTTCCAATTTTTGTAAAGGGTTTTGAACTACTAATTGTGTCCTCAACAACTTCCCATGTTACTGCTTTCTCCATCGGACAAAATGCAACAATGTTGCCGGTTGTTGATATCTCACAGGTTGTAAACTCGATGCGTCGATCGCCCAACCAACGAGTCGAAATAAGTCTTGTGTTGTAAGTCCATTTGCCACTTGATTTCCCCAGCATTACAGACACAATTTCTGCTGGTACGTTTTGAGCAAACAAAATGGCCCTGTGGTCATAGAATATTGACTTCATAAAATCAGCCACGTAGTCTTGTAAGCTCTCAATACTGATTGGGTATTGCTCAAGATTCACAAACATTCTCATTTTTAGAGTTACTAAAGTCGCAGGTGGAAATATGGCTGCGTGTTTGTATTCCCCGTAGTCGAAGGGAAAAAAGTATTTCATGCTTGAGAGAAAAAGTGGAGGAATTTGAACTGAAATGTGAACCTCGCATGTCCATGGTCTTGTATTAACAACATATTCAAAGAACTTTAATCTAATACAGAGGTCCTCCACACCACTTTGGAAAAAGCGATTGTCAGTACACGTAGCCCCTTTCAAATATCTGGATATTTCGCGGTGGATTTTGTAATCGAAGTCTAGTTTTGTGCTTTTGTTTGAATGCTGATATCCGAAAGGAATCCAAATTGGTGTGAACCTGGCATATGCTGTTGAGTGGGGTCGGTCGAATATTGCAATATGGGGTCTTTTCACAATCACACTCGAGTCCGATGTGCCAAGGTTAACGTTTGGAAAGTTTTCAACGACAATGAGGCAATTTCTGTTCTTGAACAAGTTTAATATGTTCGTAATAGGATGGTACTTGTTTTTAAATGATGGGTGTTTTGTCTTCATGTATGACTGAGTTTCAGCAAATTCTTGGTTTGAGTTGAGAAATTCCTCAGATCTAAAGTCTTCGATGGGCGTAACGGAATATCAAAGGTGGTTCGAGTCAGATTCCGACAAAGCCAGCAGAGATGTAGTAAAAACAATACAAACTAACGTTAATTGTGTCGGTATGATCATTGTATCCGACACCAAAGATTTGCACATGTTGCTCGACTTGGTCAATGCTGACTATAGGCGCAGTCTGTATTCAAATTGCTATTTGGTATGCTGATTGGTGCTGTGGCTCCAGTCCCTCAGTACGTAGCGCGAACTTGTACGTGCTATTAAGTTACGCTTCAGGCTTGTGTATTTGTAGCTTGAATGGTTGAGAATGCGAAAATTTATATATGCGCATTGCGCGAGTCCGATCGATATTTTCAAGGCGTTGGCCCGTCTGTTCAGTCTCTAACGTCAGCTTAATTCTACAGGCAAGCTTTTCGTTTAAAGCTTTGTCTATCTATTTGATATAGAAATTTTTGTGTCCAGAAAATATGAACAGAAACGAATTAAGAGATTAATATCTGGCACTTGACGAGACGGGCACATTTTTACTTTCGCTGAGTTTTAGACGACAGAATATTCTCCTCATAGTCTTCAAATCCATTTAAATTAGTCAAGAAATAGTTATTAATTTCATAAGAAGCTTCAGGTGGAAATACTGACGCTGCAAATTGAAACTATATGACGGATACCGTCTGGCTGGTACATAAAATAGATGGCCATACTCATCCACGTTTTCGTCACCAAAGTCTGAAAAGCGTTTATCGGATATCTTGTATGTTTTCGGGTGACCCCCAATATAATTCGCTAGATGAACTGGTTTGAACATATAGTACACTCAGTGAAGAGGAGTGTTATAAGTTGTGACGATAAGGCTTTAGTTTCAGGCTAGCTGGGCTGAATAATTTATTGAATTGATCGAATACGACGAATGGCTTATACGGTTGATTTTGTATATTTTTTGTTTACGTGGCAGAGTGTAGCGTATAATTCATCGGACCTCTGAGAGTTTATATGTGAGTACGACATTATTGTGTACAGACGTGTAAAGTATATGCCACAGATTAGTTTCGGGTTTATGAATGTATTTAATTTGAGATTGAATTTGGTTTAATCCTTCAAAACATCATCGAGTCGAATGCATAATTTATACTGACTTTAGATGTAAATGCGTGCGTAATTCCGAAGAATCGACTGTACATCGTCGCCAAAATGTGCGTTGATTTAGGAGCATACTCTAAAGTGCATATCAGTCTGAGTCTACGCCAATTAAATCCACCTCAAGTTAGCAAGTTAAATCTGAATGCGCACAAGGTTATTTATTTTCACTATCCAAATAATGCAATAATTGAACGCAATGTAAATACTATTTCTTAGTTTTGAAACTGTGTGTGGTGTCAAACATGAGGCTCGGGTTGAGAAATTCGTACTGAGGTTTCTTAGCTGAAGATGTGGTAAGTTTAGCAGTGAATGCAATCTGTACCATCGTTAATTTGGCGGTCATATGGACCTCATTTTGGAGAAAGTCAAGCTGAAAAATGTTATGTTATCAGTTTAACGGTTTGATTTTAATGTTTTAATGACGATAATCATATTGGTTGGCAGGCTATGTGATAAAATATATTAGCATCCTAGCATTCCGTTTTCTTATGGATTCATCCTCAAAGGGAACATTAAGGTGCCTGCAATGCCGAACGGCAAGGTTGGTTTAATTTCCTTTTATATAAAAAAGTTGAACTTAATATATGTTTGAGGCTGAAATTATCTCAATTAGAACATTAGGTGAAACAACCTTTTGTTACATTGCTTCTCAGGTGTCCGCAAATCATACCCTGCAAATATAATAAATGGACAGGTGAGCTTACTCATGCTTTCTGCTTAAGAAACGTTTCCATCATAACTATTATTACTTCCGCTTACTTGAAATGGATGAAAGTCACCTATTTTTAGGTATAGGTCTTTAGAGGTGTATATCTTAACTAGTGGCGTCACAGTGTTTACATCATCTATGATGACTCAATGGAGATTACAATGTAAAGATCTTCAAGATCCGAATCGTAAATATGCATAAGGACTTGGGCTATCTTCGACAAGTAATATAGCCAGATATAAATTTTGTTTTGAATCAAAGGAATGTAGATTCTGTATATCTCAAGGGTATATAATTTTATATCTCAGGACTGAATGTTGAATGCATTCAATCACAAGTTTTATTGCTTGTTTCCGTCATGGTGTATTTTTAATCTTTAATATATTCCAGCTGACAGATTCAATGCGGTTGTGTGAGTAAAACTGTTTGCCGCCGAAATTGTCCAGGATTGCTATTGAAAGTATGTTTTACCGTTCTTGCAATTTCAATTTGATATGTGAAGTACGTTGGTTAACATTGGGGAACCTGTTTTCAAAATTTGAGAAACGGATTAAAACGTTCTTAGGCGAGTGTCTCTAGCGGTGGAGTGTTGCGCATTGTATTCAAAACAAGTTGGATTAATGATAATGTAGTGAACAAATGTTACACATTTTGCGAAAAGTTAATTCGGAATTAGATACGATAGCAGTTATGTTCTCACTTTAGCATATTGTGATGAAACTTTGTCGAGGAGATTAACCTTTGAAGATTCATATCTGACTAGACTACACTTCACTCCAATTGGTGTATGCTATTTGGGGCGTGTTCACGTATTGGGTATTGAATTGTTTGAGAATTCGTGAAACAACTATGAATCCAATTATTTATCAGATGCAATCCCAATGCGCAAGAAATTGTAGGATATTCTATTTTTCTCAATGTGGCATTAAAAATCAAATCATAAGGTAAGGTGAGATTAAAATCTTTCAAAATTAACATCATCACCATTACCTAACATTCACAAATGAAAATCAATATAGTTTCTCATTGACACTCTTTTCAGATTCAAGACATAATCTCCGATTATCAATGGCTGGACATACCTGCGCCAATTTTAAAGTTTGCTGATATCAGTATATTAAATGGTGGCGCCAATATGCTCGAAATGTGTATTTAGGGTCATGTATTTTTCGCAATGAAAACAAACGAAGATTAAATTTCACCATCACTGAATCTACGGAGTGTGGAAATGTGGAAACAAGTTTTATTTATTTTAATTCTCAATAACCCTGACACCGTTTCAGCCGCTGCTAACCCAGCTTTCGAAGAATAAAACAACCTGAGACGAAATGGAACTCCCGGTTGATGTGCTTCCAAGAAAATATACAAGGTTAAATATAATATTGAATTTATCTTGTGTCATAGTAACTATGTAGATAGGTATATAATACAGAAACGTACACGTTGCAACATTGACGACTCTATGGTTTGTAATTAGTTAAACTTTCTGCAACACTGACGAAAACCGCCCGAATACCTGGAAAATGTGGTTAATTTCCAAACAGCAGAATTATTGTGCTTGGTGATGAACAATTGCAATTTTATTGTAAATGCCGAGTCCACTGTTTAAAGGTTAAAGAGTTTGTCACTTACCCCCTCAGTTAGTGATGATAAACAATTTTAGGACTAATTTGAATCTCCGGGAGTACTCTTGAATTGTCCACATACGTAATTATTTCTACTTTTCATCTGTCCAACTTGTACGTTTGTATTGCAGGTATAATTTTGGTTAACTGAAAAACTATTACAAATCGCATCACGATCAAATATAAAAACACTGCTTGACGCGTTCAACATATCGGCAGTTTGTCCCATCTCTTCCATGCTTCATTTTCATATACCACGCAACGATAATTTGCGGCGTTGAAACTACACTGTATACCGATGACAAAGTTGGTACGGTTGTTGCCATTGTTTGATGGAATTTGAAGGCAAATTCTAATAACATATCTCAGCCATAATTTAAATTCTGAAATAAAAATATTAAAGATGTAAAAAATCCGGATTTGAAAGTCAGTACTTAGCATTTGTATTGGTACTATTTGTATCTCCCGGGTACGGATTTCAGTAATATCCATAAATAGTGAACGAAACAGTAGCACTTCTGAAACTGTGGCTCATTTAGCACAAAATAACGAACATACCTAGAATGTGCAATTGATCCGTCAACCGTGAGGACAAGATAATACCCGTAATATTTCATGGTCAAATGATAGCGCGCTATTTCCACGTAATTAATACAGAAGCTACTTAATCTGACAAAAAAATTGATTGTTATGTATGAACAAAACCATGATCAACTTGATTACTTCAGTTGATATATAACTTTGCACTTACATACCACAACGAACTATATTGTACCTGCCTTCTAGTTATGTTCCAAGTGTTAAAGTAATGCCAGGTGACGTTAAATAACGTTACCATTGATGTGCCTGAAATGCATAAAAATGTTGCAAAATTACGTTGATACGTTAATGTTGAATGAATACTGATAACCTTCCGGAAGGATTCAATTAGAGTCACATCTTGGGAAATTTTGTGGAGTTGAATCATAATTTCGAGATCAGCGACCTAATGCTTCTCGAATTAAAGCGTTTTATGCGGAAGGAAAGAAAGAAATGTTGTTTCTGAAAATTTACTTTTCCTTAGCAAATTAAATGAGGGTGAACGGACGCTTTTCTCTATTCAAATATCCAATAATGCTTTAGTGGATGCAGCAAGTGCTTCCAGTTTCAGCAAGTGAGGTCAGTTGTGCAACATTGACGACAGAAGTACCGAATTGGCCGCAACCAGTGTCAAAAACATTCAAAGGTACGCAGCTTCAGTTTCTTGTTAGATGTATAAGCTTACAAAAGGAGTGTTTGAGACTTCAGGTTAAATGGCAAATCAAATACTGTTTGTGGATGGCTCATATGAAAAGCGCAATAGATTTTTATTTGATGATGGAAATAATTTTGTGCTCCGAGCTTGACATGGAAATGGTCATCTATTTGTCAGTTCAATATATAGTTAGATATTAACAGTCCAAAACAACAGACTTTTATTGTTAATAATTATCAAGAGATGGCGACACTTATTCTTCGAAACACTTTGGACGATGACCTACCTGCTAATAACATTTTATTCATGTAGCAAGGAAGTTATAGGTTGTGACGTTGACATCGTATTATGCCGCCATTACAAAATGTTTATTAGTAATGCACATATGTATATAACTTCATATATAACTTCATTCAATTAAGTGCTTACTTCTGACCGAGAGTATTAATTACCACATCCATTTCCTGTTGTGGGAAATGTCAGAATTAAACTACAGTACACAAGTCGATTTCGAGCCATTAAGGTGTACAATTTAACGCCACAAAGTCGCCCTTCAATTTCTATCGATTAATTTATTGCGACAACAAACTGTACTTAATTGAAAATATGGAAAGATATTTACTGAGAATCATAACACTGATACAAATGTGATACATGTTACTAAATTTTATGATTCTAGAAATAAGCAGTTTAAGCAAACTGGAATTTCTTCCCTACTGTTTCGTTTCCAGTAGCAGGGGAAAATCAATTTGACTAATCGTAAATGACTAAAGTTAACGTCGTTTAGTTTGCAAGTGGGGCAGATCATAGAATAAGTAAAACAGGTACTTTATACCATACCTTTATATGAAATACGTTCGAATCCAAGGAAATGGCGATGAATACAATGTTCATGGTTCAAATGTTTCTATCCAATAAGTTTATTTGTCGCATCTGACACTACTTTTAAGCGCTTATTATGATTTGGACGAGTTAGTTCATTCGGCAATTATTTAATTTTAATTTCGGCTGCTATGTATATATAATCTTACTAATTTCAATAACTAACGTCAATGTATTAAAAATACCCATGGTTATATTCGCAAGAGCAGCTCCCCAATCCCCTTATCCAATTAACGTTCTGAAAGCATCAATCTATCATACTTCCCGAACACTTTGGCTCCAAGCATCATATCATGACTCGGTAAGCACAGGTAAAACGTATCTTTGCTATGCATATCTACTGGTAAAGTGACTTGAAATAATTTCTACAAATTTTTAGCCTATTTATGTGATTTATTTCTCTTAAGGTTTTGAGGATATTTCGTATGGCACCTGGAACTGATGAGTAACATTGACGACGGTATTGTTGAAGTGACGAAATAGAGTCACTCTATCTTCTATAGATAATCTGTTCATTTTATCACGCTAGTTAATTAAAAAACTAGTTTATTCCCGGTGACGCGTTTCTTTTATTTTTGGAAGAAAGTTTGGAAACAACTGTCTAATTTTATGTTGAAAAAGTTAAAATCGGTTGTTGTGAAATTACATATTTGTCAGCTTGCTTGTTATGAAATAATTTAATACCAAAAATTGCCACATTCCCAATATTCCCATAATAAATATTGTCCCAATTGCTTAGAACTTTGCTCGCACAAGTGCTATTATTGTAAATAATCAAAAAATCAAAGGTTTTACAGACACTTGCTGCAATATTTTTCAAATGAACCAATTGTAAGGAATATTTTGAATTGGAGGTATAGTTCCCGTTTACTGGAATACTAACGACGAATTGGCTGGTATGTTTCTTTCTGTTAAAAATAATGAAAGCTTTTTAACATGCAATGTCTTTCAAGTTTCAAACGGCATGAAAATAATATGCTCTGTTCTCATCACGTCAGAGTTACATACTTTCCGTGGCTGCCCTAGATTTATTTTCTTATTATGTCCTTAAAGTTTAGCTGTAGCTTGCCCCTCATAATGTTTTGGGATAGCTGCGATTATTGTGAATATTGTTGACTCACCAGGATATCGGCAAGTTACCAACTCCGAGTTTCATAATCACAGGCGCAAGAACAAATGCCACTCGTCACTGCGATTTGCACAAATCATCTTGGAATTGCAAAAAAAATCGCATTCTTATGCTTAGACATTTCATCTTCAATAAACTTGGTTTGACAACCGGATAAGGCTTATATAGACGGCGTTATGTTTGCATCTCAAGGTATACAAGAAAGTAAGGAAGCAGGTACATCTTTGGGACGGCGTGATCGTATCAACTAAATTGTGTTGATATATATACAATAGCTGCATTTTCGTTGTCCTCCACCAAAACCAAAACAAATTTTAAGCCTCACTTATTAGATTTTGCTTAGATTTTGCTCACTGGAATACGTTAATTCAAATTGGATAAGAACTTTCAGGCTGCCTGCTTTTATTACAATATCATTCATAGAGACTTCAGATATACAAAGCTAAAGCTTTGACATCGGAGTCACTTAACTGACATACAATATCTAAAAGAAAATGGGCAATTAAGGAAATGTTTTATCATGCTGCTGGCGACTTGTCAGCACACTACCACGCCGTGAAACTAAATAAATTTGTACTTTTGCTGTATTATTCTGAATTCGATGGATACAATTCTTATTGCAATATTGAGCTGCCCACGGGTCAAGAGTCTGTGATAATGCATGCAGATCCAACTTATAATCACGTTCTGCACGTGGTTACTACATAATAACTACACGATTTGTAGTTTGTGGCGCTTAAACATAATGTACTTTACGTTAGATGAAATTACGTTAGATTATGTGACCATATTTGCTAAATTTCTAATACTGCACATCGAGAGGTATGACAATAAAATTGCCACCTAGTGATTTTGTGGTATGTTATAGAGCTCGAAAAGAGCTTTCGAATGGTACCCTTATATTGCCACAAAAGTGTACCCCGGGGGGGATAGCGCCCCTCAAAGTTACTTTTCATGAAAATCGAAAATTATTTTTTACGCCTTCAGCAAATATTATACGGTAAAAGCGTTTATTATAGCTTATTAAGGCTGGTATTTAGTATTTTTTTCAAAAAGAATCATTGAAAATTTTTGAATACTTTCTGAGATAATTACAATTTTCGGTAAAAATGTCAATTTTTTCAGCGGATTTATCTCAGTAACCGCAATGATTCGGGTCCTTCTTAAAGTCTTAAAATATGCTCCGAGAGTTTCTCTTTAACATGGAGTTGAGACTTTGTCCGGACTCTGCCGGACTCGTGAGTAAATCCACTTTGAATATTAATTACCTAATTAGCACTAAATTTTAAGGCCCTTTTTCCGAAAATATGTACTAAACTCGGAATAAATAGGTTACCCGGTTTTATCTTGTAGTTATATGTTCACTAAATTCAAATTAATGGAGTCATTATAAATTATAAATTATTTATTAACTGATTAATTTTTTAATAAAAATTTATTATAAATACATATTATAATTTAGACGCCGAAAAATCTTACGGTGGAATTTGCTTAAATTAAGTATACAGGGGCAACTTGATGCGTAGATTCCGAATCTGCAATAAAAAGTGCGGACCCCTCCTCATCCGGCGGAGCTACGGTCGAAAAACCAGGTCGGGGTGGTAGAATGTCAAAAAAATGTATTGTGGATTCTGACCGAGAATAAAAAGTTGAGCAAATTTTGTAAAAGAACCACCTGTCAATTCCTCAACCTCTTACTGCTATCGTACCTCAAAGATTACAATTTTAAAATGACCGTGCCGGGGAAAAATGTGAAGAGAAATTGATTGACGCTTAGGCTTTATGGCCACTGGCATGGAAGCTTGGTTGTTTTGCAACAAGAAGCCGGAAGTTATGGACTTCCACGCTCGCTTAATAGATACGTGTGTTTGCATACTAACTAATAAAGGTGGTGGAGTAAAATAAATCACCCATATACATCACCAAGGAAAAGGAGAACGCGCTCAGATTAGGAAGGCCAAGGATTGACCCTTCCCCAAAAAAATCGGATTGGTGGATCTACTCTCAACCAAACGTCCGCTCTGTACAGCCGTGTCGTTAATTCTCGGCAAACCCAATTTTGTTTGCTTGAAACATTAAAGTCAAAAATGCAAAATATATGTTCATGCATATTTTCAGTATAATATGAACTATGGTCACAAGTTAAAATGAGTTTTAATGCCAGGAAAAAAGGGAATTGGCTTTGAGATTGCAGGTAAAAATCGGGTTTGGCAAAAATTAAAGAATTTGCTGTAGAGAGCCTTGGAAGTTTGGTTGGGACAGGAAATCCAAACTTCGACCGTTTTTTGGGGAAGGGTCATTCCTTGACCATCCTAATCTGAGCGCGTTCCCCATTTCCCTTGGCGTTAGACTGTAGACTGTTACTTAATTCTAACCTCGCTCCCGCCCGTGTAACGGGCGACGCGTGCCGGCTTGGCCGGTTCTAGTTTATTTATTAATTAGTTTTTTAAATAATACATTATTTATTATTATATTGACTACATTAATTTGAATTTAGTGAACATATAACTACAAGATAAAACTGGTTAACCCATTTATTCCGAGTTTAGTACATATTTTCGGGAAAATGGCCTTAAAATTTAGTGCTAATTAGGTAATTAATATTCAAAGTAGATTTACTCACGAGTCCGGCAGAGTCCGGACAAAGTCTCAATTCCATGTTAAAGAGAAACTCTCGGAGCATATTTTAAGACTTTAAGAAGGACCCGAATCATTGCGGTTACTGAGATAAATCCGCTGAAAAAAATTGACAATTTTTACCGAAAATTGTAATTATCTCAGAAAGTATTCAAAAATTTTCAATGATTCTTTTTGAAAAAAATACTAAATACCAGCCTTAATAAGCTATAATAAACGCTTTTACCGTATAATATTTGCTGAAGGCGTAAAAAATAATTTTCGATTTTCATGAAAAGTAACTTTGAGGGGCGCTATCCCAATCGGGGTACACTTTTGTGGCAATATAAGGGTACCATTCGAAAGCTCTTTTTGAGCTCTATAACATACCACAAAATCACTAGGTGGCAATTTTTTTGTCATACCTCTCGATGTGTACTGTAAAGGTATAGATCCGGTGAGATTTCTAAATCTAAAAACTGCGACATATATACTTGAGATGCGCAGCCATTTTGAACATACAAGTCAACTTCAGCCATTAATTCCATGTCCAAGGTTTGTGATTTAACATGTTTTAGCACGCTGTATACTAATTCCAAACGTGCATTCCACTTTTGATATACAGAGCAGTACAACCTGCTTCAACTTAAACTTTCCAGCATCACGGCTCGGAAATTAAACGGCTGATAAATACAGATGTGTGAGCGGAAGAATATGAATAGTGCAATTATCTCCCCGTCTATCCGGTTGCTGGCTCTTTGCAATGCTTAATTTGCTTTCACTCCTTAACTGCTAAAACGGTGAGTAAATTATTTAATCTAATTATAACTCACAAAAATAAGTTACATAAAATGTCTTAGGACCATCAAAGACCGGAATAGTAACATCGTTGAGTACAATTCCAATTTTGTGGATTATGCATAACAAGATAATGTGGAGGTTCTGAATGAATGGCCCAAATTAATCGATTCATCAACGCAATTCATGCACCATTATTAACCGAAGCAATCAGATAGAGCGGGACTCAGATGACAAGCAATCAGAACAGTTTTACTCAATTTTATTGACTGAACCCGAACTATGTAGCATAGTTAATATGGTAGTGGTGGAATATCTATATTATATTTTCTTGAAAATTAATAATAAATTAGCATTAATAAATAATAGGTTCATTGGAATTGTCAACCATATTTTGAGGTGGAGCGAATTGAGTAACACTGGCGACTGAGTTGGAAAGATAGCCCCCGGCTTCACTTTATATTTTAAAGTACGTCTGTGACTTTTTGTTGGAAATTATTACATATTTTTAAATTACAAAGACTGTCGATTAAAAGTGCTAAAATTGCAAACGCGATAATGTTAAAGGAAAACAAACGTCAAATGACAAATTTATCAACACTCCATTTTGCAAATACTTGTCGCCAAAGGGTACTTATGTTCTTGAAACATACTTTTGTGCACCTCGTAAGTATATGTATTTATTTCTAGACAATCTCAATGATGCAAATATTTTCGGGAAAATGTGATATATTTTCCTCCCAACATTTGACACATTTGCATTTGTATTAAAAACATTTGTAATCCATGATCTTTTTAAAGTAAAAATTCGTAACATTTTCCTTGAATTCAAATCTTATTTGTCTGCGTTCAACAAAGTGAACCGGATCAATCTACATTCATTTGACACGAAAGTGTTTGCTTTGTGGCGTCATTATGTGGTTATATGGTATACCATATCAGTTGTAGCTAGATAGAAATAATTTCAGGATCAAAATCTTTAACTTTCGTATTGGCGTTGATTATAATCGGCCAATAATATCAAACTTGGTTTTGAAAATAGTGAATGTAAAATGTCCTTTCAGCAACTCAAAATTGAAATGACGCCTCATCGGACGCGGAATAAAAATGAAAATTTTACTGCGACCAAAATCGCTTAATTCGGCGTTGAAATCATAATTAGCGATGTTGATGTGGTGGAATGTGAAGTGCAGGACGATTAAATTGATACATAGAAGCAGTTAAATTTCAATTGAAATGAACCAGGTAGGAATCCCGGAACATTTCGGTAATCACCTTTAAAATGCCACTCAATGGATTATTGAGCTACCCATACTTTCAATCAAGGACAGGTAGTCTGAATGAATGTCAAACACTGGCAATTGGTATTGTAAATTCAGAATGTGTTCGTAACTAGGACCGATCATTACATCTAATTTGATAATACTGATAATTTGCCTTAATAATAAACACTCAACGACAAAAAGCTTCAGCTTTTCAAGCGATAGTCATGCTATTTCATGTTCAAGAAACACATTTCGATATATGCATTGCGAGATCGCATGTTGTTACACCTTATTTCACTGATCGATCGAGTCTATTGGGTAACTCATGTTCTCTACTATCGTAACTTCTCCACTAACGTTATACAAAAATTAAACAAATTGATTTGGACGTGAACAGATGCACGTTATTGTTTTCCTGCAGTAACGCAACGTCGGTTTATGTAATAGTAAAGCGTTGGACGTGTTTAGCAATTGCAGGTTGAAATGGGATATTTCCTCAGTATTTGTCGAATGATGGCGAACCGCTCAAAGAGAATTGTGGCGCTTCCTTGCGTGAAAAATAAGACTCGCATTGGTTATACGGAATTCAGAATGATGGCACTAACATAAGTGATTTGAATGATGCACTTTCTCATCGAAGATGTTATTGTTGATTTACATATGATCTCATGAAAACTATAAGTTTATACGCGGCAATGGTTTGTATTTTGGAGTGTGCCAGTAGGTTTAACGTAGGTGAGTATATCAACTACATTAGAATACAATTGGAAACGAATTTTTCGACCTCAATCTTACCTAAAATTTGTTGTATTGAATATCCCAACACAGAAAGTCAATAAAACGACCTGTAGCGCAAATAAAATTTCAACCTTAACATTGCACATTGCTGGCGCCATAGGTTTACAAAATCTAATTACGGCAAATAACCAAGATACTTTAATCAGCATTTTGCTCGTAAACATTTATAATTGAATCCCAGCTGAAGTATCTCCATTCTCTTGTTGCATTAAGACATTTCGCATATCTGCAAGCAATAGTTCTTTGGTAAATATAACCTCATATTATTCTTATCGCATTGTGTTGTATGTGGAGCAAAAGTTAAAATCACAAATTCGTTTAATATAAAACCAAGAAGATGGATTCTCAAATTGGAATGATGTCGACGTTATCACTTTGCATGTAAGACGGTTTTTAGCTAGAGGTTAGTTCAGGTTTCTTCGGCGTGAGGAAAATGAAGCAAAATAAGTACTTTTTACACAATTTCAAACTAAGTTTTTAAGTCTACATATTTCAAATAATTATAAACTGTTCTTTAACTTCCTCAATATCCACAATAATTTATTCGTATACTTTGATTATTTCGTTTACTAATTATAAATTGTCTTTCCATTCTAAACGATTGACAGTTTATGATACGTTAGCAAATTAAATGGACATGTGTTCTATGCTACATACATAACACAACCAGACAAAGCCTATTATTAACTAACTTTCAAAACATCAAAATTGTTGTTCTTGTCGTGTAATACTTAAAATTTTACTATCCACTTCCATTCAATTATTTACATTTTATAGGACTGTATTTTTCTCCTGTATTAAATTGTTACCATTTTAGCATCGTTTGATGCGATGGTGGTTAAACGGTCACACCATATCTGCTTGAAGTACCATAAATAAATTGAAATTACAACTGACAACTATTATTAGGCTAGTAAATTGAGTAACATTTACGATGGTACGGGAAATTGGTCCAACAGAGTCGCAATGAAGTTCACGGATCTCTTGGCATATCGTACACGATTATGTTCATGAACTGTTTAATTTATGGTGTTGACACTGCTGAATACTAACATAATCCTTCTTATGCATACGCCCTCATTATCCGAAAGAGAGCATCACACCCAATACAATTTTAGGTTTAATTTTCAGTTCAAACGGCGATTAAAACTGTTGCGAATTAAAACGAAATGAAACTGATCGTGGGCAACGTCAAAGCTTGGTTCCTCTCAACTAATCCGCAACATCATTGGACCAGTACGGCTAAGAAAAATAAATTTACTAACAAATTCCGAGCTATACGGAAGGAAAGCCCTTGGCGCATCTTTTCGTAGAGGAATAGTAGGATGTCATGGAATGCTAATTTTGGATTAACAGGTTTAACGACTTGCTTCGCTTCATTATGGCCACCCATACAACGACAGCGTATATCTGTAGGCTACTTATCACTTAGAATGAAACGATATTTTTTGACGTTGAAATTACATTATATTTCGACGATTAAGTTTGTAAAATATTTATCATTCTTTAATGAGATTTGAAAACAATATCTAATAACAAATTTTACCCCTTCATTGACATGAGGAAGTAAAACGGAAAATATTTCAAAATTTAAGTAATCTCCTTTGGATACTTGAAGAAAAAGTAAATCGTTTGTAACTATTTCTCCTTTGGGATTATTTCGTTTTCAACTAATTTTTGTTAATAAATTGAGTTCCCTTTGTAAAATAGTATCATGAAATAAGTAAAATAGTATTTGCAATGAAAAAAGGCGCAATTCATTAGTCGATATGTCCAGGTGAACAATGTACAATCAGCGCACTTTGAAATTACAGATTGTGGAATCGGAACAAGTGTCGATCAAATTTACAAATAGAATCTCTTACCTAATTTGGGATTCGTTGAAAATAAAATTAAGCGCTATGGATTTGTATGGATGAGTGAAACAATTTGTGTTGAGAGATGGGCATGCGGATAATCACATACTTGTAGATGAATGTTGTAAGATCGTAAACTACGAATTGTAATAATGAAACAACAGCGTACTACAATCAACAACTAAACGACGAAACCCACCAACCTGACGTTTAAAAAATATTCAAAAGTCCTGAGAATTATTATATGTGCCGTTGATATCGGAATGTTGCCAAATTACAAAATTTGCGATATTGTCTCTAATAGTTCGTCATACTCATGCGATTATCTGTATATACTAGAATATTATTATTTACAATAAATAAGTTCAAGTAAAGAATTTGTAATTATATTTAATATATCTTAACCAATAAAATGGAACTGGTCAACGTCTGACTCGCTCTAATGTCACTCTTGCATCACCCAATATCCCAAACTACCGTAAATTTTCCCTTCATCTCCACATTCAGTGACCATTGCCATCTCAGCAATCTCAAGTCAAATTAAATCGAATTTACATTTGTAATTTAGACTAACTAACTCGCAATATTATTTACGAAATTTTAGCATCCAATAACCCTTCAAAAAACAAACCATCTAAATGTGTATCTGCCCTTTCTAAACAAAGAATTTTAAATTGTGGCGCTGAATTATTACCAACATGCTTGTTGATCCGTCAAAGCTAAAATGTATAGAATTTCAACTTGAAAATAGTTAATGTTCTTAATCCACTTAATTTAAAGTGGGCTGATAACTCAACCGTTGCACAGTAGTTTTAGACTTAAATAATGTAGTTAAGAAGATTTGTAATCCGGAATCGTAATATAATATCGTTCAAGTCACATGCTTATCCATGTGAAACCAACCGGAGTAAGTTTAGCGTGTATTTTTTAGTAAAGAGAAAATAAAAGACACGAAATCTCCGTTCATCATTTGTTATCATTTATTTTCGGTTCCATATGATACTACAATATCAAGATATGATCGGTCTACATTAGAGTTTCTTTAATAAGAAATAATAAAACTGGAAAATTTCTCCTTGTTGTGAAATTAATTGCATATGGCAATTGTGGACATCAATATTAAATTAAATGTAGCGACAGTTCCCGAGATGACTTCGTTTATACATTTAATTGATTGTGTTGCCATAAACGTAATTATTTATAATGAACTTGACTTTTATTCACTAAGTTCAGCTACACAAAACATAAGGTCCTCCAAAATAACAATAAAACGTTACTGCAATGGATGCGGTGGTACAATGATGTTGATAAATGAAAACTGGCCACGTAAGTTGAACGTCCTTGGTCCACGAGGAGAAAAGTGCTGCGTAAGCAACACAAGGAATGTACACAGTAACGAAAATGATCTACAGAAATTACTATAAGCATATTTTTTATTTTAATTTTCATGACTTTGTCCTTTTTCTTAATAAATCTCGTTGACGAACGTTGACGTCGTCTATGCCCGAAGGTACTAAGATGAGTCAAATTCTAAAGTTAGGTGACCTAGCCTAGGTCAGTCGGCATGGGAGGATTGTTTTGGATATCAAATGATGGTAGTATTGGTGGTAAGTGTTTGCATATTACCTCACATGTCGCCTATTTAATGCTGCGAGTAAAACATTGTATTAAAAGAGGGAACTTACAAAATTCTCAACGGCTGAGCTTTATCGTTATATAAAATTCAGGTACACATTTCACAAATCCCTTTGATCAATTATTTGGACTTCGAAATTATATTCTACACTCTATACACCCGTGTGATTTCCCAACAAATCAACCTATCTTTACAAAACTTCTTTGTCAAAAAATTGTTCAATTGATTTAGCTATCCGATGCGAGTTGTCCATAGACAGGTTCTGAAAACATTGTTTTCTAGATGTTGGCTGAGTACTCTGTGAATTTTTTAAAAATTGGTATCTCCCTCCGATGTAGATCAAGTGTCAATAATTTATTTTATGTGAATATTTCACATCATGAAGTGGTTAAATCGGACGCCGCTCCCTTTACAAGTCAGCAGATGAAAGTAATATTCAGCTAAGGTCACTCATGGCTAAGAACGTTAGTTTTGGTACCGGCTACTGAGATGTGCCCTGAAACTGAATTTAGCTACCTTTTCGCCAAAAAATAAATTCTAAGCTGCACTGATTAGATTTGAATACGAGTATGCTATTGGAATTACATTCATACTACTAGATATTGAGTAATAGTATTGCTCACTTTAATTGTTTAAGTCAACACATATGCAATTTTCCAAGTATGGGAATCAATCATTAGTTGACTAATTTTGGGAAGCTTTATTTTTAATTGATGAAAAGTCATCAGAGAATACGCGGTCAAAGTATTCTTCACTCTGAAAACCATATGGCCATCTTTGAGGAATATTCTGTTTACTTAAACCATAATTGTTGAAATTAAGAATTTTTTAATCCATCTGAACCCATAAAATACGACTGATCAAAGTCTCACTTGTCCCTAATGTCCATTTTGCATTATGCGTGTTTCTAATTTCCGTACATGCTGCCTCCTACCATTTTCACACTGAGTCGACATTGCCCTCCCAACAATCTTAAATCAAAATTAATCGAATCTAGATTTGCAACTTTACTCTCTATCCTGTACTTTTATATTTAAACTTTATTTTCCAGTTTACCAAGCAGGACCACGAAAACCCAGTTTTAAATGTATTTACCTTTCCTAGAACTACTATCATAACTGGTAGCGTCGAAACGTTAACTACATATGGATCGCCGTTGCAGCTAAAAGTTGTAACATTTCCACACACAAATGACTGTTTGTCCTAGACAAAGTCTTGTGAATCTGGTAGAACCGCTGGGACAGTAATATTTGAGTAGCGACCGTCATAACTTGACAACGTGACCGATGCCCATTACCTCAACTGTTCAAGAGTAATACCACGAGAGTGCATCCTTAAAATTGATGGACAGCTTCACAATGGGGCTACTGAACATGCGTGCCCAATATTAAGTTCTGACTCCATCGCTTTGGAGTAATTGATTTGCAAAGAATGCTCAACTATTGCTCAGCAGCTATTTTCAAATTAGGATAGCCATTTCGATGCATCTTGAGAGTTCAAATCTATTTTTCATAAACTGATAGCCTATACAAATCAAACCCCACTGGTAAAGTTTTGAGCCGGTAGGATCCCACACAGAAGGTCAGAGGTCAAAGCACTGTAACATACGGTGGTGGCGGAATGGTGATATTATATCTGCTTGAAATCTCAGAAATACATAAGATGATATTACAATTGACAACCTTAGTATCCCATGGTGCCAATTGTGTAACATTGACGACTTCATGCGAAAAATGGTCGAACGAATTTGTAACCTCCATCAAAGGTTGGTTGGTCACGGTTGCGTGTGGTGTAGATTTTGATGCAAAGTAAATTAAAAGTTAGTTATGGTGGTGGTATTTTGGCTAACATATGGAATGCTTTGTTTCTCAGAAAAAATTTTGGAAAGCATTTCATGACAAAGTTAATAAACTCATGGCAAACTTTCCATGCATTTGTCACGAAAACAATCTCGTATTTGCTAGTTTCCTATGTAGTGAAATATTACATGACCGACACTAAATACGAAATGGTGTTGAGACAACTGTTTTGGCATTGTTTTTACGTGGCAACTACAAGCAGCAATTTATGTTAGAGTAATAATTTGCCTTGACTGGAGCAACAAAATCCTTGTCAGATTTACCAACTTCATTTAACAACTCGATCCAACCCTATTGTACCCTATTGTGGTACATTTTACATTCAAATTGCAAGAAGTAATGCTTTACGACGTTGAAATTACATTAGTTACATTACTAGAATTACACAGCTTGTACGGCTACAGTCATTATTTGATGACATTTGTAAACTAAGTGCAAAATCTTTTATGCGACAATTTCAATATGGAAATAAAATCAGGATATTTTACATGCTCTATGTTGATTTGCGACGCATTATTTAAACAGAATATAAGCGCCTATGCAATTCATATCACAATGAATGTTCACAGTTAGAAACTTCATGATTATATTTCCATTTTGTTTTTAATCACTTTCGCTTCGACTGATTATTGAATGCAACTTCCATTCTAAAGCTTTATAGTTTGAGGTTAAACCAACCCAAGAGCAAGGGACACTTTTTACCTTGGCTAACATTTAATTTCCAAAGCTTGATATAAAAATCTGTGACGTTCAAGTGGTGGCAACGCATGTCTTTCGTTTACTAAAATTTTATAGAATCTCAAGATATCTACGATCAATGAATCAAAGTTACAAATGTGTGAAACGCTTGAAAAGAAGGAAGACATTTAAAATTTTAAATGTTCTGATTGACGCCTTAATTAGTCTTGTTGGAAACTTTTTAGAAGTTGACACAAACACCAGCCGAAACTCACCATACCAAAAAACGATTGAATCATGAACTGTTCTTCATAGTGATTAACTGATCCATTTAAGTCTGTATTTCAGAACATTGTTTGCAAAGATATAGCGATGCCTTACAATGGTTGCCTTACGTTTCATGTGTAATTAAAGTACAATAGAGATTCAATAAAACGCGACTAATGAGATTGAAACTAAGGCAATTATAAATTATCGCTTATGTCACCTTGCCTACAAGTTGCAGAATAAATCGCTTTTAATTAAGGCAGATGCGATATTAATTGCGCGGACGACGTAGAAACGTCAACGTTGAATGGATAAATGTAATGATAAATTTTGGTACGGATTCAAGTTGTATGGCATAAAGAAAACTTGAATCTATTTTTTAAAATAAAATTCACAGTGTTGCTCGAGTGCATCCGCTGGATGTCGTAGTAATTGCCAATTGGTTTGATTTGTTGTGGTGTCATGTACGTCATAGCTCGGATGCAAATTTTTGTATTGTAGTGATAATAAAAGTTCACTGTGGTACACAATTTGGATATCCATGTGGAATATACTTTTTGCCCCAATGCTAGATTAGTCATTAATACTAGTTTGTCAATGGAATCAATGAAATTCGCCACCGATTCGACCCTTTAAACATTCACGCATTTTCATTTGACATGCGTAGAAAGTCAGATTTATGATTCCCATTGATTAGCCAAGACGCCATAATAACCATAGCTCAAGCATTGGATAATATTACTAAATAGGTTCAAGAGGAGTTGATCCATGTTTGTCAGACAAAATCAGTATCAAATCAACGAGAGTCATCATAAATGTTGGTTGAAATAATTCATCACATTGTAGAACGGAGACACACTTTTCAATAGGTTGCTTGTGGTTTTATTGGCATACTTGCTCTTATGAAAATCTACATGAACGTTTTAGTTTATATTGCCATAAACTCACATTGTGCGAAGTGAATTTAGCCATTATAGCTTCAGTCTGTGTGTTCGTATTGTTTAAAGTCAGACTTTATAATCTTTTGGGTTGACCATCGATTGATTTGCGTTTCAATTTACAATCATTCAAGATAACAAACAATGGTAGATATAGCTGTTAAAGTGCCATTCAAATGAAGCTATAGTTTATATAAAATAAGAGATGAGTTACAGTATAAATTTAAATGAGATTGGATTTTAAATCGTTAAGAAACATCCGAAACTATTCCGCACAACGAGAATGAGGACGAAAAACCTGATACTTGAACAATATTCAAATAACGTAGAACTTACAGTTTGTGACGCTGACATCGCAGCATGCCTCTGTATCAATATTTGCGTAAATTTGAATGCCACCGTAACAATCGCAAATCAAAATTTGTGGAATCTAGATTTTGTAACAGAATGTTTCCTAGTCTGTGTGCTACTTAATTGGTGTACCAGAGAGTGTGCCTTGCTAATTTGTGTCCTGGTGAGTGCGTTTTGTAATTCGGTTGTTGGAGAGTGCAATTTACGTACATGTAAATTTACGTACGGTATATGTAAATACCATGAATGAATCAATACAACCAAATTAAGGAAGGCTTGACAAGGGAAAAGAAATTTTAAAATTATAATTTTCTGATTGACGCCTCAGTTAATCTTGTTGAAAACTGTTTAGAAGCTGAAACCAAACACACAGTAAACTCACCGTGTCAAAAAATGATTGAATCATAAATTATTCTTCGTAGTGATTAACTGAGCCGCTTGGTTTCGTACTTCAGAATATTGTTTCCAAAAGTTTTAACGTGCCAATGCAATGCTTTACGCTTCATATGTAATTAAAGTAACGTAGATTCTTAATAAAACACAATTAAAGAAAATGATATCAAAGCCATTCTAAATTATCGTTTATTTCAGCTACAACTTGCAGATTAAATCACTTTTAGTTAAACCAGATGTGATATTGAGCGGACGTATGTACATAGATACGTCTACGTTGAATGGATAAACTTAACGATAATGTTTGGAACGGATTTATGTAATATGGAATCATGAAATTTCTGGTTAATTTGAAACATATTTTTATAGATTCATATTAATGGCCAAATGGAACTTGCATAAATAAATTCAGTGACAATGCGAAGTCATTTCACACGAACAAACCAGCCACGTGAAATGAAATAGTGAAGCATTGGCTGTAGAATTTGAGGAGTGGAGAAACAAAATCGACTCCCAGAATATCCAAATTCTTACTGGTCGCAGTGCAAATTTTGGTTCGCCTCCCCAGCAATTTATATTGAAACTAATCTTTTCTCCCAAGAATTGGATTGCCTATTCTCCACAAAATACTGTCAATTTGCATGTTAAGGCCGAGACAAATTCGAAAATTGGTGTGAATAATTTTTACAACAAGACTGGTAAATACATATGTACGTTAAGAATCTATGATCTGATTCCTTCAAAATTATGGAAACTAAAAGATATGACGTTGAAGTCGCATTGTGCCGTCATCACTAAATTGACTAAGTTGTTGCCAATTCTTCATCATTCTCGATACATCGACTAATATCGCCTTTATTTGTAATAGTTCATGCTATTAATTTATTACTTTTTAATCCACCTCAACAAAGACAATACGACTAGTAAAATCTGATTTCGTTCTTATGTAAATTTTGCTTTATCCAGTATCACTGGTTAGCCTTAATGTTTCCCAATTCAATTTTCAATCAACGTTGCCATTCTGACACTCTAGATTCATCAGTTGAATCTGGTTTTGGCATTAATACTCTACAACTTTATCTTCCATACTTCTGCATTTACTTCCAATAAGCAAACTATGCATCCACTAACCTGATGTAACATGTAATAAATCCGGCACCAATATGTTAAATACTGGCGTTGAAATAATTAACAATGTTCTTGTTGACTAGTTGCCGCCAAAAGTTATCCAATTTCAAAATCAGAATGATTAGTTTCATCGATAACATATTTTGTAAAGATCGAAGGACATTTTGAGCAAAAGCACTTCCCTTTCCATGGTCATCATATATCACTATGTCTGCCGTCTGTAGCCTTACCTGTCCAATAATACAGTTGAGCTACTATTCGTGTAATCAGCATGCTCCGTCAAAAAATTTTGGAAAGTGAAAAATTGGTATCAGCTAACAAAGAATACACTATTTCTCATTGAATAGTACCAGTTTCCGAGCCAAAACCCTCATTTTCCTTGAATTATGGTGTCGAAAATCATGGAAAAGTCGTTGTGCGGTATCCACTGTAAATCACGCAATTTTAAAGAAAGCGGCAAAATCTCTTCTGCACTGCAAAGACGATGGAAATATCTTTGTAGGAAATTCAGGGTTTTGTAAAATTCGTTGAAATAGTTTAAAAAACTTAATCTGAAATTTCCATAAAACATGTTTAATTTGCAAGTGAGAAAAAAATAATTTTTGGTCCATACATCGGTTCACAATATGATATGTAAATTTAAATTAGTAAATATAAAACCTAATTCATAGAATGCGAATTCACATAAAATAATGTGTAAAGTCGAAACGATTAACAAGTTTTCCTCTCATATAATGAACCGGAACGCCAATATTTGCAAGTATGGACCATAAATTATTTTTTTCTCACTTGCAAATTAAACAAGTTTTATGGAAATTTCAAATTAAGTTGTTTAAACTATTTCAACGAATTTTACAAAACCCTGAATTTCCTACAAAGATATTTCCATCGTCTTTGCAGTGCAGAAGATATTTTGCCGCTTTCTTTAAAATTGCGTGATTTACAGCGGATACCGCACAACGACTTTTCCATGATTTTCGACACCATAATTCAAGGAAAATGAGGGTTTTGGCTCGGAAACTGGTACTATTCAATGAGAAATAGTGTATTCTTTGTTAGCTGATACCAATTTTTCACTTTCCAAAATTTTTTGACGGAGCCTGCTGAATACACGAATAGTGGCTCAGTTTCGCTAACATCAATGGAGAAACTAAGATTGTCGGGCGAACGGTTAGATATATACGTCTCATTTGGCATCCATTTACGGTAACTAGCAACATTGTTGGTATCATAAGCTTAAAATATATTTTAAAAAATTAAGTATAACCCATGCTCTTATTGCTTTAACGGATTTTATGTATGAACAAATTGACCATGACAAAGTATGTATTCTGGTGTCGCTGGATTTCCAAAAAGCATTTGATAAGGCAGATAGGGATATTGTTAGACCTTTTTATGGCTGCGAGAAAAATAAAGAGAAAAGGGAGAAATGGCACTTTTGAATTCGGAACACAGAGTAAAGATTTTAATTCCAGAGTCCCGTCTTTTATACAATTTCATGTGTATTTGAATTACATTGTAAGTATTCTTTGAATGTATAATTTAAAATGTATAGGCAAATTGGAAAGTGAATTAAAACAATACATACAAGAGAAATAAACGGAAAGTAAATGGTACATATGTTTATGTAGGTACTATACATTCTATGTAGTACATTAAACCTTTTACATCATTCATAATTTCATTTATATAAAATTAGTGCATACAATGTTTTATCTCTTCATTGAACATTATTACATGACAGTATTAGTCAATCATTAACACGTTGGGTGTTTAAAATGGCACATTTATACATTGAAAGAAAAGTAGTGTTTTACATAAAAAAATGAATGAATGAATTCTTATAATGAGTAACCCAATTACTGGTTGTACTGGTCTTGACCATGCATGTACCAGCTGGACATCGGTCATTCACAGCTGAATGAACGTACCTACATGTTTACGCTTGGACAGGTCAGAGTACATCAAGGAAAGGAAAAAAAAAAGTGTGACGACATTCTACTAAATTAAAGCACTCACATGCATTCAAGTTTTACTTATGTACCTATATTAGCTAAAACACATATTATTTTAAATGCACACGTAAATTAAATGTACACACAATTTTGTAGCCCCACAATATATCACTATATACACTAGCCTACTATGGAATAGATAACGTCATTTTCCGTTCCCTACTTGAGGAAAGGAAGCAATTTGTAACATTCTCCAACAATCATTCTGAAAGTAAAGAAACAGAAGCCGGGCTAATCCAGGGAAGCTCCCTTTCATCAATTATGTTCTCCATTTTAATAAACGATTTACCACTTCATGTAAAAAACGCGTGAATTTTCATGTTTGCTGACGACAGCAACTTAACAATCAGCGGTAAACCTGCTGACATTCACAAGACTGTTAAATTATTAGAAGCAGATCTAGATAGAATTATACAGTGGTTTGAAGCTAACAAAATCAAACTAAATGTTAATAAAACGCGTTATATGTTGATAGGTAAACATATCATCTTAAAAAATTATCTCATGTGTTACTTTCTTTAAATGATATACCCTTACAACAGGTTAAGAGTCTAAAACTGCTTGGTGTAATCTTTGATGAAAATCTTTCCTTTAATGGCCATCTTACATTTGTAACAAAAAAATATGCTCCCAACAATAGAGTTTGTAGTATGGGTGAGGTAGTGAATTTATATCTATTTAAATAAGAATAATCGCCCTTAACCCTTAGCAAAAGTTATGTAGGAGTTACCAAAATATCTACCTTTTGCAATCAAAAACAATTATAAGCACCCACAAACGGGCTTCTATTGACAATCAAAAACCTTATACTTTAATTAGTTTCATCTATTGTCTATACCATATTAATTGCTTGCCTCCATAGTATCAAGCAATAATTTATCAAAGTCAATACTGCACTGGAATACGACGTTAATTGACCAACTTCGATTAAGCTTTCCACCAACACCGATGAGCCATATTGGACGCTAATCCTAAACATACTATATTTTCGTGCATGACCTTGTAAATTTCAATCAGTCATGTTTTTGCCAGGAACAAAGGGTTATTGTACATCGATTAAACGTGTACGAAATTTAATGCCCATAGTTCCACAAAATAAAGCGAGACTGTTCCCTTAATTAGTATTTCCTAGATATTATGTTCACAAGAAATCGTTGTAAAAAATTTATTAAATTGACTTATCGATCCAATACTATTTGTCCCTACGTATTGATTTTGTAAACATCGTTTTCTAGCTGTAGGCTGAGTTTTCTATGAAAAATTTAAAAACATCGACATCTCCCTCCGATGTGGAGCAAATACGAAAAATATATATATTTATTTTTCCTTTCCGGTAGTGGTGAACTTGGACACTATTATCATTACAAGTGAACAGATGACGCAAATAATTGCAGAAGGTCACTGAAATTTCTGAACATTAGTTTAGTTCCTGCTGTGCTGTACAGCAAACTGTATTTAGCTGTCGTGTCGCTAACAAATAAATTTTTTTAAAGTCTGAAAATTTATATTCGTCCGACCGGGTAAAGAATTTCGTTATCTTGAATAATACCATAAACCAAAGTGTCAAAGTAATTACTGCAGATGGAAATCGCTATTTATTGAGATGGTTGCGATTATGGCTGCTTCAACAAATCAAAATACCGCGAAATAAGATGGCTTGTATTTACTTTTGTGGTCCAGGGAGAGGTAAGATGCATTCTTGCACACTATCAAATATATAGATAATATATAAAACTGCAATCGTTTGCAATGTTTTCACATATGGTGCCTAACTTGTAGCATGGAGTCAACGTCGTCGTGCTTTCCATTAATATTCCGTTTGAATATGTTCACCAATACTTGTATTGGCTTTACGTTGTAATGTAAAGCCAATTCTGTGCCCAAGTTCGCAGGTCAGTTTCAATGTCAGCCTAAATATATGCAATGGTCCTTAATTCCATTTGGTCATAGGCTTTTCCTACGCACCTCAAATATGGGTAATATTCGTATACATTTGTTTTTTAATTTGATTTGATTAGTTGTAATAAAGGGGGAATCGGTAGTATGCATGGATGATGTATTTACCATTTAATAAATTACACATAAAAGCGAGTGCTGTTTTATGAAACCACTTTAGCATAGAAAGAGTTTGTGTAAATTCATGATGATACACATTCCTTCATTTCCACTCATAGAATGTAAATTGTTATGTAAATTTTACGCTCCATGAATTTCTACTTAATGATGCATAGTTGAGATATTGCAAAAGGGAACATTGATTCTGTTATCAGAAAATGGCTAACATCGAAGACGCTACGTTTGAAGGTCCAATATTGAGGATTTCCTTAGCACAGGTTTTGAGTTCGTCTTCTTTGTAAGTTAGTAACAAGTGGCTTTCGAGGTGAAGTCGGAATGGCCCGGGGTTTTCCCTAAAATAAAATAAACTTTAAACCTCAAAGTTAGAAATTGTTTCGTGAGATAAGATAATACAAACTGATTACGCTTTCTACTTGTGCGAGTTTATTACATCATCAGGCTAATAATTTCGAAGGAAAATTGTTAACGAAGTCGGAAATAAGTCGATAAGGCCTTTCCAATTTTAGAGGTTCTTAATTGAGCTTACTCAATTCAGGCATCACAGCTTACAGAAGCGATTATATGCAGTCACATTCATGATAAGTTAATCACAAATATGTATTTTACTTGCTTCTATTGACTAGTCCTAACAACATAGGTTAACATTACAATTGACATCCTTAGTATTAAGTGAAGTCAATTGTGTTACATTGACGGCTTTATGCTAAAACTGGCCGATTTGCAGAATGCAAAACGTTCTGATGTACGTTGAATGCAAACATGCCCTTCATTCCAGAAGATGTGGTTTGAAGAAATCCACGAGTAGCAAAAGCGGATAGAAAATTAATGTTGCATAAACAAATCATGGAATATTTCTTATTTTATTAAGCATGATGTTAACAGAAACTAGGTCCCTATGCAATTCATATTTCAATGAATGTTCACAGTTAGGCACTTCATAATTCTATTTTTATCTTGTTTTTTATCTTATCACCTTTCGCTTTGAAAGATAAAGCTACGTAACTCTAATTATAGATTTTCATTTTTAGATATATAAAAATTCGCTGGTACTTCGCATATGTTAGTTTCATTTTATCAAACAACCGGCTACTAGGCCACAGACCACCTTTTAGTTAGCAAAATACACGGTTGTCCGATGTTTAATTTATCGACGTTAAACTACGCATTAACATGCATATGTGACATGTTAAAAGTAACTGATATTAAATAGGAATGGCTGTTTTCAAACATATCTTATTTCAAACGATTTTTTTTACTCTGTGTTCGCCGTTTTATCCTATGAATGTATCCTCATATCTGTTTTATGTTTCATAAAGTTATCAAACCATTCCGTTGCCAAACCGCTCGGCAACTGATCAGAGTCAATTGAATAAATTTTGACTTTGTAAAATGTCAGGTTCGGATTTTGAACTAGACGTTCAATCTATAGATTGATTACAGGCACTTGTTAATTTAAACATGAAAACTGTGTCAGCCTCTTGAATATGACATGTAATAAATACTTATCTCAGAAATGTGAAAATTAAATCAATATTACGAAGGCAAATTAATCGACATTATTCGATTGAACTTTACTGGGTTTCCACATCTTTCTTTAAAATGTTAAGAACATATTTAGAAATCGTTTCGTTAGTTTTTAATGATAGAATTGGTGATTTAGCTTTAGTTATCCGGTCTTGTGCCTAATAAGAAACGCTTCCACATAAAGTATATTATAAATATATTCAAGTGAGGTAATTTATGGTTTTAAAAATTTTAAGCTGGCCGAGAATTTCATTTCATTGAACAAATAAGGTATTATTATGATTTATTATTAAACGCTTGCGTACTCCATGCCAGGAACAAAGGAAAAATGTTAGAATTCCATTGATTAAAACTCGGTACAATGCTTCAACATTTAGGGATTGTTTGCTACTTACCAATGCCTAAGAGATTATTAATTTTTTCTGCGATTTTGCCTCCATTTTCTTTAATCTCACTTTTCAATTTAATTTCATAAGAACACACATTTCGCAAACCATATCGATTCGGGAGTTCCATTGTGGAAAAGTACTAACGCGACGTTGCTTTTAACTAAACCAGACAACTGAGTTCCGTTCCTGCTTACAAATATATCTGCTCACAATGCAGAGCCATGTTATGCGAACAAAAATCCAAGTAAAATGAATTACAGCTGATATACATATTTTCCATAAACGAAATACCTAAATGCGGATTTGCATGGCATAATATTTTCCTGTAAGCTGGAGCGAAAGTATCGAAATTCTATGAAACATTATGTACGGTTAAAATTGGACCACTTTGGATATCTAAAAGGGCACACTAAAGACAATTAAGGTAGAAATTTAACCGACGATCAATTATTAATATCATTGCAATATTACGAAGCCTCCCAAAAACCCGAACTCCTTGCTTCCAACCATTCAAATGTTACACATTGTATTCAGAAACTATGGCGCTGATCGATCTATGAGTCCAAAATTGAAACCAATCTCTAGTATGCCTCTCTGTGGCGTTAAATATTCTCATTGAGTTATACTTATAAGACAATGAAAATTGAAAACTGTAACTAATCAGCTGCTTAAAAAATATTAGTAAACACGTAAATAGAAACGGAATATTATGCAAATTCAAATTTGTCGATTGATAGACTTGTTGCGAAAAATATTATGTAACTATGTTGATCGAGAACATTCCGTTTAATTTAATGTGGCGTGTTTAATCTTGTGCGATTCGAAACAAAAGAATTGAATATCGATTTTATATATTTTGTGTTTTACCATCTGTATGAAGAATATATTTGCAATTTATGTTGCCAATCATGCCAAAATGTACTCTTAAATGAATTTGGTACCACATAAACTCCGAACCTAATGGATTAGATTGCTAATTTCATTTGAGTGTCCTAAGTTCCTGCAATTATTCACCTAATGCTACTCTTCTCCACAAAAACATTCACAGCGCTAAATTCAGCATCCAATCTGAAGCTGACAGCACAGCCACCGTGCCCAGACAGCACGACAGAAAACCACCACGTCACTTGATCGCAAGACCGGCTCTCATTCTCATCTTATTCCACGTTGTCGCTCACCACGAACACATTCCATTTTACAATCTAATCTAATTGTATTTACCTTTAATGTTCTTAATAAATAATTACAACAAACCACCAGAAGCTTTATTTTAATTATAGTTCATTAAACAAGCTCACAATAGCGGTAAGTCGACATAAAACCTTCAAACACCATAATATTGTCACATCCTTACCATCGCCAAAAATTTGGAAAATGTGTTGCAGCCGGGATATTTGTATATACCATATTATATCGATAAAACTTTAAATTTTATATGGAGATTTAAACTAATGCAGAGATTAACGATTGGCTTCAACAACCAGGATCAACAATTTTGAACCTTTGCTTTTAAATGCTTCCTTGAAGCCGTTCCATTAGAGTTTGACAAAAACAAGTGTTGTCTGATATGTAATCAGAAAAGAGGAGATAGAGATGCACATTCTGGCTTCATGATAGTAACGATACACTTCGGCCATTTTCTTAGTTAATGTGGTGGAAAGCATTTCCTAATCGTTCTCCTTTGCCACTTTTTTCAGTGGCTTCGAACGAATTTGGCACAGTTACATTCGGAGTTGTGGGGGTATATCATTTATCTACAAGTAATTTCAGAAATAAATTGACATTCATATTGTCAGTCAGATAAATTGGAGTCGATGAGTAAACTAGACGACCGTGATGCAATAATGGGACACGGAATCTCAACTTCTCAAGCAGATTGTAATATGTAGATTGTTTTCGTGAGAGATGTGTATTTAATGGTAAGTTAATTGGGGTGTATCAAAAATCCGGAAATCCGAAAATCCGGAAGTCCAAAAATCCGGAAATCCAAAAATCCGGAATTTCAAAAATCCGGAAAACTATTGAAGAGAAATCAACGAGAGATTAGTTTAAATTAAGTCAGGTTCGGTTATGTTAGGTTCGGTTAGGTTCGGTTCGGTTAGGATGACCGAACTATGTCTATTTGTATAAAAATGTATGTGTTTACCAATTTTCTGACTTACGGATTTTTGGATTTCCGGATTTTTGGATTTCCGGATTTTTGGATTCCGGATTTTTGGCTTTCCGGATTTTTGGAATTCCGGATTTTTGTATTTCCGGATTTTTGGACCTCCGGACTTTTGGTTTTCCGGATTTATGACATAAAGCAAGTTAATTGTGATGTAGATAACTGAAATAAATTTGGTGTTTGTACAGCAATAACTTAAAAATTGCCATGTCTTACTACTTTTAGAAGGAATGATCTGGCTTGAAAAAGTTTTCACATATTAGTCAAATTACAATGTAACACACTATGACGAAAACTGCAAATACAAAATCGTCTTCTGCCTAAATTCCAAAAGAACTCAACTAACGTGTTCTGAAATTCATTCCAATGGAGATTATTGTATTACATTTTTGTAAATGCGCCTACCATTTACACCAATTTTACCTACCATAGACGATGTTCCAATGCAATAGGTCAATTTATGAAATCTGCATTTTTTTAAACTTTCATTGATAATCCCTAACTTCGTTATAATGTCCACTTATCCTATGTATGTGTTTACCATAAACGCGATTTCCTTCCGTTCAATACTCACTCAAAATCACAAAACAGAATGCATTGAATCGATGGATTTGTAAATTAAATTCCAAAGCGAACATTGACTATTGAATTTTGTTTTCTTTTATTTCAAGTTTCAATTTGGTTGGATAAGCTGAATTAACAGAGGATTTGTTAATGTGAGTGGATCAAGCATTTGCCATTTTAAATGCAATTGTTCACGATTTTTATAAATTACACATAAACGCTAATGCCGTTTTATAAAACTACTTTAGCACAGAATGAGTTTGTGTAAATTCATAAGGCTATACATTCCTCCGGTTGCATTAACAGAATGTAGTGTAAGCTTAGTGTTCAATGAATTTCTAATTTCAGCTAACTACAAAGTTAATTATGCATACTTGGGATATGTTGCCAATGGAAAAAATAATAATTGTTATCAAGAAATGGCTTACAAAGACGCCGCCACGATTGAAAATCAAAGAATGAGGACATGGATACCACATGTGGCGGATGTCTTCTTCAGAAGTTAGTAACAAGTGACATATAAGATGAAATCTGAATGCTCCTTGCTTTTCCGTAAAAATTAAATAAACTTTCAGCCTCAAACTTACAAATGAATTCGTGCAATACGATAATACAAAATGTTTACGTTTTCAACTTGTGTGAGTTTATTGCATCAGCACGCTATTAATTTAGAAGGATAATTGTTAACCAGGGGCAAATAATTGCAGCATGTTGGTTATGAGTTTTAAGTCTTTCCCAATTGTTGCGGTTTTAGTATGTCCAGTTAGGGGACATGTGATCTTGAAAAACTGCCAGTATTAGGCAAACTTCCTATAAGTATATTAAACCGTATAATTGTGGTTAATCAATTCATGCAACTTAATTTACATAAGCTACTATTTGCGGTCACATTCATGACCAGTAAATCTGAACTCATTTACTCGCTTTTATTGAATAGTCCATTTCAACATCGATACATGTGATTGTGGTAGAAATACAGGCCATATTATATCTGCCTGAAATTTCATAAACAAGATGACATTACAATTGACGCCCTTGTTGTCAACTGGAGTTATTTGAATAACACTGACGGCTGTGTACGAAAAATCTCACATCCGATTTGCCGTCTTGTTCACGGGTTGATGCGGTTAACGTTTTGGGTCAAAGTAAATGAAGAAGTCAGCTTGTGGTGATGTGATGGAATTTATGTAAGAAATTAAATGGCCCTTCGATGAAAGTATTTGGGAAAGCTCTTCATGAGAAAATGAATTTATCATGAATTTGTCGTGAAAATAATCTCATATTTGATAGTTTCAAATGTAGTAGTGGAATATTACATGACCAAAACTAAATACCAAATGGTCGCAATGGTTCCAAGTTGTAGAAACAATTGTTTTGGCATTGTTTTACAAAACAACTATAAGCAACGCCTTTGCGTTAGAGGAATAGTTTGAGTTGACTGGTGGAACTAAATCCTTCCTTTAGTTATAAAGGGTTTATAAAGATTTATCAACTTCTTTGAACATTTCGTCCCAAATCCACCAAAAACCATCCACCTCCAGCATATTTTATATTCCAAAAGCACAAATTAATCAATGGTGGCGTTGCAATTACATTATTTTACGACTACAAAGATTGTAAGGCTAGTGCCATTATTTGATAAACTTTGAAAACAAGATGTAGAAACATATTTTATACTACAATTTAAATTTGGAAAAAAGCACCGGGAGTATTAGAAAATTTAAACACATCTGACTCGGATATTAACAGCGCAGTAGAAGCTTTTGCAAATGTACCATACGAAGTCAGTCAGTCAGATCGGCAACTTGAGTCGATTGATTGATTCGATTTCCTATAAAGATTATTGCATTACATTGTTGTAAATGCGCCTGCCATTTACACAAATATTAGTACCAGCGATGATGTTCTAAAGCAATAGCTCAATTTATGAAATCTGCATTTTCTGTCAACTTTTTCAGCCATTAATCTTTCATTGATAATCTCTAACTTCACTATAATGTCCACTATTCCAGAGTATGTGTGTACCATAAACGCGATTTCCTTCCAGTTCAATATTCACTCAAAAAACATAATCCATAAGAAGCACCATATTATCTAAGAAGTACAAAAATAACCAGTAGACAGGTATTGAACTAAATGACGGCGAGTTAAGCATTTATATATTAGCAAATGCATAATATGTAAACATGACACTCAATTGGAAAATAAAAAGGAAACAATCTTCACTTCTATTCAGGAGCGTTTATTACTGAATTCGCCTCTTCCTGCTGCGGCTGTCAAGTTAACGAACAGTACATACTTTGAGTTGGAACCATTTAGATGCCCGAAATCGCAGTCCTTGTTGCTCGCTCACTCACCATTGGCACAAAATTATTAAGTCTAGAAAGTGTACTGAATTGCCAATCCAAAAATATAATTACTTCAAATTATTATTTTTATGCGAATGTGATTAGGTTGCATGGAATTTTTAAGATTCTCGAAATTGGGAATTTAGGCGAATTTTCTTATTGTTCGAATTGCGATTGTTCCCATGCGCGTTCTTAGACATTAGCTAAATGATAGCTCGACGACACCAAGTGTCTATACACAGTGTTGGCCCAAATCTAATAACACAGGTTGATTCCTCCTGGTAACTGGAGTGTAATGTATGCAGATAGAAAGTGGTAGAAATTATCGATTTCATGTATACGCGACATCGTCGTTTGCTTCGCCATACAATCGAGCTAAGGAGCTTCATAAATGCTTGTCGCTTCACAAATCGTGAAAACTACAATGTAAAAATGTGTTACTGACAGTTGTTGGAAAAGCGAGCCTTACTCCTTAGTCTGTCACAATGGAACCTGCGATTAAACGGTTATAGCGTGTTTTCCTGTTCAAAAGATCGGAAAGAATATTTTTATAGAAAGGTAGAAATTTTCGATAAATGTTGGAGAGCGGGAGCATCAGCATAATGCATTCTTATTCCGAAATATCATGAACTTACTTAGTTAATTAGAAACCGTTTCGTGCTTTGTGCCTTGCTAAACTCTCCGAATTCATGCTTGTTTTTGCAAGTGTAAACGTGGTTAGGCTTCTAAGGAATTAAATAACAAATTTCACGTTAAGCTAACGGTATGTTGATTAGTCATTAATGACAATCATTCCCACGGAAACACTCATATCAATGATCTTTTAATACGAGGAGAAGTTGAATTTTTTAAATAAAACTCTCATACTTTAAGGAAAGTCAGCTTATCCCTACTCGAAAGCCAGGTTACAGTTGCCACAAGTTAGAGGCACAATATGCCTCATGAGATAATTATGTGCATTGTGTGCTGGATGAATTGTTGAACTTTTTCGAAATATGCAATCCCATAGAAAGTGTATGGGAAGATGCAAGGGGTTGCAGAAATAGCAAATTTAGATTTATTAGCTTTTAGAAATGAAATGAATTAACCCCAAACATCTTTTGGTTTGTTAATCAGGCGGCTTACTGAATAACTAAAGTTGGTAGTTGCTTAATTTTGGTTGATCTCCCATCAATGATAAAAAATATTACTAAAATAAATGTATGTATGTATGTATTTAGGGAAGGAATTATGACATAAGTTAGTCATAATCACGACGCTTAAACCAATCAGATGGTTTTTTGCGTGCTTTCCCGTAAATTCCCGTAAACTCACAACACTACGTGTTTTGCTTTATGGTCTGTTTACCCTCCGTACGGCCCAGACCTGATCTTTCGATCGTAGCCGAGCAGTGCTCTTGATATAGTACAAGAGACTGGCTGGAGTGGTTTGTCGTATTTGTTCCGTGCTGAGGATCTGACTCTCCAGCACGTCACATCTACTCTCCAGGTACCCATCACACACTCCTAAAAAGTGCAGACTGGTTTCCTCTGCCATCCCACACTGAGGGCAGATATTATTATCCGCCAAGCCCAGCTTGAAAAGATGACCCTTCAGCACCGAATGTCCTGTAATAACCTGGACAAACGATCTCAACATTTCACGTGGCAGATTCGTTAAGAGTGAACCTACGCCGCGTGAAGGAAGGTCTATCAGCATCTTTGTATGCTGACAATCTGATCCGGTACGCCATTTTGTGGCGTGCTTCTTATCAGCCCAATTTCGAGCCGCTAACCGCACAGCACTAATGGCAACCGGAATAATAGGTTCTGGACCGTTGACAGAGAGCTCAGCTGCGTCTTTAGCGAGCCCATCTGCGACCTCATTACCCGTATATCCAGCATGTGCTGGTATCCACGAGAGTATGACTTCGTGTTTACAAGCTAGTAGCTTGAGACACTCGAAGCAATCTCCCACCAGTGAAGTCATGTGCTTCCAACTTATCAGAGCGGTCAGAGCACTTCGACTATCTGAATAAATATAAATAGTTCGTTTTTTCTCAAAGGCATTCAGTAGTTGCCCTGCCAGGTTGGCAATGGCAACCACTTCCGCCTGAAAAACGCTAGCGTTGACACCAAGCGGTATCATTTCAGACAAGCATTCTCCATCAAAGGAGGCCGTAAATGCGGCCCCCGTTCTTCCATCGTGTTGCGAACCATCAGTGTAGCATACGACATCTTCCGACGGATGCGAAGGTTCGCCCCTTTTCTTCCATGCTTCCCTAGTTGGAAACTTGACTTCAAACCCACCTTCTACGAGCGGATTAGTGCTGCGGAGATCACATGGCCACTCCAATACAGGGAGCACTTTCCAGATTTCTCTGTTGGCTCTATTATGGGTAACCTGCTTTAGAGTCCCGACTCCGCTTGCGTCAATCCATGTCTTGTTGTGTACAAGGCGATGCATTGTCCTCACCGCCATCAATTCAGCGTGCAGTTCTACTGGTAACAGATCCAGTAGGCACTCCAAAGCAGCAGTTGGAGTTGACCGCATGCATCCTGAGATTTGCAACATCGCCACACGCTGCAGCCGTGATATTGTGGTGACATTGATCTTTGCTTTCATTCCAGGAAGCCAAACTACCGCCCCATAAAAGCTAGCAGGCCGGATGATAGCTGTATATATCCATTTTAAAACCCAAGGTTGCAGTCCCCAGGTTCTAGAAACGGCTCTTTTGCACTGCGCAAGAGCAATGCGCATCTTATTGGCGCGTTCCACAATGTGAGAGCGCCAAGTCAACTTATGGTCCATGTGGACCCCAAGGTACCTTACCCTGGTCTTGAACGGTACCGGTTGCCCATTATAGAATAAGCTTTTCTGGCACCCCAGGTTCCTGCGATTAGTGAATACAACAGCCTCCGATTTAATTGCGTTAACCGAGAGGCCGACTCGTGCACACCAGTTATAAATCACCTTGAGAGCATCTTGCATGATACTCTGTATCGTAGCATAACATATGCCCGTTTGAAGCAGGGCTATGTCATCTGCAAACCCCTGCGAATATGTTGAAGTTGCCTTAATTTTGAGCTCGCAGAGAAGCTCGTCAACAACGCAATCCCATAATAAGGGGGACAAGACACCGCCCTGAGGACAACCTGCTCCAACACCTATAGAGATGCTGGAGCCGGAAAGGTCAGCTGTCGCGGTTCGACCGCGTAACATCGAGTCAATCCATCTCACAAAGATAGGAGGGATGTTTAATCTTTCAAGGGAGGAGCGAATGATATTGAAAGGAACCCTATTAAAGGCTCCCTCTATATCCAGAAAGACTCCCAGTGCCACTCCCTTTGTCTGTAGTGTCTCCTCAATCCGCGCTGTCAATTGGTGCAGCGCAGCTTCGGTAGATACTCCACGCAGATAGGCAAATTGTCGATTTGATTTCAGCTTTGAGATAAGAGCCGAATCTTTGACATGCCAATCTACTAATCGTTCCAAACTTTTAAGAAGAAAGGATGTCAATGAAATCGGGCGCCACGATGACACCGTTTGGTAGCTTCCTTTTCCTGGTTTGGGCAAGAAGACTACTCTTGTCAGATGCCAAGACTTTGGCGTGTAGCCGAATTCTAGGCAAGCTTTGTATATAGGGACCAGGATTTGGATCAACTTATCTCCTGCAGCTAGCAAGAGTGCAGGGAAAATGTCATCCATCCCAGGAGCCTTGTATGGTGAGAAAGATGAAAAAGCTGCTCGAATTTTGTATGATGTTATAACATCTTCGGGCAACATCATTCGAGGCATCTGAGCGATTTCAGGTCTCAAATTCGTTTCCGAGAAGTGTGAAGTGAGCAGCAGATTCAGTGTTTCTCCGGCTGTTTTGGTGTAACTGCCGTCAATTCTCTCGAGTGACCCTAATTTACTACCTGGGTCACTCTTAAGTATCTTGTATAGGCGTGACGCTTCTGGCATCTGTTCTACACTGGTGCAGAAATCTCGCCAAGCCTTTCTCTTAGCTTTTCGAACGCTTTTGTTAAAAGCGTTTCTAGCTTGCTTATATTCGTCCCAATGACTTTGATCATTTGAGGTTACTGCCAACCTATGAAGGCGGCGCGCCTCTTTTCTTTGAGCTTTCAGCTCTTCATTCCACCATGGATCCAGTTTCTTCCCAGGTCGTACTCTCTTTGGAGGACAGCTTAAGAAGAAACTACGTTGGATCGCATTAGTAACATCATATACCCTTCTCTCCAGCGACTCCACTGATGTGATTTCGCCGGTGTCAATCTTTTCCAGCATGGGGTCTAATACGTCTTTGTATTTGACCATGTCGGTGCGCCTGCGATTCCTATAAAGAAGAGGCTGTCCGATATTCATTCCAAGTTGGAAAGATATTATTCTATGGTCGGAGAAGGAGTCCCCTTCATCAACCATCCAGTTTTGAATACAGCCTAGAGTACCAGATGTCGCAAGTGTAACATCCAGTACTTCTTTGCGTGTCGAAGTAACAAAAGTCGGTTTGTGGCCTTGGTTTGCTACGTGTAGCTGTGTTGACGCAAGAAAATCAACCAAGTCCTCTCCCCGCTCATTACAATCAGTGCTTCCCCACAAGATGTGATGGGAATTAACGTCGCCAGCTACCAGGAGTTCCCTTCTGCTTTGTTCGCAGTAACTCACCAGTTTCTGAAATTCATGAGGAGGATGTATAGGAGAATCGTGAGGCATGTAGACTGAGGCTACTACCAACTCCTCATTATCAAGCGTCACCAATGCCACCGACAGATCCCTAGAGCAGAATTCTGTCAGTGGCATTACTCTTAGATTCAGGGAGACTAGGAGTATGGCCCGAGGTGGTTTGGTTCGGTCACCAATTCCTATAATTTGCCCTAAACCCGAGAGTCCTGAGACACGACCAAACGGTGCGTGTGGTTCTTGCAGTATGCAGATGTAGCCCTTGCGTTTAACCTTGGAAAGATTCTTTCCAAGATTTGCCGTTGCGGCTACGGCGCGGTGCATGTTCAGCTGAATGATATCTATCATTCAGTTGTCAGGGTTACAGGTTGACCCTGCTACGTTTCAGTTGACTGCCGGATGGCAGTCTTGTAGCACCTAGGATCACTTGGTTGCGCAAACAGATTGCGCCCCCGATGTGATCCCTTGGTGCAGTTACTTTTGCAACCAGAGTCGGGAAAACGGTAAACCTGAACCGAATCCCCTTTCTCTTGTGCTGGCCAACAGTTGTGTTAACCATCTATTCTTTCACCTTCTCCACCTTGTCACCCTTTCCACCCGGTTTCTTCTTTCTCGTATCCAGGCGTAAAGGGTCTGGTCGTCGGGTGAGGTAAAAGGGTCGAAACCCTTTCGCCCTTAACCCGGCGACGCAGATGTTAGGGATGCTGAAATAAATCCAGCACCCCTCAGTCTGTCCTTTCTTGCCGACCTTCATCTCCTCAACTTTCCAAAGATCGACAAGAAAAGCCTTGTCATTTTGTAGCTTTAAAACCCGTAAAAGCTCCTCCTCGCTTTCGGGTACGGGCTTTTCAATGAAGGTGAAATAGGTTTTCCTTCGGAACTTATCCGGAAAATCCTCCACTTTCCACCCTCTCATGCGTCCGTCTAAGATCGTAGGGGTGATTTTGATCACCCAATCAACTGTAGCAGAATTGCAGCATGACACTACGATTCTGCCAGCCTTGTTAAGGTTCGTACGTTCTATTTGAAGTTGCTCGACCTCCCCACTCTCCATCTCCTTCATCACCTCCGCTTCCAGAGCAACTTTAAATAGCTCGTAATCATCTGTGGATACGGCACGGCTCAATTCCTCTTCTTCCTTGTAGGTGACCCAGACCGGTGTCGTGGCCACCCTTGCCGCAAACGTATCCACATTCGTGCTGGAGGGTACCCTGTTGCTGCTGGAGGGTGCCTGCACATTTATGCTAGCTCCACATCCAACGTCACCGGGTGTCAGAGTTTTGGAGCTGGAGGGTTCATCGCTCCCGCTGGAGGGTGCTCTCCCGAGAGGAACTCCACTTCCAGGGTCGCGTAGTACACCTCCAGCCCTTTTTGGATCATTAAAGGTTATCTGTGGTGACGCCTTCCTCTTTTCCACCACAGTAACCTGGTCTGTCTGGTCCTTATGACCTTTCTTTTTCCTCCTCCTCCTCTTCTTTTGTGGGCCCATCCTGGATGGATCGAGGTGGGAATTTCCAGGGGGGTCTGGGAACATGGAGATCCTCATCACTCTACCTTCCACATGCTCAACCATCCCCCCACTGGGTGCTCTTATAGGTGTGGAGTGAAATGGTTCTGGGTCTGGTTGTGGTGGTGGTGGCATCAACTCGGCATCATCTCCACCTCGAGGTTCCACCACCTCCCCCTCCTCCTCATCCCCCAGCACCATCTCCTCATCAATCACATGGTGATTATCATCTCCCTCCGGGGAGAGCGCTGCAATTAGCGCATCATCCTCCATCAGGTTGGTCGTTTGGTTTTCCATCTGAAACAAGGTAAACACACACATATGTTACCCTATACCCGTAATGTATGGTGTGCCTTACCTTGTTCGGTGGAAAATTAAAAGGTGAAAAGGTGCCATACCTCCTTCCCCAGTGCACTCCTCTTGACCTCAGGAATATGGGGACACGCTGGGCTGTCCTTAACCTTAGTCCGAGCACTGTGCACTTTGTTTTAAATTTTTTTAAATTTATAAAAGCGAAAAAGTCGAGAGCGAGTGAGCACACCAGACTTGTTGGTTTGCTTGCCGCCACGAGAATTACTAAAATAAATGGTTTAGATCTCATGTTTTGAATTAAAGATGGGCATATTCTACTTAAACAAACTAACGAAAAAATACGAAACTGAAGGCGGCCATAATAATGAATTTGAATTACAGAATGTCCAAAAAATTAAACTAAAATGATTTAACTCGCAATTTAGAATTTTTTATTCATAAATCGAAAATGAGCGCACCACGTACCTCAGTTCATATAATGAATTTCTGGCCTGGAATTGTAAAATGTAACGTTAAACGTCAACGTTCTATATACATGTTTGAAAGTAATTGACATTTAAATAAAAGGTCCAGCCACTGGACTCCTGTGGATAACATTGGCGACTGTATTGTAAAAATTGAGAAATTATTGAAGAGTTTGTAAGTTGGTATTTGGGACCGAGACGTGCGAGTTGTAGTTTCCAAAGCTAGTGGAATTAATGTTAGTTTGGTTAACACATGGCGCACGTTTAAAAAAAAGTTAATTAAAAAAATATGATAGGATGCTATGCTGTCAATTTAACATATTGTGATGAAACTTTATCGATAAGATATCCATTTGAAGATCCATGCTCGACTAGACTACAATTCACTCCAGTTATGGTGTAGGCTATTCTCAGTGTGTTCAGGTATCGTGATGATTTTAACTGGCGCAGTGGCCTCTCAGTTTCAGGGGAGGCAGGAAAAGATGCATCGCTCCCCGTATCTTTCGGTTCTATTTACCCCTTGACAAGAAGTTTAAGGAGAAACCTAATTTAAACAATGCGGTGATTTCTGTCCGCCAGCTTTTGCATCATCTACCGTTTCCTTTTTTTGGTAATTGTCAATGTTGGTCAATAACCTATACTCTTTGTTGAATCATTTAAATTACTTTCTTTCAATTTTCTCATTACTCATTGCGATTTTGTATCCATTCAATTGCCTTTTAATTTCTGTCGATTGTGTTATTACGGCCAGAATTTGGTTTGTATTGACAGTGAGGCAACAAGTTCACCCCTCCTCCAGTACAAATGCTCTCAATGCATTTGGTGAAGAGTGTAAACATAATAGTACAAAACCGCGTATTACAATATGCTGACTCATCTTTTATGTCCAGTTAATAACTTGGAATGTATTCCCTAAATAAATTGGTATATATAAGCTCTATTAATTCTTTGTAAGATCAAAAGAGAGACTAATTGGCAAATCTACGACTTTACATTAATTGCAGTTTAATGTTTATCTAATAGATTAAAGCCGATTGCTGTTTGTGGAGATTTGATTGTCGAATAAAATCAGCTAGGTGACTGCATTCCATCCGGTAGAGAATCGAAATAAGAAACGTTATGATACAATGCCATATCATATCGGGTACGATATAAGGATTTTTATGTGCAATTTAAAATTTGAGTGGGTATTTATTTAATGTTAGGTTTAGTACATATTTAGATGCCGTTTCTGGAATGCTAATTTGAAAATGGTAATAAATGTTTATTAAATTCGGGAAATAGTTTGTGCGGAGAGCTGGTCGGGGAGATTTGTTAAATATCTATCAGATTACTTGAAACAGTCAAACAATTTAAATAGTTACAAAGTTACGCAATATACTCAGCACCGAACATACACCGTAAGGGGATTCGCACCTGACGCCAATATAATGTCAGTAGAGCTTGAAAATAAACATTGCGGTGTTGACATAGCATTATTAGCATTGCGTGATTTGCGCTTGTATTTGGATCATAATTATCATAAAATAAATTATGCAATATTTAATCGATAGGAGTCAATAAAGTACAACTGATCAGTCAAGTCTGATTTCGTTTTAACGTTCACTTTACTCATTATTTCGGATTCCTATAAATGTCGCTTGCAGCAGCCGTAGTCAACTTTGTCGAACCAAGAATCTCAAATAATAATTAATAGAATCTTTATTTGCAATTAACATCCTGTACCTGTATACCGTCTACTTCAGTCACCATCTTTCATATAAACAAAGGGGTTATGGTCGACCTGAATTTTCATATAGCCTTCGCGGCACTAATATTCTAATTTTTGGCGCCGAAATGGTACAGGTACAAGATACCAGTGAATGTGTTAATATGTTGCAGCTCAATTTTATGGAATTTAACGATCATAGTGATTATTGCCCGCTATGAATTCTTTTGAAAATCGAGACGGACAATTTAAGTTTGATCATTATAACAAAAAATTTGTCTTTGCCGCCCACCGTCTTTGCCATTTCAATCTTTAGTTTAATTTCCCCATTCAATAATAAAGCTTAACAGTATGTTATCGGTAAAGTATCTGTATTTCAATTTCACTGGATTGAAGAACTTCAAAAATTAGCTTATAAATTAAAAGCACATCAAAAGTTAAATCAAAATTCATGGGGTGTAACATTGTCAAAAACGAACACCGGTTTGTCAAATCGCGCAACTGTTGCAGAAGATATCCCCTTCATTCTGATATACAGTCGGCTTCCAAAATTTTCTTCCCTTTGAACGTAGCTGTCTCGGACGCCGCATTTCATGTGTGGACTGACTTCAGTCACAAACAATTAGAGTCACTTGAGTCACATTGACGACAGAAATATCAAATTGGACCAATCAATTCGCAAGAATCACATCAGTTGTAATAGGTGGATCAACCTGTATGGATTAAATTTGGAAACAGGTTCTCGTATATTGTACGAAAAGTAGAAATTGAAACATCGCTCGTGAAGGCTAAATATAAAAACGTAGTTGATGTATATTTCGCATGAATGAAAGTGAAACAGATTGTGCGGAGACTTTGTCGTAGACTTATCACATATATATTTGAGTGTTTACTATTAAGTTTAACATTTTAGTTTACCGCAATTTTAATGCGTGATGTTGATAAGGATAAGTGGCCTTATGATCGAAAACCTTAATTACAACTGCAACTTTTGCGCGTACTCAAAATCTCAGAATGGTAGCTGCACTTTGATTTAATGCGAATCACTTTTCGTCTTCACGGTTGTCTTTCAGCTGCCGCATAAAATATTAAGAAAAATGAATAATCTTCAAAAGCTTTAGATTATTTATTGTAAGCTGCTGGCAGAAAAAACTTCCTTAGTTTCCCTGAATCTATACTCGACTCTATACTTGAATGAATGTTCTCTTTGATTCGAATGCTGTTTCGGAACGAAAACTTTATTAATTAGACTCCTTACATAACTGGAACCACTTAAACCGTCAAGTAGCCACCATAGACCGACCTGTTAGTTATAAAGTTACTATCCAAGTGGCACAGTAATTCTACATGACGTGGAACAATGTTATGATTGATTTGCTTGAAATGACTAAACAACACAAAATTAAGCTGTTGAGAAGTGCTGTACCCATTTGTTTAACGACAGTCTCATTTTTTAGGTCGGCAATTCAACTCAACATCAATATCTATTACACAGTCCCTTTAAGTGCTAAATGTGTGCATTGCAAGACCTTGCGGAATCGTTGAAATATTTAATTTCGTTAATTTTTATTGGCAGGCTTAGATAAAATAAAAAAAGTTTTAATATAAGTCACCTGGAAACATTTCCATCATTCCACAAGATGCGGCTTAAAGAACCCCACGTGTGAAAAAAGCGAATAGTGTACCTACGAAAGTACAAATCTAAATTATTTAGTTGAAACTAATCACAAAATGAAATCACACATAAAGCGTTTATATCATGAATTATTCCACATTGTGATTAGCAGGATAATTTGGTTTTGTTCTTCTGAACATTGCTTGAAAAAGTTGAAACGTGACCACGATCGTAGTATTTCCAGGATCGGAAAGGTGACGTCAACTTTTTTTGAAAGTTTGATCAGAGTTAATGGGAAATACAAACAGTTGACACACACTAATTGTCAAAATTCCAGTCCTGTAGTTGGCATATTTGAGAAAAAATGGGCATTTTTGTTTTATCAAAATCAAGCAAAAGTTTAAAAGTTATGGAGGTCACAGTAGCTCAGTTCTGCAGATAGAAAGTTGAAATTTTGAATGGACGTAGTTAACTAAACTAAAAAGTAAGCGATTTTCTCTCTTAATTTTCTCAAATTGCGCTGTTTAAAAAAGTTTTCACCAAAAGTTTATTTACTTAAACATTATTCTTTCTGTCATTTCCACGCTCGTAAAGAAAAATCGTAAAAGTTTTCATATACAATAATACGTAGTAAAATTGGACATTTGTCTAACATTTGTACCTCAAACTACAGTTGGCATTTAACATTTTAATTTTGTCAACCATTTTTCAAGTGAAGTCAATTGCGTTACATTGGCGTCTGTGTTGGGAAAATTGTCCAACGGTTGGAATGATTGAATGTCATAGATTTGAGAGTAGCCTCTGTGTATGCGTGGACAGAAAAACTAAGAGCTTAATCAAGCAAAACATCTTGATGTTCGTATTTGTATCCGCCTAATCGAATTGTTTTCTCTACCTGCAGTCTATTTATTGTTTCGCATATTTAAGAAAATCGATTTGGGTCGTCGACATTAGATTATGTTATAATTGAAAGGTTTTGACTGCTTGTCAATATTTGAAGGATGTGATTGAGAACATCTAATAACATCTTTACACCTGAATCTACATACATTTGAAAAAACGGAGTATAGAAAATGCAAACAACATCAGCCTGGGATATTTGAAGCGACATAGATCAATCTGTAACTGCTTTATCGCAGGTTACTATTTAATTGAAATCATCAAACATGAACGTCGCTGTCGTCGCTGGAACTCTTCAGAATCACAATTCAAAGAGCACAAGCGATGTGCTACTTCATTTTGTGTTCATATTAATAATTTCAATGATGTTTATGAACAAACTTTCGTCAATTGTACGTATTACCAAACATGTAAACTGAATGTAAATATCCAACTTTGTAAATACTTTTCCCCGTTCCGGAATGGATTAACACGGACGCCAATTCGACTATAAGTCAACATATGAAACAAAAAATTAGAGAAGGTCGTCAGGCTTAGATCCATCTAATGAGTTATACACTTAAACTGAATTTTGAAACTGTGTGCAGTGTCAAACTTGAAGCACGAGTTGAGAAATTCGTACAGAGGTGTTTTAGATAATAATGGTGTGGTAAGTTTAGCAGTAAATGCAAGTTGTAGTATTGTTAATTTGGCGATCGCAAGAAACTCATTTTGTAGAAAGTTAGTTTGAAAAATATTATGTCATCTAGGTAGTTTAAATGATTGATGAATCTTTTTCACGGAGATAATCATATTTGCTGGCAGGCATTTTAATAAAGTATATTTGAATCCTAGCATTCCGTTCCCTTATGGATTCGTACTCCAAGTCAGAATTTAGCTTAGGTGCTTTCTATGCCGAATGACAATGTCGGTGTAATTTCGTTGTATACAAGAAATTCGAACCAAATATACGTTTTAGGCTGACAATATCTCTATTACAATATTGGAAGCTACAAACTTTTGCTATATTTGCTTGTTAGGGTTCCGTAAATCAGACCCTGCGAATAGTACAAACGGACAACTGAACTTCATCAAGGCTTCTCATATACACAGCAAACTACTCTTTCCGCTTAAAAAGGGGAGAGAAAAATACATCTATCTTCGTATATAAGTTCCTAGAAGTGCATATCTTAACTAGTGGCGTCAAAGTGTTAACATCATCTATGAAGACCCGTTGCAAATAAAATGTAAAGATACGAATGATTAATATACGTATCAACTTAGGCTGTCGTAGACAAGCAAAATAGCTGTCGTAGACAAGCAAAATAGCTGTCGTAGACAAGACTAGATATCAATTTTGTTTTGGAACAAAGGAACGACGGCTCTTCGTATCTCGAGGTAACATATATGTCTGCAGTGGATTTTGAATGAATTCCAATCACATGTTTTATTGCTGGTTTCCGTGATGACGTACTTTTACAGTAGAGCACGGTGTATTATAGATAGAGCCACGATCTATTTTTCAATTGAAAGATGAGAGAGTTGTCTAACTGGTGAGAATTCCCCAGCACGCAAATTACACTCTCCAACACGCAATGACCAAACACACTCCCTGGCACGCAAATTACAAAACACACTCCCTAGCACGCAAATTGTAGAGTCACACTCTCCAACACGCAAATTACAAAACACACTGCCTAGCACGCAAATTATTAAACTCACTGTCCAACAAGTAGTTTACGAACCACATTACACAACACGGCCAGTAATAATATCCGTTGGTTGTGCCCTACGGAAAGCTGCAAATTTCGTTTAAAATGCCTCCAGTTTCTAATGGCAATCTATAGCGTGTGCGGTGTCTTTCGATTCGTCTCGACGGTAAACTATATACATGCCAACATCTTGACTCTAACTTTACCGTTAACTTTTAAAGACCACTTTAAAGAAAGACGACTTTTAATAATTTGGCTTTTTTCATCTTACTTCCACCAGATTGAAAATTTTGATATTCTGATTTCCACAATCGGTATTTTGTATCACCGTGCTCACCTTCCACTTGAAGTACGACTTGAACGGTCAGGGGTAAGCATTGGAAACCGTTAGGATTTAAAATAATTCAAATGACACCATATTCACATTACACATAATTTGGTTCCCATTTCACATTGAACACGAATCCGGTTTCAGTCCTTGAGAATTCGTAACGGTAGCCGTTAAAAGAGCAAATTTCATTTTTAACTAAATTTTTCCGTTGGTTTTACTTTTTACATATATCTTTTAACTTTTTTACATTTTTCAAATTTCATATTGTTTTCAACACTTTCCTTTTACGACTGTGCGGCTTTTCTTCATACACAGTATTTATTTTGATACATGTGTTACTATTCCTGTTTTCGGCACGCTTCGTCAAAAATTTTTGGAAATTAAAAAATTTGTGTCAGTTAACAAATAATACACTATTTCTAATAGAATGGCACCAATTTCAGATCAGTATTCCCCATTTTGGTTGAATTATTGCGTCAAAAAGTGCTAAAAACTCGTTGTGCGGTTTCGCCAGTAAATCACGCAATTTTATAGATAGCGGCAAAATCTCTTCCGCATTATAAAGATAAATGAAATATCTTTGTAGGAAATTCAGGGTTTTTTATAATTCGTTGAAATAGATTGCAAAAATTACTTTCCAATTTGCATAAAAATGGCATTATATTCGAGTGAGAAAAAAATGTTTTTTGGTTCATACTTGCAACTATTGGCGTTCAGATGCATAATATAACACGTTAGCGTTAAGAACTGAACAGTAAATCTTAGTTCACGGAACGCAAGTAATTTCCGAACACAAAACGACAACCAAGTTAACGTGTCATATTATGCATCTTAACGCCAATAGTTGCAAGTATGAACCAAAAAACATTTTTTCTCCCTCGAAAATAATGCCATTTTTATGCAAATTGGGAAGTAATTTTTATAGTCTATTTCAACGAATTATAAAAAACCCTGAATTTCCTACAAAGATATTTCATTTATCTTTATAATGCAGAACAGATTTTGCCGCTATCTTTAAAATTGCGTGATTTACAGGCGAAACCGCACAACGAGTTTTTAGTACTTCTTGACGCAATAATTCAACCAAAATGGGGAATACTGGTCTGAAATTGGTGCCATTCTATTAGAAATACTGTATTATTTGTTAACTGACACATTTTTTTTAATTTCCAAAAATTTTTGACGAAGCGTGCCGAAAACAGGAATAGTAGCACACATGCCGTGTATTTTCATGTATCCAGTTCATTTTTATGCATGCCGTTTACTTTCATATTCCTGCTTAAATGGCAAAAACTTCCAAGTATACTTGATTACGGCTTAACTATTCATACATTATGACCAACTTGTACTAAATGTCCTATATACCTGTCAACATTTTACCGTAACTAATCAAACTCTGACAAACACTTAAGCATCGTCTTTCTAATGCAGAAATTTCCAAAACTTATAAGAACCGCAAAAAGCGCATATTACCTACAAGGCTATACACCAACATTAATAAAAAATAAATTGCAAATTATATGTATTGAATCTCTGCTTCCTTCAAAATACAAAAGTAGTACGAATTACAAAGCTTTCGTTTCCCTCTACTTCCGCTGTCGTTCAAAACTGGGGCGGAGGGATTAAATAAACTACATTTCAGTTGATGTACGGACGTTATCTGATTGATTTTGTTATATTTCAGTCAAATATAACATAACTTCTTCAGCATTGTAACTCAGCATGCCCTTGCCAAAATATTGGCTACAAAATACTCTCTTGCATTGAACACTATTCCATTGAAATGACACCTCCTGAAGAGTGTTTCATATTTTCCGTGTTTGATAGTGGGTTCTACAATTTGCGTGCTGGAGAGTGTAAATTGCGTGCTAGTGAGTGTCTTTCGAAGTTTGCGTGTTGGAGAATGTAAATTGCGTGCTGGAAAGTGTGTTTCGCCAATTTGCGTGCTGGAGAGTGCGTTTTGTAATTTGCTTGTTGGAGAGTGTAATTTGCGTGCCAGGGAGTGCGTTTGGCCATTGCGTGTTGAAGAGTGTAAATTGCGTGCCAGGGAGTACCTACCTGTCTAACTAGGGTTTTCTCAGTTTTTCCGAACTCCTAAAAATAACTGCAAGAAACGCCCCTAAACTTTGTCAAAAATCTGACATCACCAGTGCAATTTTCACGATACAAATATTATTTTATAAGTTCATGATTTCAGTTTGGCGTTAACATAACAAAAATATGTAGAAACGCTTTATGTTGTATGACTTTTTCCAATATTTGTGATATTATTAATTGCATACCGACACAAAAAACACTCATTGAGAAGTGAGCGGTTGCGGCAAATCGACATGCGACAGCCCATAGTTAAAACCCCATTTGTTTCTGAGTTGCGTCGCCCAGGGCGACTCGCCCTGGGTCTGGTACTGCTAAAAATAGTTTAAAAAATTGTCATTGAATGTAGTATAGACAATTGTTGCAACTGTTGTGTGGTAATTTATGTCATGTGGTCATGTGTTAAACTCATACAAAAATGCAGTAAACAGAAACGAATAGACCAGGTTCTCATTCATTACAATAAATGCTAATTTATGATAATTGAGCCTTGAGTAAAACGTAAAATAAATGTTTGTTTCAGATATGTTACTAATATATTAACATATAAATTATGAAGGACAATTCGGCTACAATAAGTGATTTACAAACGTTTGGTTACAATGGTTACTTCAAAATGTTCAGTTCGTTGACAAAATTTTCATCATTAGGTTAAGGCTTGAATTGTTAATAATCAGCGACTTCAAATTAGATTTCTTTTGTACTAACTACGCATTAAATGTTCCCAAATACAATGGTTTGGAATATGAAGTTATATTCCCGGATGAAGCTAAGAGAATAAAATATGTCCATTTTCCTTGACCGATATCTGAATTTACCTCAGGCTCAACTTTCAATCAACATTACTGTCTGCAAAACGGAAAATAAATCTGAGTCTAGCATAAATACTATCTGTAACACTTTTAATCTTAGTTTTGAACTTTACACTGACATGTGCATCTGGGAAAAAGTACTGATACTCGCTCGCTCGCTACTCGTTACTTTTCAAAATCGCTGCTCGCTACTCGCTCGCTCGCTCGGGCATACAATTTGCTGATCGTTACTCGTACTCGCTCGGTGCTCGTTATAGACCTTTTCACTAACAATTTCCATAAATTTTGCCAAATTATGGCATAAAATTTGCTAATAACCCTACAAATTTTACTAATTTGCCTTCTCTGCCTGAAACAAAATGTTTAAACTATGTTTTATACACAAATATATTGCTTTATTTCTTTAGTTTCGTCTTTTTTGGGTGAAATCATCAGTCATTTAAGCGTTTTTTTACCGGACCGAGCAGGCAGCCAGACTCGGACTCGGGCTCGGCTCGTTTAAACATTTATTTTTCGACTCGGTGCTCGCTCGTTCCTCGTACGAGCCGAGCGAGTTTGCGAGTAACTCGGTTCGCCCAGTCTCGTTGCTCAGGCCTACTTTACACTACAACTTCCACTAAACTAACAATCAACTCCCCACCGACCTACGCTTATTTATTATTTGACCGGTACGAAAAAGTCACTAGGTGGCGTTGAAGCTCAGATCTGTAGCTTTCTAATGATTAAAGTCCGAGTCGGGTTTTTCGCCGCTGTAAAAATTCCGAACAAATCCCGGGCCCAGTAGAATTAGCCGGCCAGTAAAACTGCTGCACGGTATTTCATTCAAAGATTTATGGCTTGGTTGTTACTTCTCAACTTTGACCAAGTCAAGCATTTCGTTTCAACAAGAGCGTAGGCCATCACGAACTTAATGAGCTTACTTTTTGGTGTTTATTGTATGCCACTTTTCACGTCGAGTAATGCTGGAGAATTGCTTCCAATCCATTTGATCATTTCAGCTTCAACTTGCATATCCGTCCCTGTGTAACGCAGACCTGTTCTCTAATTTAATCGCAAGAGGCTTGAAATAAAGTTTTTCGACGTTCAGTTTTTAGAAGTACATATTTTTTCAATTTGCTTGATACAGTTTCATAGAATCTAAAAATACCTATGATGAATAAATTTAGGTAACTTAGACAGGCTTTGCGAGATGGGGGTAATTTTGAAACTATAATGCTCTAAAGCATTCCTCTTGCTGGAAATAGTTTACAAGTTGCAGCCAATCACGGGTCAAAAATCGATTAAATAATGAATTTTTCTTCATTATTGCGATTAACAGGATGGTTTGTTTGCACTTGAAAACATTGAATTTGTAATGTGACCATGCAATCCCTAAGCTTAGCAACTGGGAAAGTTTCCCAGGGAAACATTTGTCAACTGAAACTGAAATTCTACAATTAGACTCAAAATGTTACCCGAATTGTTTGGATGCGATAACCTGGATTTAGGATAAATTATCCATATTTTTGTAGGCTTTGCAGATGTAAATACGAAACAAAGCAAATGAACAAAACTCGGTGAAACTAAATTAAGTGAAATAATGTTGCTAGTTTTGCGCATTGTATTCGGCTTGTGCGGGTGAACAGTTCAAATCAGGGCGCTCTCAACCTAGACAGTATCCGTGTAGTTGCAGTCCATCAAGTCTTGAAAATAGTCGTGGTTGGCATTGGATTATCAATATTTATTATCGATGACGACTCAAATGTTTAAATTTTGTTATACAGTTGTTTAAAATAATTTTAATTTCCCGTGTAAGAGGGCACTTTTGATTACTTTGGAACTTTAAAATGATTTGAAACACATAATGCAAAACATTAAAGTTCGATTCTATCTACCTTAATGTGATACTTGAAATTCACACCACAACTTTAAATAAACAGTTATTACCACCGCTGACCTTCTTTTAAATGTTGTTTCACTGGTTTAAAGATTTCAACAGTTGGCGTGAAAGCTAAGATTTGTAGCATTCCAATAATGATTAATTTCCAAGTCGGATTCTTCCTTTCCCCAGCTCTAGTTATTTTGAATTGAAACTAGTCTGGTCCTCAAAGGAATTTTCACGCAAGTAATTTTAGTAAACCAAAAATTGTTCAATGCCAACAAGTTAATAAATTGCAAATATTGTAATATAAACGGCGACGGATTAGCGGTTGCGAAAATGCACCCCGTACGAACTACCTCTTTCCTTTGTCACAATGTCAACTGAAACAAATAGCATAATATGATCCAACAATTTCCTGTTAAATATACTGCCATACGTTATTTCCCGTCATTGTCAATTTTTTTTGTAATTCATTGTTTGGCTTTGCTGCAAGGTGAACTGTTACATTTTGGACAATTTATAGTTATTAATTTAACTTGTTGGCATTTATATTAGAATTGAAGAAATCTAATATGGGTAAATATAATTTCGAATATTAGGTATCATAATTGATATTGTGTTGCTTTACATTTACAAGCCATGTTATTAAAAAATAATTTATGTCCCTTTCAATATGTTTGTAACCGCATCTACCATGCGATTAACAATGTAGATTATGTACGTTATAAAGCTGCACAATATGCAGCTTGAGACATTACAAAAATTACCTTTCGGCCGTTTCCTTGAGTTTATAACGTTACCATTTCCTCTCTTGAGTATCCAATGCCAGAACAGTTTTAATGACGCGTAAATTATTTTAAATACCTTCACCCTTTTTGAGAATATCTCGGACATAAAAGCAATCAATGCAAATACTGAAAAGGCGCCAAATATATAGAAGGGAACTCGCATACTTCCGTTCATATCCGAAGTACCAATTAGTGTTTCATCTTCATCACCCTCCCGCCTAATTTTCGCAGCAACATTTTGAACATGACTCATCCCACCCATGTATCCACCCTGCATTTGTATCATCATGTACACAAAACTCTGATCCCACCAATTCCATATTCCACTTGAATACAGCCCATGCATTCTACGAAAAATGGAGGGATTTATCCATTTGAAAAATTTGAAATCCGAACGAATTTCAAGTCACAAGTCTCCAATAAACGCATTTAAACCTTTCCACTTTAGCTTAAAGTAAAGTGTGTTTGCTTCAAAGTCCGGTAAGGTCAAGGCTGTCCGGTTGCATTCCTTCAGGATATCGTACTCTATTTCAGATCCAAAGAAGAGACCTTCGAACCATTTCTTGTGCAACTTGGTGTGATTCAACATGTACTGTATGGGCGCTGGCCATGATGGTATCGGATTCTCATATGCCTGACCATTGTACAGATTTGTTTGTGCATGCGCAAAAATGAAAATCTCGCTATAAAAAATGTTGCTTATAAAATGATCAGTGTAATTCCCAGTGGGTTGAAGTGCATTTGTCATAGCTTCGTAATGATCAATTGATTGGAATCCGAATAGGGTTCCTCTAGTGTAGATGCTAAAATTGTTTGCAATCAATGTTGACATCGTGTTATATCTAACTGGAGGGAGCGGAAGTGTAAGGCGTGTAATGTTCTTATTCTTGAACGCGCTACTCATGATGAAACCTACCATCAAAAATAATGCAATGGCCAATTGAAGGTGTTTCGATTTTGCAAATTTTTGGGCGATTGGGGTGCCTTGTTCTATCAAACAGTTAAAGCACCACAGCACTACTAGAAATAAATTGTGTAAAAATGCGCTAATCGATTGATTTGTCTCAGAATTGGACGCAAGTAACGACGAAAGTATGGAAAATAATGCAATAGCTGCCGTCAGAAAACGCCAAATATGTGCGTCAAAAATTTGTAGAAAGTAAACGAAGGCCATCCACACGCCCATAACGTCTTTTGGTGCACAACTTACAAACTTCAGTCTTACCGGATGAAATTTGAAATGCGAAAAATCGTATTTTCCAACCGGACTAATAAATATAACTGGATGTACCCATCTACGCCTGAAAGCACATGGGATTTTGGCCGTTGTGTCCAATTTTAAGCCAATTACGGTTGAAGCCTCTCCAGTTAGGTTTGTCAAGGCCGCTCGAAGAAGCATTGTGTCGATCCGCCACCGCAAATCTTCCAAGAAATGAACGTCATGTTCCTTGGGTGCGTTATTTCTTAATTCATTGATTCCCTTAATTAGTTCATATTCGGATACAGTTTCGAATGGACGATTTTCGGATTTGGAGACTTCTGTCCTGATCTCCGAAACCACAAACTTATCCCAGAATATTTTTCCAATGTTACGCCTATTTACAGATTCCATCAGGTAATTGAGCTCGAATCTGTCTTTTATCTGTGCCAATTTTAAAGGCACAATACTTTTGCAATGCTCACAATACCGACATAACCAATATGAATCTGCCTTAGCCCCCATAACAATCATTTCGCGATTGATGTACAAAAAGTCAAAATCACACGAATAAAGATGGTATCGTGTCACTTGCATTGCGTTCGCCCACGCCATGATATCGCTAATCCTAAAATCTCTGTTCGGAATAAGAATCTCGTACTGATAGCTGGTGACGACAAACGGACGCATAATCACACCGAAGTCCTTTTGTCTGATGTTTTTGCTGTTTTCGACATGATACCAAAATCTTAGGAACGGTGCTGGTACTGTGAAAATGTTCATTTTGTATTCTTTATCCCATTCATAATACAAAGGATGTGTTGATTCGGATGGTGGGTGAAGGTATAGGGTTGCCTGACATTTCCATGACTTTGCTCGGGCTGACATTTCAAAATCCGACACATCGTGACATTGGTAGAATGAATTGTATGCCCGACATTTTGGAATGGTTTCGTTTCTGCTAGGGAGTTTGTTTACAGGATAGGTTCGCATTTGGCTAGTTGTAATTCCTCGACCTTTTTCGATGCTGAGCCTGCCACGCATTGAGAAGTGGTATATCTTGACAACTTCATAGCGTGAAATTACCCATGGAACTGTTGAGGCAAGGAGATCATGCCCCTTGAAGTTAATGAGATGAACTAAGCAGTCAGTAAACAATTTTCCGTGTTGATACAAGCTTACCGGCTCTGCGTCGTTTGGCCAAACCATTTGATATGACCCATATTCTCGCTGAACTTCAATGTTTTTCTCCGGTACAATAAATGATAGTACGCAAGTCGTCACCCACTGGACAATGAGCCAATGGGCGAATGTCATGATGGCGCAAAGTGCGGAATTCTGTTTGTTTATTACTCAAAAAAGTCACCGCGGTGTAAGAGATACGGAATTTCTAAAGTGCAACGATGATCGATGGATAGTATTCCTACTTACGCTGATAGCTGAGTGCGACTAAAATCCTAGTTCCGAGAAAATTCCCAATTGAACTAATAATTATTTGAAGGTCGCCTTCCCAAAATATGGGGATTTGCATAACCGAGACATATTAATATGTCGAAATATCTAATTATATTTCGACTATTTGAATGCCATATTTAATTGTGTCATGGACAATTGCTTGTTTCTCCATAGTGCATCCAAAGTTAATGCTACACTAAAGGAGTTGCGTGTGACTAATTATCGGCGACAACTTTTGGAGAGGAGCTGGAAATGATGTTTGCGCGGTTTTGTAAAGTAAAAATATATCCAAGGTGGACGAAACCAGCTGAACTAGACGTTTCAGGAAATAGAAGCTTTTATCGTTCAGATAATGTCAATCCACGCAAGAGAGTGATGCAACTGATCATTAGGCAACACATCAAACACTCGGTTTGAAATGCCAGATTTAATTGATGGAATTTTGCGAGAAACTTCTATAGGGCACTAATTTTTTAGCATGCCCAATTTATCGTTCCGTGCTGCATTGCCCAGGAAATATTTGAGAAGTACGGTACCACTAATCGCCGACAAATTTTAGAGAAGAGCTGAAAATAAATTACACGTATTAGCATTTTCCTTCACCGTTCCGAGGACAAGGACACCTCACGATCAAGGTTTTTCATCCATCCAGTTATATACTTTATCTCCCTACATCGAGATATTTTCGAGGCCTTTACATAAACAGAGGGATGCAACCCAATAGAGATATCGTCCTTGAAATTTGCTGGATGTTGTCAAGAAGACCACGTCATTTAGTATTAAGAATATGTGATAGTTATACCAACATAAGATCGCGACGAAACTTTTATTATTTGCCATTAATGGCTTGATAACTTGCGGTACGTCAGAATATGCAAAGAATTTGTGCAGTGGATTCACAAATTCCAATATCAATGACCAAGTCGGGTGAATGGTGATGACAATTTGCTTTTTGGGTTGGAGGTTGTGCCGTAAGATATCTGCATTCCATAATAGTGACTTGAAATCTCTTGCTAGTACTTCACATCTCTAATCTTCACTTTTTCAAATAACCGATTCATTAACCACAGCCGACCTGTTATTTATCAAAATACAAAATTGCATAATGTTAAATTTATTGACGCCTAAATAGTCATAAGCATTCATACGTAAAATTCAACTGATATTAAAAAGAAAATTATTTTATATCAAATATTTTATTCCAAATGTTACTGATTTTTAGTAGGGCGCTTTTAACACTGTATTCATCGTTTCATCCTGCTAATGTATGCTCGTATCTGTTTTGAATTTCATGAAGACATTGAAATATGAATTTTCCAAGCTGCTGGGATATGGACAAGAGTCGTTTCAGCAAACTGGAGCACCACATTGCCAGTGTTAGGAAATGAAACATGCGCTTAGTTTATAGTTAAGTGGTGTGTTGGATTTCCGAGTAAAATAGCGATTATCGGCACTTGTTTTAAGTTTAATTAACAAGTAAAATACTTGCAGTAGAAGAGTGACGTGAAAAGTATGATGGCTTATTTATGAAGTAATATAGCCTGCAATAAGGCTGTCATGGAATAACTGTGTGCCGCCAGTTTGCCATTTAAAGATTTGTATACAATAGTTAGACTCGGTGTAGATTCGGGGTCCCAGGGAAGACTCTGGTCCGTAAAAGTTTGGTATACCGGATAATCAAGCATCCTCTTGCATTTTAATGTTGATATATGCCGCGACAAATCATTATTTTCTTTTGGATATTACATTATAATAGTTAGCTATTGGCTAGACGTCGTTATTATCATTTCTCAACCATGTGAACTAAAATAACAAGAGATGTAACGATTCTTGCAATGTGTGTGTAGGGCAAATTGAGGGTAATTTATGTTAGGTGAGGTTAGGGGGAAAAGGGAAAAAAAGGTACGGTTAATTTTAATTTTGATTGTAACTTATTGGATTTGTGGCTTTTTGAACTTGTGGTTTTTGGACTTGTGGGTTTTTTGGACTTGTGGCTTTTTGGGCTTGTGGCTTTTTGGGCTTGTGGCTTTTTGGGCTTGTGGCTTTTTGGACTTGTGGCTTTTGATAGCAATCGTGCAGAATGAAAGTTTTTGTATTCACAACCTAAAATCAAATGCATCTCTCCACGGCATTGTACGTATTTAATAGGAGACGCTGCTTAATATAATGAAAATGTTTTCAACGAGATTTGCGAACAAAAACTTTGTCAATAGATTACTTCTGCAATTTTGCCACTGCACTTAGGTTAACGGAAAACATCGGATCTACCCACCAACTTCCGTTCCACGTTTCATAGTAATGTTTGATGACGTCGAACTATGTTAGATTGACGTGTTAGTAGGTCGAGAACGTGGCCGAATAAATTGCTGTACAGTGGTATACACACAGTTGATAAACGAAATTTCTGATTTTCATGTCGAGAATTTAACTCAATATCCATCGATCTCAATTGCCCATTGCAAGTGGTAAATGTGTACATTACAAGACCTCGAATATTGATTCCATATATATAATATATTTATAATATATAATATAATTATAATATATATTTCAAAACATATCATTTAAATCATAAAAATGTAAATACATAAGGAATTGTTGTTTCGTGATTAGATACATCATTTGGCTTTATACTCCGGGCATTGCCTACAAAAGTTCTAACTTGAGGTTGGAATTCTTTAAATTTCACGTTTCTAAATTTCTCGTGCTACAATAGTCTATCAAAATCGACATCCATCATTGGTGAGTGTTAACTGCATCATAAGATAAATCAAAACGGAATAATATTTTAAAAGTCACTATGGAAAGCGCTTATAACAATATGTATGTACATAAAGCAGCGAGACAGCACGCAGTCTCATAAATGTATTTGTAAAAATAAATGGTAGCGACAAAAACCAGTAGCAATTGAACAACTTTCCTACAGAAAAAGTTGCCTATTCATATTTACATTATATTCATTTCCGAGTGGATTCATCGTTGATTTGTTAATTGACAGTATATTTTAAATTGAATCGTACCTTACTACCAAATCAGAACCTGGGAAATCCTGAGAACCAATCTAATTTCTACGTATTGATCCCACGAACCTAAAGTTTAAATTTTCACAAGTGCCCTTAGCATTTTATAGGAGGACGTCGAAAACCAACAATAGTAAATTGCATTAGGTATCTAGATTAATTTCTAGTGTTCATTTATATATTCACATAATTTTCACATGTCCGAAATAAATATGTATTTAAAATTCATTCAAAAGCTAGATGCAATTATTATACATAAATTAACAAGTAAAGTTTACCTGGGCTATATCTATAAGTTAATCTTGTCGTGAAAAGTCGGTTAGGCTTTACAACAATTTATTAATCGCATCGTTTGCCGCGTCGCGTCTGTTACAAAACTGCACTTCAGTAAATACATGCCGTAAGTAAGTTATTAAAATATGTAATTTTGCATTAAAAATAGAATACAAATAAGTGGTTCATTAACGGTTGCTGGATGACATGTGAGTAACTATATCGAACCGTAACCCCCAAAAACTTGACCTATTCAAATGTCGTTTCCTGGTATATTTTCGAGTAGTACATCTCAAATATAGTATAAATCCAAAGTGTCAACCCGCCTATCCATCAGCGGTGAGAGAGAGCGGCGGGTGAATATATGGGTCGCGCTATAACGAAAATAAGAACGTTTGTAACGATATCTTGGGAACGGTTTATTCGAGAGAGCTGAAATTTGGCACGCATATTTGCATCAATAACCTACTTCCGAAACTCAGCTTTTAGGTTTCTAGCCAGAAGTATACGTGAATTAAAAAATAATATATCCCATTTTTTGACCCCTAAAATTTTAAATGGTTATGTGTGCATAACCCAAACTGATATATATGCCATTTCTATCCTGTACCAAGTACAACTTTTCTTCCTCTATCCAATGCAAAAGACCGCTTGTTAATCCGTCAATGCATTATGGAGATATCCATTCAAACACATACCAAGTTTGGGTATTACTCGGGAATTTTAAATACAAATGCCGTAGTAGCTTTATATACAAATGGTTTCCGGAAAACAAACACGCAGCATTAAGCCAAGGATACAGGGATACTGTGTGCAAAAGTTGGACCAAAGACAAACAGCCGTGTGCATTTAGTGGGGGCTTGTATAACGTAACTCAGTATGATTGAAAATCGCCCCCAAAAATACAAATGCCCAGAACTTTTTACCAGAACAAAAAATTAGAAATCTGAAAAACCCCATTTTAGAGCTTTTCGTCAGCTTCAATTCAAGTGCTCAACGGCCGAATTCGGTGAACAATATTTTACACAGCAGGCTGCTGAAGTTGCCCGCTCCAAGATTTTCGGTCTCTTACCTTTATCAGAAACAATTTCAAAATGATTATGAATGCAAGATATTTAGACTATATCTTCGAATATTGAAGTAAACCACATTCTATTGCAAATAGAAGACAATAAACTTGAGGGGCCAACGAAATACACTGAAGAATTACATATATTATCGAAAAGGGGCATGCATATATACAGTATATTAATATGCCATATAATGCATGGAAACTCATTTACCTACAGCACTAATCACCAAATTTGTACACAAAAATTAATTTCTGCCAGAATGAACCCATAAATACACTTTTTCAGATTTTCTTGGAATGTGCGTTTCCACCGAAAATTCTGGAACGGGCAATTTCAGCAGGCTGCTGTGTAAAATATTGTTCACCGAATTCGGCCGTTGAGCACTTGAATTGAAGCTGACGAAAAGCTCTAAAATGGGGTTTTTCAGATTTCTAATTTTTTGTTCTGGTAAAAAGTTCTGGGCATTTGTATTTTTGGGGGCGATTTTCAATCATACTGAGTTACGTTATACAAGCCCCCACTAAATGCACACGGCTGTTTGTCTTTGGTCCAACTTTTGCACACAGTATCCCTGTATCCTTGGCTTAATGCTGCGTGTTTGTTTTCCGGAAACCATTTGTATATAAAGCTACTACGGGCATTTGTATTTAAAATTCCCGAGTAATACCCAAACTTGGTATGTGTTTGAATGGATATCTCCATAATGCATTGACGGATTAACAAGCGGTCTTTTGCATTGGATAGAGGAAGAAAAGTTGTACTTGGTACAAGATAGAAATGGTCTATATATTAGTTGGGGTTATGCACACATAACCATTTAAAATTTGAGGGGTCAAAAAATTGGAGATATTATTTTTTAATTCACGTATACTTCTGGCTAGAAACCTAAAAGCTGAGTTTCTGAAGTGGGTTATTGATGCAAATATGCGTGCCAAATTTCAGCTCTCTCGGATAAACCGTTCCCAAGATATCCTTACAAACGTTCTTATTTTCGTGATAGCGCGACCCATATATATTCACCGGCCGCTCTCTCTCACCGCTGATGGATAGGCGGGTTGAAACTTTGGATTTATACTATATTTGAGATGTACTACTCGAAAATATACCGGGAAACGACATTTGAATAAGTCAAGTTTTTGGGGGTTACGGTTCGATATAGTTACTCTGTACTAAAAACGAAAGTACTTCCTAAGGTTAGAAGGAAGAGCAAAGTGAACCCCACTTGGTGTCGATGTAGAAATGTACAACCATAATATTTATGTTACTTTTACGTCCAAAGCAAAGCAGTATTTACGCAAATGCTAGAAATAATAAAATTATTATTTAATAATAATAATAATAAAAATAATGGCATTCTTTACGACATTACTTTTCACAAAATTATGTGAAATTATTCAGATCTGTTGTTTCCGTGATAGTTTTAATTTTTCAAAACGCTCATCGGTCTCTCTGAACTTGTAAAAAACTTTGCATTTGAAGTTTTTCATAAACAAATTAAATAAGTTTAGCAGTACGTATGTATCTAACGGCGTTTTATTATTTGAAAACATATGATGTCCATGTATAAAATCTTATTTTCGAGAAACAGTAGAATGCAAAGGTAGTAAAATCAATTTGTCTGTAAAAGAAGTTGCCTTCCAGTGGACAGCTTCCACCGCTAGCTATCCAATGCAACAAGCCACTCAGATAACCGTCACGGAATAGCATATTCGATCCTATAATATTTATAATTACGAAAGGGTGTACAACCTATAGCCATAAGCATTCCAGTTATCAACATTAAACAAACTTGGAATAAGACACCGTAATACTGGTATAACTTGGATCACCTAGTACCATCGTATCTTTGATGTAATTGAAGGTTCCGTTACCCCATTTTGACATTACAGTCGTCCATGTTACTCAAATTATTTTGGTCTGTTGAATAACTGTTTGCCATTTGCTATTTTAATGACTTTATGAAATTTAAAACAGATATAAGGATACATAAACTGGATGAAAATGCGAACACAGAAGTAAAGACTCCCGGATATAAAATTAGTAATTTGGTAATGATTTGTAAATTTGTTTCCCCTTTAATATCATTTGCATTTAACACATGTCTACTAATGTTCGATTCAACGTCATTAAGGTCATTAAGCTTACTTGCAGCGAACTGCATATCTTGCAAAATAAAATATTATCTATCTCGCATTGGGTTATTATTTGTTATAATTTGGTGGAATCAGAAATACGACTAATGAAAAGTGGACATAAGAACGAAATCAGACTTTGATTAGTCGTATTTTATAGATTAAGATTGATTGACGAATGTGACGAATTCGTTGCTGCAACTACTAAGGTTTAAATACAGAAAATATTAGTCCAAGACGTCCGCAATGCTTGTAGAATGAACATTAATTGGCAACAGTCGCGCCAATATTGATTTTGCGGCATAATGCGATAACAACGCCACAAAGTACTATTTCGGTGTTTCTTACGAATGCATTGTAATTACAGATGAGGAACTGTCAAAAGCGTGTTCGCCGATTAGTCGCAATAATCGGTAATAAATATAATTAATATTTATTTGTCCGGCTATTTTAGCTTAAAATGTTTAACTAAACATTAAACACCGAGAAATATATAACCTTCTTCACGACAAGATCTCACAAACTGTTTCCCTCACAAAATATAAATCTCTCACAATTTTTATATTAGATTTCCGGAAACGGTATTTGGTATACTTCTTACTTTTAAGATCGAAACGAAAACTAGCACTGTTAAACCACATACATCCCAACACAGATACGACCTAATGAGATTAATTATGGGCCGTTTCTTGGGCTGGCTAATTCCACTCGGCTCGTGGTTTCTGTGGGATTTTAGGACAAGAAACAATCCGACCCGAACTTTAATCATTGCAATGCTGAACAATTTAGATTCAACGCCACCAGGTGACATTTTCATACCGGCGAAATAATATAGAAACAGGTACGTTGTACCGTTTTGGACTTTGGTCGAACTTGCAACGTAAGTTCAAAAAGTTTCAGTTAAAAGAACTAAAATGAAATATATTTTGCGTTTCGCGGAAAGTAAGTTGATTGATTGCTGAGGTCACAGGAAACCGAGTTTGAGGTGAGCTGAGATATGGGCTAAATGCATGTCGGCACTAGAAAGTGTTATCAGACGGTTTATTCGCTGTGATGGATCTTGGAGGATAACTCAAGATTTGAACCAATGCATTTGGGAATAATTAATACGTGATTAATAGAATGTAATATCACTTGAAGTCCTTGATTAATAAACTATTATAGGTTATATTTATTTACTGTGGTTCATATTGGAGATCATGAGCAGGAAGATTTTGTTTACCAATACGCGAACTCAAATTCCGTTTCGAAGTACCAAACCAAATGATTATCTAATCACGAATTTCTGATGTATTTCCTCTTACAGCCTCTGTGATTAAAATATATGATAGGCTTTAACTTCTAACTAAGCAATTTTCAACACAAATTTTTAGGGGTTAATCATAAGCTTATAATTTTAAAATTTATCTCTCCTCGTCAGATCGTTCGCTTGATCGAAATTCACTCATCATAGATTTCTTGAGATTCTAATAAATAAACTTAACTAATACCTTGCGAAGCATGCCATATTAACACTTGAACGTCACCAATATTTCCTTTTTGCTTTTGGAACTTAAATGTGAGTACAGGTTATAATTGGCGAAGAACGCTCGCTATGATGCAAATCAACGCTCAGAATCAAACGATAATATGGAGTTTGTGTATTTTTATTCGGACTGAACAGTTATATAAAAGAAACACCAGAAAATGGAAAAGGACTAATCTTGAAAATAAAACATTTCGTTTTTTAGTACCTACTTATGTATCCGATTATTGTACATACTTATCCACAATTTTGGAACAACACAGTGCAATGTTGGCAAGTATTAAATTATTTGTCAAATGTGTAAGGGAAATTTTTTTTACATAAAATTAGTTTCAATTTCAAATATGAGGAAGCCAAACCAAAATTGGTTCTGGAATCTGGAATGTGCAAGGATCTGAAGATTCTGGGTGCCGAATTTATTCCTATTCTTCCTTTGCTCAAACATCTAATATTTATCATCAAATTTCAAACAGGATCGTTCTATAATTAATTTCACGTGGCTGATGATTTGTGTAGAATGGCTCTTTGTTATGAGCAAATTTATTTCCGAGCTGGAGAGAGGCACTGCCGTCATCAAGTAGATTGTGGGTTCGGAGCTGTAGTGCGTTCAATTAATTGTCGAGCCATTTTATGTGCAAAATGTCCCGTTTTAAATAAAAAATTAAACACGACGAGAATGAAAGTGAAACCAAGCCATCCAGAATAGTTCGATGTTTGAGTTTTTGTCCTACCGGCGTTTTTACTCACCAATGCGATTTTCCTTCATACTAAATGAATAGAAATTGCAAGTTAGGAAAGATGCTTGGCATTTGATTAATTACGCTAACCAATTACTAGTGAGCAGTATCAAATAGTTGGTCTGAAAATACATTCCATGATTTTTAATTCCAGGGGAACATTGTCACGGTCGGGAACTATAGATAAATTAAACTGCCATCAAGGGAACGTAAATCAAAATAGAATAACCGGACATTTCTGAACATTACTTAAATTTAATAATTAGTTCTTCTAACCATTTTCAAAAGAATGATTCAAGTGCCAATTAGAACATTATAATTTTAAAATTTCCCCGTTCTTGTCAAGCCTTTCCCAAATTGTGACCTAGATTCATTCACCATAGATATCTTGAAATTCTAAGAAATTAAGCAAAACCCTAGCGGAACTTGTACTGCTAGCACATGAACGTCCCCAATCTTTATTTCCTCCTTGTTGGAGTTCAGTATGTCAACATTTGATCACGGCGCCAAGAATATTTATGATAAGCTGGTACTCAAAATTAAAATTTAATATGGAATTATCAATTATATATTTATTAATCGCATCGGAAGGTGATATAAAACATGCGTAAAAATGGGCTCATCACGTTAGAAGTTGAGTCCGAATATTCATTGTCAAATGATGTACATCGCCAACTCGATTTTGTAAACGTACGCATCGCAATATGAGTAAATGTCATAAGTTGGTAATGTAAATTTCTAATGCTACGTATTTTTAATTTGATGTCATTTAAGCTAATATTTCCTTTAGCTTTCGCTAACTCTGGACATGAAAATCAGAAATTACTTAATCTACTTTGTGTTTCTTCTTCCTCTATTCTGACGTCTACTAATTACCAACACATTTTCAACTGGATCGGGCATTTATACTTTCCACGTGACCTGTTATTCGTGTACTATGGCTCAGCATTGCGAGCAAATATATATCTGAGCTGCAGTGAAACACGCGTGCGGTGTCGTCAACTAATTTGTTGAAACGCAGTTGAAATCTTTGTAAAATTGTTTTTCGATGTATTTTAATATTGGAAACGTGTAACCTTGAATGGATTATAAAACAAAAAATTAGAAATAAACTAAGCCAACATGAAGTTAAGTCCAATGACATGGTTTGTCGTTGCACTTTTTGCATTCCACTAGGTAAATGTCCAAGATATATCATCGTTTTCTGTTTAACCTAGCATGTGAGCTATAAACAATCTTGTATAAAATGCAAGCCTGCATTTGACGAAGTGAACACCTATTTTAAGCATATCGCATAATTCACGTTGAGCTAAATCACACTTTCATGAAACACGAAACCGTGGTGACACCAATCTAAGCCTCCGCTTTCATCCGATGTTGAAGATTTTGAACTGCAGACGTCTTGGTTAACGGTCGATGTCATTCAATGTATTCCGTATCCTATCCTTAAGGTATATATAAAGTTCAAGTTCGACAAACTACAATTCCTTGTCTGTTGAGTAGAATATGATTATCAATTGGACCAACCTCCGTTTACATACAGTCTTGACGTGTGGGACAACTCAATATTTCAACATGAACTTTACTCATCGAATTAAGCATATAGCAAAGTACAAATTCATTTAATTTCATGACGTGATACTTTGCTGACTGCTGACAAGTTGCAAGCAGTCACGCTAAAACATTTTGTAAATTACCCTTTACATTTTAGATATTACACATTTGTCAGGTGAGCTCCTTTGCTTATTATAATTGAAGTCTCTTAATTACTAACCAGGAATATGTTTGAAGTGAATCGTTGCTATTGAGAAGCCAGTATACGCATCTGAATCTCCTTTTTTCGTTGATTACGAATCCGGGAGTCGTTTTTTGTCAAACTGCTAAGGAACGATTGTACAGACCGTTTTTAAAGTAAAGGTTAACAGTTTTTGGCTGGGAAAATTTATATGAACCAGAAAGCAGTCGAATGCAATATATGTTAAAAGCATTATACATTTAGTATATATTGAAGATGAGCATTTGATATAATTGGTGAATCGCATCAAGTATGTATTCGTTTCAAAATTCACGGCTTAAACTGTTCACCATTGCGATTGCGTGATGGTATATGTTTTGGAGTTTATTTTTGCGATAGTTGACAGAAATCGATGCGCGCCGTAGTTAGTCGATTTTTAAAATTGCAGCTTAAGTTGTAACGCATTTGTATACTGCATTTAAATTTCCCGTCAGCGATATCTCTTCCAATTTACAATGCTGATAAGCCTGAGTCGATATTTTCCAATTTGAGCTTTTTATGTAAGTAGACCAAAAGGTATTATGCGCTTTTTTAGTGGATGGCCTTTGACTTCTAAAATAGTAACAGAAAATGCAGGAGTAAATTACGTGTTTTGTTATCCTGAATTTTGAATGAATAATATACTTGATGTACAGTCCACTCAAAGTCAAATTCTATTTGCAAGACACTTCGTTCGAGCGCTTTCTTTTTCATAAGATTTTCCCAGCCAGATCCGTTCAACCTTTACTTTAAAAGGCTCTGTACAAGCGACCCTTTGCAGTTTGACAAAAAACGAGAGCCGTATTCGTAATCAGCAAAAAAGGAGATTCAGATGCATATACTGGTTTATTAATAGCAGCGATTCACTCCAAACATGTTCCTGGTAAGATAATATTACCATTGTAATAAAAGCGAACAACCTGTAATTATTACTCAATTTGAATTTACGTATTCCAGATGGCAAAATCATCCTAAATCTAATGAGTGCGCCTTAATGTTCGTTTAGATTTTGGTGAAGAACAAATATTAACTCTCTTGTAAAATGTAATAAACCATCGATTCGACGACCATTTACCTACCTTCTCATTTCAATCCATACCTTGAGATGCATACTGAACGACGTCTTTGTAAGTCATATCCGGTTGTCAAAATAAGTTTGTTGAAGCTGAAGTGTCTAAGCATACGTAAATCTTTTAGCACTTCCAAGATGATTGGTACTAATGGCAGTGACGACGACAAGAATGGCATCTGCGCTTGCACATGCGATTCTGAGAATCGCACCCTAGGACATGGGGACTTACCACAATCACGCTGACAAGTGTTTCTGTATTCTTACGTCCAAATGTTTGTAAATAAATGGGTTCAGGGAATTATAACTCCATGAAAAATTAGAAACAACCACATATAATTTGTAATTATAATGTATTGTCAATACTGCAAATTATTATTTGATGCCATTTGAAATAGTAATTAACTTCAGGTTAAGCAGACAATATTCATGGGATAATTGCAATTTGCTATTT